>CM076579.1:404115526-404567883 GCA_034641835.2 Pinus albicaulis
CCTTAGAACAATAGGGAGGCTAAAATAGACTTCCTTGCATTGATAAATTTGGTTTCTTGGCTTACAATGCAGTCTAAATAATGGTTTATTTTGTTCATACTTCGTCCTGAAATGTTGGAGATGTTTTCTTTTATATATTATATTCAGCTACCTAGTGCCCCAACATGAACTGATAAGAACAGAGACTTGTTTTCTTCTATTTTGAGTAGTTTTTGGAAGGCATTGATGTTGGTTGTTTCATAAAGGAAAGAAAGTTTACCATTGTTTGTAATCAAGAAAAATCCAACCAAACTCTAATTCTGTCCACTAGACAAAATGTCTACCATATAACAGGTTTTAAGGATTGTTATAAGGGTTAGGGGAATAATGAGTTAGTGGTTAAGGGATTAGGGATTAGGGGTTAGGGGAATAGGGGATTAGGGGTTAGAGGTTTAGGGTTTAGGGGTTAGGAGAATAATGAGTTAGTGGTTAAGGGGTTAGGGATTGGCGGCGTAGGGGTTAGGAAATTTAGGTGCATTTAGGGGTTAGGAGAATAATGAGTTAGTGGTTAAGGGATTAGGGATTGGGTTAGGGGAATAATGAGTTAGTGGTTAAGGGTTTAGGGATTGGGGGGTTAGGGGTTAGGGGATTTAGCCACATTTAGGGGTTAGGGGTCGAATAATGAGTTAGTGGTCGTGTACTCGGGTCGGGTCGTGTGAGGGTGCCCAAGGAAACACATTTGGGCAAGTTAGGTCGGGTCGTGTCATGTGAGGGCGCCTAGGGAAACACATTCAAGTGGGTTGGGTTGGGTCAGGTAATGTGAGGACGCCCAAGGAAACACATTAGGGCAGGTTGGGTTGGGTCGTGTGAGGGTGGTTGTATAAAAAATGCTAAGTTGTGATCGCCCATGTGCCTTGTGCACGTTCATGCGACCCATTTTCCATTTGCTCCCTCGTGCCTTCGTTCGAGAAGGTTGGGTCATGTCGTGTGAGGTCACCCAAGGAAATGCATTTAGGTTGGGTTAGGTCGGGTCTTGTGAGGGAGGTTGTATAAAAAATTCTAAGTTGTGACCACCCTTGTGCCTCGTGCACGTTCGTACGACCCCTTGTGAGACTCTTATTCATGTTTGTTGTTTCATAAAGGAAAGTAACATTGATGTAGGTTGTTTACCATTGTTTGTAATCAAGAAAAATCGAACCAAATTACCCGACCTGCCCGAACGCATTTCCTTGGGCACCCTCACACGACCTGACCCGACCCGACCCGACCCGCCGGAATGTGTTTCCTTGGGCGTCCTCACATGACACGACCATACCTGACCTGCCCGAACACGTTTCCTTAGGTGCTCTCACACGACCTGGCCTAACCCGCATGAACATGTTTCCTTGGGCGCCCTCACACAACCCGACCTGAACCGACCCAACCCGATCGAACGTGTTTCCTTGGGCGCCCTCACATGACCTGACTCGACCCAACCCACCCTCACACGTTTCCTCGGGCACCCTCACATGGCACAACTAGACTTGACTCACTCGAACGTGTTTTCCTGGGTGCCCTCTCACTACACGACCCAACCCAACTTGACTCACTCGAACTTGTTTCCTTGGGCACCCTCACACGGCATGACTCGATCCGACACGACCCAACCCGACCCAACTCGCCCAAACTTGTTTCCTTGGGCACCCTCACACGACACGACCTGACCCGAACTGCCTGAATGTGTTTCCTTGGCCGTCCTCACTTGACACGACCCGATCGAACCCGAACCAACCCGCCCGGACGTGTTTCCTTGGAAACCCTCACAGTACGACCCAACCCGAATGCGTTCCATGGGTGCCCTCACACGACCTGACCAACCAGACTTGACCCACCCAAACATGTTTCCTTAGGCACCCTCACAGTACGGCATGACTGTACTCGACCCAAACCTAACAAGTTTCCTTGGGTGCCATCACACGACTCGACCTAACCCGACACGCCCAAACATCGATTAATTAGGCATGATGAGGGAGAAGATGAAAAACGGGTTGCACGAATGTGTACAAGGCGCACAGGTGGTCACAACTTAGAATTTTTGATACAACCTCCCTCACATGATCTGGCTTGAACGTGTTTCCTATGGCGCCCTCACACGACATGACCCGAACCGCGGGAACGAAGGGCACACAAAGGAGAAAATGGAAAATGGATCACACAAACGTGAAGTACAAGGCACACAGGCGGTCACAACTTAGCATTTTTGATACAACTACCCTTACACGACCCGAACCGTCCCGACCCGACCCGCCTGAATGCATTTCCATAGAATCCCTCACACAACCCAACCCAACCCGACCTGCTCGAACGCGTTTCCTTAGGCGCCCCCACACGACTTGACTCGACCCGACCTATTTGAATGTGTTTTACTGAGCGCCCTCACACAAACTGACTCAACCCGACCTACTCGAACGCATTTCCTTGGGTTCCCTCACACGACACGACCCGACACGACCTGCCCGAATGTGTTTCGTTGGGCGGCCTCACACGTTATGACCCGACCCAACCCAACCCGAACCACCCAAACATGTTTCCTAATTGGGCACCCTCACACGACCTAGCATGACTTGACTCGGACAGGTTCCTTGGGCACCCTCACATGACCCGACCTGACGCGACCCGCCAGAATGCATTTCCTTAGGCGCCCTCATAGTACCGCACGACCCGACCCAAACAGGTTTCCTTGGGTGCCATCACATGACCCAACCCGAACTGCCTGAAAATAGAAAGCATGAGGGAGAACACGGAAAATTGTGGGTCACATAAACATGCACAAGGCCCACAGGGGATAAAAACTTAGAAATTTTTATACAGCCTCTCTCACACGATATGACCCAAACACGTTTCCAGCGACGCCGTCACAAGACACGATAGGACCCACACAAACGAAGGGCGCACGAGGGAGTAAAAGGAAAATATATTGCACAAACGTGCACAAGCAGCACATGTCCCAAATTCACCCGACCCGACTTGTCCAAACGTGTTTCCTTGGGCGGCCTCACACGACACAACCTGACCCGCCTGAATGCGTTTCCTTGGGCACCCTGACATGACCCGACACAACCCGACCCGGATGCGTTCCTTGGGCACCCTCATGCAACCCAACCCGATCTGACCCCCCTGAATGTGTTTCCTTGGGCGCCCTCATAGTATGACACAACCCGACTTAACCCAATCTGAACACATTTCCTTGGGTGCCATCACACGACTCGACTCGAATCGCATGAATTTGTTTCCTTGGGCGGCCTCACATGACATGAACCGACTAGACCCAACACAACCCACCTGAATCCATTTCCTTGGGCGCCCTCACACGACCTAATCACTCGACCCGACCTAGACGCATTCCTTGGGCACCCTCATAGGACTCGACATGACCTAACCCAGATGCGTTCCTTCGACGCCCTCACACGACTTGACACAACTTGACCTGGACGTATTCCTTGGGCTCCCTCACATGACCTGACCCAACCTCACTCGCCCGAATGATGCGTTTCCTTGGGCGCCCTCAGACAGCATGACCCGACCCAACCTGACCTGAATGTGTTTGCTTCGGCGCCATCACACAAAAATTTTGCTATTCTAATGCTTTTGTCCTCAACGTCGCACTTCAAAAACTTATTCTACAAACGTCTCACTTCCGATGATTTCCTTAGAAAAAATCACTATTCCGACGCCTTTGTCCCCAACTTCGCACTTCCGACACTTATCCCCAAAACATTGCACTTCTGACACTTTCCCTAAACATCGCTATTTCGACGGTTTTTCTCTAAACGTCGCACTTCAAACACCTTTATCCTAAACGTCGCTCTTCCGATGGTTTGTCCAAACACTTCGCTATTCCGACGATACCCCTAAATTTCACTATTCCGATGATAGTCCCTAAACGTCGCTAAAGTGATGCTTGTTGGTAGGATTAAAAAATTTGAGAAAAAATGGGGAAATTTACGACAATACGTCAAAAATGTCAGAACTAAAGTCTTGGAAAAGTGACCATATGTACTAGTGTGAGATCTTATTTCCTTGCGTTGTTCCTTGAGGAATTAGGCCCCCATTATATATAAAATTCCTCAAATTGAATTTCACAATTCCTGAGGTTGATCATCTGACCGCATGCAACACATATACACTCAAAACTAGTCTACGACTGATGTTAAACTGCCTTTGAATATACACCTTGGATGGAAAACTCGAATTCTCTGCATGAACTAGATATTTTGGGTTTTTTGATCATTTAATTGTATGATCACTGAGTTTGATTGAAGTACCATTGCTTAATGTTGGTTGCAGTATAGGGTCTATAAATGTACCAACATTTAATTTTTCAATCTGGATAGTTCGTGAACGTCGAGATGCAACACTGGAAATGCCAGAGAAAACCCCCAGTAACCTGCAAATGAAAATCTTGTCTATCTTGTGCATTAATCTTAGAAATAAATGAAATCCTGCACTAAAATAGAATTCGAGAAACACCAATCCAAACAATTGAAATCACGTGGGAAATAAAAGGTAGTCATGTATTGTTTAACAATGCGAAAGGAAATTCTAGGTATGAGCAAATAGAAAGAAATAATTAATGGAAATCAAGCAGTGTCGAAACAATATCAAAACACTGTAAATGCTGGAATAAACTCAAAAGCAATTCAAACCATTCTGCATGTTCTACTTCTGCTTGCACTACTTCTGTGTGAAATTAACCTGAAAGCATCAACAGTATAACAAGTAAATTTACTGTGTAAATAACTTATAAATAAATTGACTTAATATGAATCTCTTGCCTTCCTTGTCCCCATAGATTAATCTTGTAAAACTATCTAGAAGCTTAAGGGTAATTACAACGAAAAATAAACATTATCGATTTCAAGAGTGGTTCCCTTTTATAATATCGTCTCTTAAGACCATAAGTACTCAAGTCGATCTCAGGTTTTGGAGTATAAATTAGATGGGTTTGGATCAATGCATGTTACATCTCCTAAGGGATGCAATTCTTATTCCATATAAATGAATATTTCGAAGTGCGGGACAATTCCTTAATACAACAATTTAAATTAATCTTTAGAGATGGCAAGAAAGCATTGCAACATATCAAATAAAAAATAGAAGGAAAGAGACTGTAGATAAATTCACACAGTAAGTAATAAACTAAATTTTGTTTGATCTAAAAGGTAGAGAGCAGTGTCGAGCTGATCTGGTGGCCAACCCAGCTAGCTCGCACCCTCTATGAGCGACCTAGTTTACACATAAATTAAAATCATTAGATGCAAAAATTAAATAAACAGAGCAGAGATGACAATACTTAAATTAATTCTTGAAAACACTATCTTTTACATCAATCAAACAACACTCTTAGCTCCAGCAAGATGAGAGGACCGATCCGCTGGTTATGAACTATGTGAGGCTACATTAGGACAACTCCTCTTCCCTTCTGCACATTCCTTTCGTGTGCACTGCCTCTGGCTCGATTGATTCCCTAATTCTTGTCTATCTAATTAATTGACTTGTTTGATCACATGAAATTATATATACATCGAATTTACAAATTGGGGCTTTCAATGAGCCAATTAAAATACATGAGATTATCGGTTTTAACAATTTTCTGGAAATAAAATTAGTTTTTCAACTGAATGTCAAAATGAGGAAATAATTCCTCTTTTCCTGGGAGGATGTTGTTGCTGGGAAAGGTGTGATTTGATGTGGCTAGCAGTGACAAACATAACAAAAATCTGTTATCACCACAGTCCAGCAAAACTCTATAATATGTGCGTGTTCTCAACAATTTCAGGCTCTTTCCTCCAACATCGTAACACAGTAATAAAATTTATGATCTCATGGATGATGAGTTTATCGGTATGAAATAATTCCCTATCTCAATTGTTCCAGCAATTGTGCTACTTTTCCATGCTACAATATATGGAAACGACTTTAAAAGAAAACATGATCATGATGTGTCACTCTGGCTTGATGGTAAGCTCTGCTCTGGTCCTCTGTCGAAATTTACTGCAAAAACATGATCTTCCTCTGCACATTGTCCCGTAAATGGTGATACCAAATATCTATATACTTGGATCGATGGTGAAAAATATGATTTTCAGAGAGCTTGATGTAACTATGATTATCAAGTATACCACAGTTTGAAACATCATCCAACCAAACAATCCAATGAGTATCTTTCTCATCTAAACCACCTCACATGTTATTTGATAGGAAACCCTGTATTCCACTTCTCTCAAGTTGAGTCACAAATATTTTCTTCCTGTTGTACCAAGAAACTATTGCAAACCCAACAATGAAAATTCCACCTCGTTTACTATTTTAGTCTTATGGAATCCCCACCCAATATTCATTTGTGAAGCCATGTAGCTTCAATCCTTATGTCCGTCTGTACCATAGTCAAAATTGGGTAGTGCCTCCGAGGTACTGTAGAACTTGCTTAGCTGCCCTCCAAAATAATTTGGTTGGCCTAACCATAGCTTGACTCAATTGGTTGATTGCATAATAGATATTTGGTCGTGTGTTCAAAAGGTACACGAGTGAACCCACTGGCTGCCGATAAATGATAGCATCCACTTCCTCACCTGAAGTGGCATCCTCTTTCCTCCAGTTGGTTTATAGAGGTGTCTTCGTGGGTTTTCAACTCTCCATGTAGAACCTATCGAGTATCTCATTTTCATACTTTCCTTAAGAGAAAAATAGTTCCCCATCGCCTTTCCATACTTCCAATCCGAGGTAGTGCATGAGACCCATGTCCTTTATTTCAAACTCCCTTGCAAGGTCCTTCTTTCAAGATATGATTAGATTCTCATCACCAGTAAAAATCAAGTCATCCACATATAAGACAATAATCAACAATTTACCTTCTAATAAGATATGATAGAGTATTGCATTTTCTTCACTCTTCAAGAAGCCCAAACTGGTGAGATAACTGTCGATCCTGGTTTACCAAGCACAATGTGATTGCTTGAGACCGTACAATGCTCACTTGAGTCTACAGATATGAGACTCTCGATCAAAAGTCTCAAAGGCTTTTGGTTGCTCAATGTACACCTCCTCCTCAATAACTCCATTGAGGAATTTTTTTTTTACATCCATCTTGTGTATATTCCACCCCATCTATGAAGCCATAGCAAGAACTGATCTAATGGGCAAGTACCTTGCTACAGGAGAAAAGGTATCCTCATATTCAATTCCCTCAAATTGCGATTACCCTTAGCCACAAATTTGTCCTTGTACTTTTCTATGCTTCCGTATACTGCATGATTTTCCTTGAAGATCCATCTCAAACCCAAAACTAATTTTTCTGTTGGTCTTGGAACAACTTCCCAAATACTGTTCTTTACAATGGATTCATAGTCCTCCAACATTGCATCAAAAAATATAGGTTTCTCTACTAATTCCTCAAAACATTATGGCTGAGTATCTACAAGCTCAATCATTAGAGACATGTAGCCAATGTACCTATCTACAAACCTTCTCTACCTGCATTGATTTGAAGGACCACCCACATTCTCCCTCGCATCCTACAGAAGCCTCTAAGCTTCCTTGGTCCTTTTCTTTCCTTCTATGGATGATTTTTCTTGAGTGTATGTCTCCACTCTCTGCTCATCATTTTTTGTATGCTCCAAAAATTCTTGAGGCTCCTCCTTTGGAGCTAAAATCTCCTCTTTTGGTGGGATCTAAAGCCCCCTCTCAAGAGAGCACCGCATTGCTTTATCTTCATCAAATTTTACATCCTTTCACACAAATTTCATTCTAAGGGATGACAAGTACACACTATATTTGTGGGGAGTTTTAGTTTAGCCCAAAAATATCCCCAATTATGTCGTCAGATCTATATTCTTCCTTATTCGGAGACATGATAGTAAACAGAGGCTCCTAAAATCTTAAAGTGTGACATATCCGACTTCATCCCTGAGAAATAATCCTCTAGTGCAATCATGCCCAAAATATGATGAGGACTTCAATTCTACAAATAGATTGTTGTGTTTCATGCCTAAACCGACAAATACAAAGGTATTCCTTGCTCATGAAACATTGGCTTCACTGCTCCCACAATGTTGTGGTTCTTTCTCTCAGCCACCCCATTCTACTCACGGGGGCTTCATTATGGGAGAAATACTATAGTACATGGGTTCATATTTAAGGATATATAATGAGGAAAAAATGACATAATATATTGGGGTATATATAGGGGGTATAGGGATTTTATATTGGCAGGTAAAAAAAATGGTTCTCAAAGTTAATGAAAAAATATAAAGGGGTATAAAGAATGTTAATGAAAAAATGGACGCCTACAATATAGAGTGAAAGTAGCGGATTTTAAAATTGGGAAGGTGTATTGGGTTTATATTGGTATGGGTTTAAATAATGTGACTTTTAGAGGCATTTTCCAATATGTACTCAAATTAAGGGTATTGTTTAATATGCTATGGGCGCACGTGATATGTTAGAGGTTCATTGAGTGAAGCCCCTGTGATTCGACTATGGGTTATGGAGTGTTGTGAAATCTCATCAAATACCTTCTTTTGTAAAAAAAAATTTAACTTCATTCGACACATACTCACCTCCATTATCACTCCTGAGAGCCTTCACCTTCTTGTCTATTTATTTCTCAACCAGTGCCTTGAATTCTACAAACTTGGAGAATGCCTTATCCTTCTTCCACATGAAGAATATCTAACACTTCCCTGAGAAGTAATCAATAAAAATGACAAAATATTTTTTCTTGGCAGTGGAGGCTGTTGAGAAAGGTCCACAGACGTTAGAGTGGATCCTTTCCAGGTCAGCATGTGCTTTGTTTTCCCTATCATGGAATGTATATTTTTTGTACTTCCCCAAATTACACCATTTTCATACATCCTGATGCTCAAGTGCTCCTTTGGGGAGGCTTGTGGTTATTTGATGCATGATATTCAAAGAGGCATGGCGGAAATTACCAAGTCTTCTATGGAAAAGTTCACCGACATCGTGGCTCTGCACATTATCCTCCTTTATGCTCAATGCAACACAATCCTCCACATCTAGTTTGTACAGGTTCTTCACATGAACCCATATATGCTTCACCTATCTCATGGCTATGTGCCTCAGGAATACCTTTCCTATGTTGAACACCACATCATAACTATGGTCTTCCAAAACTACAATAGAGATGATATTTTTCTTTAGGCCTGGAATGAACATGACATCCTTGAGTTTGAGCGGGGTGCCTCACTCCCTCTGAAAGGTGACAGTAACAATTCTGGCTGCGCTGTAACTTCCATCGTCCCCCATCTCGATGTGAATATGAAAATATTTCTCTTCTAGGCCACTCAAAAAGTATCTACACCTTATCATATGGAACGATGCACCTGAGTCCAGGTACCACACGCTCCCTATCATTGTGCTACTCATTGCATGCAATGAGGGCAAATTCAGGCTCGAACTATGAAGCAAAGGCTTCACCTACTGCTCTTCCTGAGGTCATGTTTCTTGTATTGTTTTGTGGACACTTCATGGCATAATGCCCAAATTCATGACAATGGAAACAATTAATTTTGGAAAAATATTTATTCTTTCCCCCTTGACTGGATTCTGGTTTGGATTGAGATTTTTTCGCTTTTCCCTTTATTTCCTTTGTAGCCATTGAAATTTTTTATTCATCCTTGCCTTTGAATGAAATCCCATATTTGGTATTCTACCTTATTTCCTCCTGTACCAAATCATACTATAAGCACTCGCAATTTGGTATTTTCTCCATCTGGTTCACCAAATCTTGATAGCTATTCCATCTCTTGGGAAGGTCTAGAAGGGAAAGGTTTACCAATTCATCTTTAGGGACAGTAACATTGACACTGCCCAGATCATCACGACACTGTGTGAACCTACTCAGATACTGTGGTATAGTTTCATTCTTATGCATCTTGATTATTCAAAGTTTATCCTTGAGCATCACCTTCCTGTGGTCACTACTGTTCTCGAACAATTATGTCAGTGCTTTCCAAATCGCAAACAAAGTTTTTTTACTAGGGATATTTGAGACAATATGGTCCCGTATTCCCTCCAAGATTATTCTCCTCACTTTGGATACATATTTATTCCATTGTGCAAGGTCTTGGAAATCAACTGTTGGTGGTCTTGGAATATATTTCTTGACATATTCAAGAAATCCATTGTCATCCAATATTTCCTCCATGTAGTCCTTTCATGAAACAAATTTTAGGTTCCTTCCAAGGAATACTCTAGCCTTAGTCCATTGAGGGCCATCTTCTTAGCTCTAAATAAATCCTACAACATTGATCTTCAAATTCGAACCTCTGTGAAACAACTTCAAATTTCCCACTATAACATGATTAGGTTGTAGATTTTCAAGTACTCATGAAGTTTTAATCAAAATCACCAGACATAAACCTAATCTATTGATATTCATAAAGTAATTCACAATATAGAATACATAATTTAGACATGAAATGAGAAATAACATACATGCAATAATTATTCTCCTTTTGGGAAATAAATCTGCTAAAAACCCCAATTCTTGATTGCATTAATAAAATGAATACAAATGTATTACCATTTATTTGCTCAATTGAGCACAACCTGCAAGTTCATAACCTATCGCTCTACTCACTAAAGGCCTCTGGACCAGACTTAGTCAAATTATACCTATTCTTGAGATCTTATTTCCTTGCATTATTCCTTGAGGAATTAGGCCCTTATTATTTAGGAAATTCCTCAAACTGAATTGTGCAATTAATTAGGCTTATCATATAACCGCATGCAACAATTGTACACTCAAGACTAGTATAAAAATTATGTTACACTACCTTGGAATATCAACCTGACTTGGGGAACTCAAATTATCTGCATGCACTAGGTATTTTGGGCTTATTCGTTAGTTAACTAGATGATCACTGAGTTTTACTGAAATGCCATTGCTTAACTGACCCTCCACTAGTTCTTCCAACAGTTGGAACTAGTTTAATTGAAAACAACATGAGATAACTAATCTTTATTTATACTAATTAGAATCACACTTGACGAACTGAACTCTAACTCCTCCAACTCTAATTTACTTAGTAAACTGGGTGACAGAAGCCATGTCACACAAGTTAACATCATCCAAGTTGTTTGCTGATGTGGAAATTCAAATTTTGTCAATTTAATCAAGGAAAAATCAAATTGAGAATTTATCATTGCATTTTTCAACATCACTGCCTCCGAAAATGAGAGTCCATAATGTTTTCCATGTGTGATTGCTTAATAAGTATGTGAAATATGTTGATCATGTGATTGAATGGTTTGTATGGCAGGTGGAACCTGAAGGTGAATTCCAACCAGAACCTTAGTGTATTTTGCAGCGAAAGATGCTCATGCTCCAGAATCGAGCAATTGAGTAAGTTAAGTGAAAAAAAATCACTTTGGGCTTGATGAAGCTACATGGGATATGGATGATTAGATGCAGGTTATGTGTCCTTATCTATTCATTGGTTGAGAGGATATATTTTGGTATATGTTTTTATGTCGTGTTTTGGATATGTCTAAGTATATGCTTGTGTATGATGTAAATATTGCATCGAGATGTGTTATAAAGCTCCAATAAGTGGTATGGTGTTCATGATATGTTGGTTTTATTTTCAGTAGTATGATATGATGTAAATGCTGTATCGATATGTGTTATAAAGATTAATGGGAAAAATGTGTTTTTTTGGTTTATAATTTGAGTTCCGAAGGGGGGGGGGGTTGTAATAGCCCTGGTTAAAAATACATGTAATAAAGTTAATAAATGAAAAATAAGAACAAGGTCATGGGACACATATTCCTAGCTAAATATTTGCCAAAAAAATAGCGATGGGGATTAATGGTGATTAATTTATGGCTATGGAAATTGAAAAAGGCAAAGAGGCATTCATTGGCATTTATTTATGAAAATAATGGAAGGTAGGAGAAGAGGAATGTGAAAGGTCATATTATTGAATGTGAGGAAAATTGAAGGAAAAATAGAGGAAAATGAAGAAAAATAGAGGCCTCAATGATAAAAATGCTTCTGAGGATAAGTTCACAACCTTTTGTTAGTTTTAGATTGGATCTCTCTCTTTATTATCTCTCTCTCACACTCCTGCATACTTAGATTTTTCTTGGAGAACATTGGATTTGGAGAAAGAAGGAAAAGAAAAGCAGGAAAGAGCAAGGGGACAATGGGATCATCGAGTACAATTGGATTTCTCAAAGGTACCTAGTTGTATGTATGGTTTACTTGCCAGTTTTAGCATGCATGGTGTATGAATGTGGTTATTTGGTTATGATCTGTCATTGGCATGGGGGATTGCCTAGATTGAAAATGGGTTTTCCTAGCCTTGTCATTTCCTATATATCCATGGTGTTATGGGTTTTCAATTTTTTTTAATGGTTGGTGCTCATGTTCCTTATGGTTGTGGGTTGAGTTATTGGTTCGTGGAGCCTTGGTTGGACAAATGATATCGAAGCCCTAGAACAACATGGGTTGAGTTACTAGTCCATAAATACTTGGTTGGAAAAGCATTCTAGAGCCCTTGGTGGGTTGAGTTACTAGTCCTAGAGCCTTGGTTGGAAAACGCTCTCGAGCCTTGCAACAGTTGTGGTTTAACTTACTAGACCTCAAGCTGGGTTGGAAAAAATTCTCTAGATCCCTAGACAAATTTGATAGAGAATGATCTAGTGATGTTCGACCGTGAGGTGAATCACTGGTTCAGCGTTGAGGTGGTTTTTCCTCTGGAATACCTGGTTTGGTTTATTCCGTGAGATCCCACATTCATGCTTGGAATATGGCATTGGGGTGATTGGATGAAAGAGAGATTTGGTTCAACGCAATCTATGGTCGGGTGGTACATGGAAGTCCCTGACTTGGATGGATTTTGCATATATTAATAATAGTTATTTCCTATGGTATTTTATGATTAAATGTACTTTTTATTATGTGGATTTTATGGTTGTTCTATCATTACTATTATTCTGGTTATAAGCATGGTTACATGGCAAATTTTGGTTATGGGATATCATCATGTTTTTCTTGGTAAATGAATGGTTATTCAATGCATTAACTAATAGAGGGGTTTATGTTATTCATTGGTGTATATGTTAGGTTAGTGTAGAAGTGGTCTTCCTTTCCTTGGAAGGTGCCTACTTGAACTAGGTGGTCGTCCTTTCCTTGGCAAGTCCTTTATAGTCGAGCTTGCTTGGGCATCATTGGTCAAGATATGGTGGATATTGCCTCTCCCTATCAGTTAAGAATGACATAATTACATATATAATAGTTAGTTTATGAGTGTTTTTTCTTGATTGATTGGATTTATTCACTTGATTTATCCATAGATAGACCCCATCGTTACCACATACTCACTTATACCTATGCAGATCTATGTTGAATAAGAAGAGATAGTAACAAGAGCTATTGACTTATAGTATACAAGTTAGTAACATGATATAAGCACTAGCATTCCCCTAAAATATATCATCACTATTCAATGCATTAACTAACAGATGTTGTTGCACCTATTATGAGAGGAAAAAAAACCTTCTTTATGATTTTCAAATAAGTATAAGTGCCTATGTTTAATTATGCATTTTTGACCTGTATATTACATGTTTGGTACATGTTTGACGAAATTTCTATCATGTTGAGGTTTAGTTAGGCTAATTCCTTGGTCAGGATTGGTGTTAGAATTTTTTTCTTTCTGTCATTTATGGTTTTGAAAAGTTTTATCAAGTTCTGCTTAGTGGTATGGAGATTAGCCCTGAAAAAAGTGGCTTAGATCTCGCTGCCATAGGTACACAACTGGGAGAAAAATACTGCAGTCACTAGTAGGAGGGTTCATCGATGTGACTGTAGGGTTAGAGCTGAATTTTTGAAGTGTTGTGCCAACATATGGGATTCCAGGTCACTGGAAAGGAAGTTTAACTCAGGGTTTGGGAAACTGGAAGGGTGGTTTAGCTCTTGGGGGTCCTGTAGCACATGAGAAAAGTCATTAAAGTTTTTTTGTGTCGATTCATCTTCCTTAACTACACCTAGGAGGTTGAGTCATATCATAGTAACTCCTCATCACATATTTACCCCGGTGGACCGGTGAAGTTGGGTAAGTGTTGGCGGAGGGTGGTTATAGTTACAATGAGGCTCAAAGGCCTATTTCTTATTGAGAAACAATGGAAAAATATAAATATAAAAAAACCTAACCCTAGGAGATGAAGCACCAAAATTATGTGGGCCTCGTTGGGGTACAATGGTACATCAATTTCTTGCGGTTGTAACTTTGGCATATGATCTTTGTTTGACGTGTACGATACCTTGTTAGAAATATTTATCTAAGGAATACTACTTTTAGCTGTAATCACCTGCCAAAGTAAACACTTTTTCCAATTTTACAAAAAAACATCGTTTAGGGCCTCAAAACAACTCTAGAATATCATGACCCAAAAATATTCCAAAAATAGTAAATATTGGTACAATTAAGGAAACTGGAAGCAATAATGATGGGTATCCAAGTGGAATAGGTGGGTGGCCACCAATATCCACCTGGATCTTCAAACCCAAAAATGAGGTGACGTGGAAACTTATATTGGTTCATCGGCTTAGAAGAAATTAATTAAGGTTGGAGGGATAATTATTAAAATATAAATTAATTCTTACATTAATGTTGGCTCTAAAGAATGAGATTTGAAATTCAAATTTCATATTCCCTCCATTAAAGTTGGTCTTATTGATTTTGGCTCTAAACAAAAATTTAAACTTTGAATTTCATTTCCCTTCTTTGTTGCAAGTAGGCTTTGCTTTCCTAATTCCTCTCGGATTATATAAATTGAAACCCTCTTATCCTCTATCAATACATATCTTTGGAAAAAATCAAAGTGATTTAGCTATGATATTTTTTTAGCCTTGTGGAGAAGCGACTAATATTAAGAGAGGCTTGAATTAATTTTTTTGATCTTTGTACTCTTTGGCCATGAGGAACAACATTTGAATTAGAGTGAGGGTTTATAGGTTTGTGACTTATGGTTTTTATGGGATTCTTTGGGTTCTTTTAAGGTCTCTCTTTGCAAGTGGATTCTAAACTATGTTGAAGGATTACTTATGGAGAAAACTTTGCCCGTGTAATGAGGTAATATATGCCAATGTTTGTGCTAAATTTGTAAGTTAAACCCTTTATCAGGGCAGTATTCTGAGCATAATTCTAAGAATTTTTTTTATTTTGTAAGTTATTTATATCTCGGATCTGTGGAAAATAAATTTGTTGAAAAAAATTCAGCAAGAAATTCTCAATTTGATCTTTCCTCGATTAAATTGAGAAAATTCGAATTTCCACATCAATAGACAACTTGGATGATGTTAACTTTTGTGACACAGTTTGTGTCAGTTAGTTTACTGAACAAATTTGAGTTAGAGGAGTTAGATTTCATTTAAGCATGTGTGATTGCTAATTTGTAGCAATCGAGGTTAGTTATATAAGGTTGTTTTCAATTAAAATAGTTCCAACTATTGGAGGAATTAGTTGAGGATCAAGTTGTGCAATGAGAAATTATTCAAACTCAGGGATCATTTAGTTAACTGATCAATCATCCCAAAATATCTAGTGCATGCAAAGAATTTGAGTTCCTGGAGCTTGGTGGAAATTTGAAGGTAGTGTAACATCAGTTGTAGAATAGTCTTGAGTGTACATGTGTTACATGAAATTAGATGACCAACCTAAGGAATAGCATAATTAAATTTCAGAATTTTCCTAAATAACAGGGGGATAATTCCTCGAGGAACAACACAAGGAAATAGGAGCTAAGAAAGAGTAAAAATTTCACGAGAAAGAGTAAAAAATTCACAAAGTCTGGGTCATAGTCCTTCAGTGAGTAGAGATATAGGCTGTGCACTTGCATGGTGAGCTAATATTTGAGCAAAGAAATTGTAATACGTATTTATTCATTTGATTAATGCAAGAAGAATTAGGGTTTTTACCATATCTCTTTCTCCATATAAAAATACTTTTCGCATGTCTGTTATTTCTTCTTGCATGTCTAAAGTTTTTGTTTTAAATTGTCAATTAATGTACAAAGAGAAATAGTGTAGGTTTGTGTCTTGTGATTTTGATTAAAACTTCATGAGAAATTGAAAATCTACAACGTAATTTTTGCATGGTATCAGAGCTCTTGCAACTATCAAGATTCAGTGAATGGGAGGGAGAAACTACCAAATTGGGAGTGCTTATGGTATGATTTGGTACAAGAGGAAATAAGGTGGAATACAAGAGATGGGACTTCATCCAAGGGTGACGATGAAGAAAATTTTCCATTGGTTGGAAATTAAAATAAGGGAAAAGTGAAGAAATCCTGATCCAAACCAGAATCCAGTCAAGGGGGCAAGAAGAAATACTTTTCAAAAAATGCTGCCATTGTCATGAATTTGGGCAATATGCCACGAAGTGTCTACACAATAATTCAAGAAAGAAGACCACAGGAGGAGCATAAGGTGAATCTTTGGATTAACTTTACCCTCATTGCATGCATGGCCAGTACGGTGATGGGGAGCTTGTCGTACTTCGAATCAGGTGTATCGTTCCACATCATTAGGAATATAGATTTTTTCAGTGACATGGAGGAGAAAGAATTGTAGATGCATATTGAGATGGGGGATGACATAAGGTAAAACATGATTGGGATTGGTAGAATCACCTTTCAGAGGGAGTTGGGATCCCCCCTCAGTCTCAAGTATGTCATGTTCGTTCCGGGCCTAAAAACAAATATCGTATGTGTTGCAGTTTGGAATATCACGATTACGATGTGATATTAAAAAAAGGAAAGGGATTATTGAGAAACATATCCATGAGATAGGTGAAGAAGATCAGGGTTCATGTGAATAACTTTCACAAAATAGATGTGGAGGATTGGGCTGCATTAAGCACAAAAGCGGAGAAGGTGCAGAGTCGCAGTTTCAATGAACTTTGGCATAAAACACTTGTCCATTTGCATCATGGAACTTTGAATATAATGCAAAATATAACCACAGGCCTCCCCAAAGGAGCACTTGAGTAGTGTATGCAAAGGTTTTACTTTGGGTAAGTACACAAAATCCACTTTCCATGATTGGGACAATAAAGCACATGCAGTCCTTGAAATGATCCACTCTAATGTTTGTGTACCTTTCTCGATAGCCTCGACTTCCAGACACATATATTTTTTCATTTTTATTGATGACTTCTCACGGAAGTGTTGGATCTTCTTCATGTGGAAGAAAGATCAAAACTTCTCCAAGTTTGTATAATTCAAGGCACTAGTTGAGAAAGAAACCAACAATAAGGTGAAGGCTCCTAGGATTGATAATGGAGGTGAGTACGTGTCGAATGATTTTAAAAAATTTTGTGCAAAAGAATTCATTAAATGAGAGTTGACAACACCCCAAAACCAACAACAAAATGGGGTGGCTGAGAAAAATAACCAGAACATTGTGGGACTAGCGAGCACGACATTGCGTGACCAAGGCCTACCTCTACACTTGTGGGTGGAAGCATACAACACTGCATTCTATTTGCAGAATCAAAGTCCTCATTGGATTTTGGGTATGATTACACTAGAGGAGGCTTTCTTAGGGAGGAAGTCAAATGTATTGAATTTCATTGCTATAAATTTGTTTCTATGAAGGTGTAAAGCTATAAAAAAAACCCATTTGAGTCGAAATCCTTACGAACGTCATGTAAAAACGTAAAATATTGGTTCACAATAGTTTCAGAGATATGATCTGTGGAAGTTAGGGTTTGGGAAGGCTTAGTAATTTCATTTCAAACATGTGACCAAGGGACAATCATCATAACTTTTGTTTCAGGCCTCAGATTGGAATTATGTAAAAAGTGGCTGAAAGCGCATGATTTTTTATTTTTATTTTTTATTTTTAATATTTCAGAGCTTAAGGTCCAAACCATGACATGTGGCACGTCATACAAGTTCGCTCTACTGAACCAACCCATAATTAGGCCATTGTGGGAGATCGGGCATAGCTTGGTCTTGAAGAATCCAAATTAGATCTGACCTGTGGCATTGTAAAGAAGACTGAAGGGGCTAATATAGGACCAAATTTCAGATATTCAATATCTGCACTTGCAGAGATAATTCAGGTTCAATATCGAACTCCTAAAAATAAAGAAAAAGATGTGTATTTTTTTTTTTTTTTAAATTTCGTAACATGTGTTTGAAAAAGTCGTTTGAAGTGATTCTAAGGGCATATTGAAGCATATATATAAGTATTGGATTATATAGTTCCTCCAAAACGAATTCCACACCCATTAAGCCCTCATAAATCTCTAGTATGACACATGAAGAGGAAGAAGTGCAACATGATGTATCAAAATTATGAGACCAAGCGCAACAAATGTCGCTCTCGCAAAAAGTAACCAAAAATGAAATGGAAGCTAAAATGGATGGTTTGAAGAAATGAATGGAAGCTAAGATGAATTTAATTGAAGCTAAGATGAATGGCATGGAATTTAAGATGGATGGTTTGAAAAATGGCATGGAAGGTAAGATGAATTCCTGGAAGCTAAGATCGATGGTGTAGAAGAAAAAATAAAAGCAGACATGGAAGGTTTGAAAAAGTTGCTACAAGAAATGATTACTAATGGTGAAAAGGTAGTATATGAAAATCATGATGTGAAAAAAATAAACATTAATCATGATTTCATAAACTTTAATGTTGGATTCAAGGCCCATCATATTCCAAAGATCGATATGAGGAATTTTGATGGCAAGGATCCCATAACATGGATACTACAAATGGAGAAATATTTTGATCTCCATAATGTGAAAAACACACAAAAGGTATGTATTGAAACTTTATATTTAGAAAAAAAATACATTTTTATGGTATTGATAGATTTTCTCTCATAAATAAATTTTCACTTGGTGAATTTTTATAGACGAAATGATAGCACATTATGAGGATACAAACACAAACACATTCTTTAGCCATTTGATAAATCTAAAATAAAAGGGCTCAATGGTGGACCACATTGAGGACTTCAAAAAATTGAATATAAGGGTAACTAATATTCCAGAGGAACACAAGATTGATGTCTTCATAGGGACTTTAAAGGATAACATCCAACATGAGGTTCGCCTTTGGGAACCTGTTTCATTAGAGAAGGCATTCAGGGTGGCAAGAAAAATTGAAAGTAAAATTATGGTGACAAGGAAGCCTATGACTCACATTTATAAATATGTAAGTGTTGCTACTCCCAGACTTCCACAACCTACAAGGTTGACACCACAAAAATTGGAACAAAAAAAGAGAAAAATGGCTTTGCTACAGTTGTGATAGAAAATACACTGAAGATCATAAGTGTGATGAGAAGAAAGTATTTTACATAGTGGAGAGGAGGAAGAAAATGAACAAGAAACTTCAAAAGAAGATGATATACACCAGGAAATAACCCTAGATAAAGAAGAAATTAATCCGACCATATCTTGTAATGAATTTCATATCAAGAAGAAAAATGTAATAGTGTTGACTGATTTGGGTAGTACCCATAATTCTATTCATTGTAAGGTAGCCAAGGAATTGAAGTGCTTCCTATACCCAACACCAAAGTGTCAAATGATGGTTGAAAATCGAGGAACTATAAATTGCTCTAGAAAGTACCATAATATCAAGCTAACCATAGGGGAATATGTATTGAATATTCAAATTCTTTCCATTCCAATGGGCGGTGTTGATGTTGTACTAGGAGTAGAATGGGTACAATCTTTGGGGACTGTAACATTAAATTTTCAAAAAAAAATCTTGAATTGTTTTTAAGAAGGAAAGGAAGTGGAATTACGGGGTATCACAGGGAAGCCAGGAAAGATAATAATCTCTAATTTCATGAAAAAAACTTATGAAGAAAGCACAACGAGGGATAATTGCACAATTATGCACTAGAAGTTCCAACATAAAAATCATCTATTTCTCCAGATATCCATAAAGTCTTGGAAAATCATTCCAAGGTGTTTGAAACTCCCAAAGGAATCCCACATATTTGTGATCATGATCATGCTATTCATTTGATTCCAGGAAGTGTTCCTGCAAACATCACGTCTTATAGATATCCTTATTTCCAAAATAGAGAAATTGAACGTATGATTGCAGAAATGCTAGAGGCTGGTATAATTCAACCTAGTGAAAGTTCTTTCTTTGCTCCAGTAGTATTCGTGCACCAGAATGATGGATCATGGCACAGGTGTGTGGATTATAGGGAGCTCAATAAGCTCACTATTAAAGATAAATTTCCCATTCCTGTGAATGATGAATTATTGGATGAATTACATGGAGCAATTTATTTCACCAAGTTGGATCTCCATTCAAGATATCATCTGTAATATCCCAAAATCGGGACTGCTAGAAAGGCATGTCTGAAAAATGCATTTTTCAGGAATGGTTGCTACAACTTTTGAAATCAGCCCTTGGATCCCTTAGATCTGGTATCTAAGTCCTAAATCCAAGAGGATATCAGAAAGAAATATTTCTAGGTGGGTTAAACAAATCTCCCACACCTAGGAAGGCTTGAAAACTGCCCAAAGAAGGGACTGCAGCAATACAAAAGACACTGCTAAGAAAATAACGCAGTATATAGAAAGCAGTAGCAGTAGGCCAATATGATAGCGTAAAAATAGCTTATACAATGACAAATCAGATTTACAATGGAGCCCAATCAATGTACAGGAGAAAGATGGAGACTTTAATGGAGAAAAACCCTCTAAAAGAGGTGTTGCAACAAATGTATTTCACTGCAAAGTCTTGACAATGTTATTTTCATGAGTAAACAACAATTGTAGGTTACAACTCAGATCTAGGATAGATATGTGTACAAAATATTAGATCTATATCAGATCTGTACACTAGAATATCTCTATTTTATATCCCCCTTGGGGTTTTTAGCAAAACATGAAGCACAGAGAGTAGATCTAAGATCTACTACAGTAGATATGTAGAATGATTTAGAAAATATGAAGCAGATACATCAAGGAATAAATCATATCTGAAACATACATGGATTGGTTGGACAATCCATGGATCACCACAGTGCATGGAAGCCTCCTTTACACCAGAGATCTCTCCTCCAAACAGTTGCCAAACACCCTGAAACTCTTCACTTTCAAAATAACGTAGATTTGGGGTATAAAATTCAATGTAGGCTTGATGTAGACTTTGGCCTGATACCAAGGTATGGATCTGGAGCTCCAATGATCTAGGACACTCTTACCATTGGGATAGAAGACTTTCCCAGTGAAAAGAGGGGCTAGATGTGCATAGATCTGAAGAGATCTATCTCCCACTTGCTGCTACTCACAAGGACAACCAAACCCTCAATAGGATCTGAATTGTAGTTGGAAGAAGAACATTGGCTAAATTCCTGATAGTGGACCAATAAAATCAAGACTCTTCCAAGAGGCCTCTCAAGGGAAGAGGTGGGATTCTCGACCAGGAACACCCAAGTGCTAAGTAGCACTATTCTCAGCTAAAAAACTAAAGAATGAGAAGTGCCTAAATACACAATTCCTTTCAATACAATATGTTCAACAAACCCTCTCATGCTGCTCTCCTCTTTCATTTATAGGATGAAAGCCTTGAAAAACCATAAACCACCTCAAAAGGTTTAGCTCCTTTCACATTTGAAACCTCCAACTAGGATTGCATTGTTCCTCTAGGTTCATTGCATCTCGACAACATTGTAGATTTGGTCCTGTTGACCCAGTCAATTGTCACAATCCATTTTCACACATGAGGGAAATTTATTAAGGAAACCCAGATTTAGCCTTGTTCACATGGGCATTGATTTATTTAGCTGTTTAAGGAGTTTAATTTGTCCTCCTTTACAATTTTATTCTTGAACAAGAAAATGAAATTAAAATTGAATATTCCTATTAGCTTGGGCTAATTAGGAATATTACAGTCCTCCCGTCCAAAATGTTGCTTATCCTCAAGCAACTGATAAGGTGAGTGCTACAACTCATCTCCTCCTCCATTGGTGTCACAAACAAAGGATAAACTTCTCTCATAAGCTAAGTGATCACCAAACCATCCATCCATGATTTGTCCCAACAATGTCCTGATGAGATGCAAACAGATCCCCCCATAAGGAAACAATGAATCACATGAAACAACCATGGTTTTCCCAATGCACTCCCTGTAATATAAGACAGAAAGTATAGGGAGTGTAGTCATCCCATAGGGCACATGCATGCCTTCCCTCCTTTCTCCATTCATCCCCATGAAAAATACAAGCACATCATCAATATAGGGGATGAAAACAATGTACAAACAAGCAGAAATGTGTGCACAAGGAGGTGGATCATAGTCCCACATGTGGAACCTGCGCAGAGCATCCTCTGCCTACATCAAACCAAGATGTGGTAAGTGGTTTTCCCACCACTTACTTGCTGCCCAAGTCATCTCACTATTGCAGAAAATGTGAGATATATTTGGTGCCTTTGGGAAGCACCCATCATGAAAAAAAATCTCCCTTTGCTCATCAAGGGAGTGGCCAAATTCAAAATTTTTAGTGGCCCAAAAATTTCCATTAGATTTACAAAATATGTTACTCCTCCTTGGAGTCATGGCCTGCAATAACATGGTGTAAGAATGCATGAAATCAGAACATAAAACACATGTACTATTAACATGCTCTCCACCAACAATCCTTCTCATATCAATGGAGTGGTGCATAGATCTATTATCTCCTTCAAGGGAAGAAAGAGAGGGCTGATTTAACTCTTCCTAAGAGTCATATGGCTGCTCCAACTCCACAAGGTCCATGCATCTTTGACAATGCTGATATAGTTCTCTTTCAAAGCCCTCCCAATAATAGCTCCTCAAAATGATATTGTTGAGCTTCATGGAATAGGTGTGGTTGAAATTGAACTCTTCATAAGCCCTTTTTAGTAACTTATCCTTGAGCTTGGAAGCTATAGATAAGAAGATCCTACCATGGTTATAGATGACTCCATCAAGGATTGAATAGCTTCCTTCATGCAACCAGTCATCAAGAATCATGCAAGTATGAAGATCCTTGAAATATTCCACCAGAAGTTGGGATTTCCAAAGGGATCTAACGTGCCCAACAATGACAACGTTGATAGTGTGTCATCTGAAGTATCTGCCATGTTTTTTTCCTCCTCCCTAACATTTCCCATGCCAAAGGTACAAGGTGGAAGGTTGCCAGTCCTTCCTTGCTGCCCTCCTTGCTCATGCACATGCTCAAAAGAAGAGGGAAGCTCTTGGAAGTTAGTCTCCCAGGGAGGCTATCATCTGTCTAAGGCCTCTTGGTTTTTTCCAAAGCATGCATGTGAGACCAACATCTCTCTTCATGTATGGAAGAGTTTTCTTCAAACAAGTTTGTCTTCTGATTCAAGTCTTGCCTCCCATGCTTCATGATGGTGTCATTCTTTCTCCTTGCAACATATCTTCTCAACGCAATTTGAGAGGTGAGAATAGATAATGATGTCAAAGGAAAAATTATTTCCCTTTCTTTGTACCTTCCCCATACTCTCAAAATTGTAGCATGGTCTTCTAGTTCTCCCTCCTCCCTTGGATCTATGAAAGGATCATCAATGTATGAAACATCTTTCATAAAATCTGAATCATGTGGTCTCCCATATGGCATACCATAGGATAATGATGTCTCATGGCTCATTCCCATGTGAACAATAGATGGGAACATATCATGACTGCTTCCACTACGTAAATCCATCTCTGATTGATGTGTGGAAGTACCATGAAACTTGGAGACCCCTCTTAATGGTGTAAGAGTGCCTCTATTGGAGCCCTTGCCCCATCTTCTGATAGTGGATCAACTGTGTGACCCCTCCTTTGTTCTGTCTCATTATATTTTAGCAAAGACACATGCTACTCATGTTCTCCATTTGGAAGAGCCTTTGGAATTCCTTGAAAAGGTGCAAGAATCCCTATAATGGAAGCCATTGCTTCATCTCCATCTCCAACTGAAAATAGATCTCCTCCTCCTTGCACAATGCTGGAGGATCTTCTCTGCTTTCTCTCTCCCTTCTTCTCATCAGTGGAGAATACTTCATCATCAAGAGATCCCTTTGATTGATCTCTTAGTGAAGAAGGAATCCTCATGTCTTCTCTTTGAGAAAAGGGATCTTGCTGAAATGGGGCTTCTGCCTCTGGAAAAAGGTGCAACAATTCTTTAACCCCCTCACCAATGTTTAGGACTGGAGTTGGCTCCATGGAATCTTCCAACTTATGCATAGATTCAAATTTCTTGGGCTTGATCTGCTCCCCCCAAGAAGTCTCAGAATGTATCTCATCAAATCTTGTCACTAGTCTCCTAGTGAATCTTGCATAAGAAGAGATGTTTCTCCCTTTCAAGGAAGAGGACTCAAACAGCCACCAAGAATAAGCCTTCCCTTGAAGATGCAGCATTGCTACTCTCAAGGCTTCTTCTTCTGATAATTGATGAAACTAAAATTATGTGTCAAGCTCCTTTACTCAATACTTGGCTTAGTCTTTAGTTGATCCATCAAATGTAGGTAGAGAGAATCTACCCAAAGTGTGTTGCATGCACCCTTCCCTTCTACTGTAGCTGCTAGATCTTTCTTCTTTGATTTGAAAGAACTCTGGGAAACTGAGATGCTCTTTGAATCTCTCTAATTGAGATTCATATTCTTGGAGATAATCACCAAGAGATTCCTCCTTTGGTGTTCCTCCTCTTCCTCCTTCCTTTGACAAGAAAGTAGGCATGCTACAATGTTGTGGAACATATTGTGTGGCTGAATGCTCACACACATCATATGAAGTAGTGGGGATTTCTTCATGTGCAAAACATTTCAGAAGATCTTCTTGTCTTTCATTCCTCACTCACCTGATCTCATTCTTCAGCTCATGCATAGCTTGGAAGAGAGTTTTAGAAAACTCTTTCCCAATCAATCTTCCAGATGAAGGGTTTGGACCCTTCACTTCTGTGTCTTCGGTGCAACCACATTTTTCCATCAGTATTTTCCTCTCATGAAAAGACATATTGGCTCTTCCAAGAGCAAAGCACAAGCTGTGACAAGAAATATGCTCTGATACCACTGTAATATCCCAAAATCAGGATTGCTAGCAAGGCATGCCTGAAAAACACATTTTTTAGGAATGGCTGCTACAACTTTTGAAATCAGCCCTTGGATCCCTTATATCTGAGTATCTAAGTCCTAAATCCAAGAGGATATCAGAAAGAAATATTTCTAGGTGGGTTAAACAGATCTCCCACTCCTAGGAAGGCTTGAAAACTACCCATAGAAGGGACTGCAACAATACAAAAGACACCGCTCAGAAAATAACGTAGTTTTTAGAAAGCAGTAGCAGTAGGCCAATATTATAGTGTAAAAATAGCTTATACAATGACAAATCATATTTACAATGGAGCCCAATTAATGTACAGGAGAAAGATGGAGACTTTAATGAAGAAAAACCCTCTAAAATAGGTGCTGCAACAAATGTATTTCACTGCAAAGCCTTGACAACGTTATTTTCATGAGTAAACAACAACTGTAGGTTACAAATCAGATATAGGACAGATCTGTGTACAAAATATTAGATCTATATCAGATCTGTACACTAGACTATCTCTATTTTGCATCCCCCTTGGGGTTTTTAGCAAAACATGAAGCACATAGAGTAGATTTGAGATCTACTGTAGCAGATCTACAAAATTATTCAGAAAATCTAAAGCAGATAAATCAAGGAATAAATCATATCATAAACATACATGGATTGGTTGGAAAATCCATGGATCGCCACAGTGCAAGGAAGCCTCCTTTACACCAGAGATATCTCCTCCAAACAGTTTCCAAACACCCTGCAACTCTTCACTTTCAAAATAACATAGATCTGGGGTAGAAACTGCGCTGTAGGCTTGATGTAGAATTTGGCTTGATGCCAAGGTATGGATCTGGATCTCCAATGATCTAGGACACTCTTACCAATGGGATAGAAGATTTTCCCAGTGAAAAGAGGGGCTAGATGTGCATAGATATGAAGAGATCTATCTCCCACTTGCTGCTGCTCATAAGGACAACCAAACCCTCAACAGGATCTGAATTATAGTTGGAAGAAGAAGCTTGGCCAAATTCCTGATAGTGGACCAAGAAAATTAAGACTCTTCCAAGAGGCCTCTCAAGGGAAGTGGTGTGATTCTCGAGCAGGAACACCCAAGTGCTAAGCAACACTATTCTCAGCTAAATAGCCAGAGAATGAGAAGTGTCTAAACAAAAAATTCCTTTCAATACAATATGTTCAATAACCCCTCTCATGCTAATCTCCTCTTTCATTTATAGGATGAAAACCTTGCAAAACCCTAAACCACCTCAAAAGGTTTAGCTCCTTTCAGATTTGAAACCTCCAACTAGAACTGCATTGTTCCTTTAGGTTCATTGCATCTAGACAATGCTGTAGATTTGGTCCTGTTGACCCAGTCAATTGTCACAATCCATTTTCACACATGAGGGAATTTTATTAAGGCAACCCAGATTTAGCCTTATTCACATTGGCATTGATTTATTTAGCTGTTTAAGGAGTTTAATTTTTTCCTCCTTTACAATTTTATTCTTGAACAAGAAAATGAAAACAAAATTGAATATTCCTATTGGCTTGGGCTAATTAAGAATATTACATCATCAAATTAGAATGAATACTGGAGACATTCTGAAAACAAAATTTTGGACTCATGAGGGTCATTATGAATTTTTGATCATGCCTTTTTGCCTTACCAATGCACCTTCTACATTTCAAGGGTTGATGAATTCCATTTTCAAACCATTCATTAGAAAAATTGTGTTAGTATTTTTTGATGATATACTAATCTATAATAGGTCTTGGAAGGATCATGTTCAACATGTTGACCGGGTTCTCAAACTATTGGAGGAGAAAAAATTATTTGCAAAAGCATCCAAATGTTTATTTGAAGTACAAGATGTGGAATATATAGGTCATATTATATCTCAGGAGGGTGTTAAGGTACACCCTAACAAAATTAAAGCCATTAAGGAATGGAAAGTCCCCACAACCATAAAGTAGTTGCAAGGATTTTTGGGGTTAACATGGTATTATCACAAGTTTGTTAAGAATTATGCGAAAATAGTAGTGCCTCTAACAACATTATTGAAGAAATATGCATTTTCATGGACTCGTGAATCAAATAAGGCTTTTTAACATCTTAAAGAGGCAGTGTGAGAAGCACCAGTCTTAGCTATGCAAAACTTCACAAAAACCTTTATTGTGGAATGTGATGCCTCAAGAAATGGAATTGGTGTTGTTTTAATGCAAGAAGGAAAACCCATTGCTTTTGAAAGTCGTCCAATCAAAGGAAAGTATTTATAGAATGATATTTATGAGAAGGAAATGTTGGCAATACTACATGCACTAAAGAAATGGAAACCTTACCTAATGGGAAGACACTTCAAGGGAAAAATTGATCATGATAGTCTTAAATACTTTTTGGAAAAAAAGACTATCTCCAGAAGAGCAAAAAAAATGGGTCACAAAGATGTTGGGTTATGACTTTTAAATCATCTACGAAAAAGGGAAGCTAAATGTTTTTGCAGATGCACTCTCAAGAAAGGATGAGGGTGTGGAAGCATTGCTTTGTGCCATTTCTATTATCCAACTAGATTGGATAATTGAAGCAATTGAGGAATGGAAAAATGACGAAGAAGTGTGGACACTGATTCAAAAGTTGCAGCAATATCCCAATACATCTGATACATTTAGTTGGAAAAATGATGTACAAAGATTTCTTATATGTTTGTAATAATTACCAACTAAAACAAAAGATTCTTTTGGAATTTCACACCTCTCCCTTATGAGGACACGATGGATTTTTAAAAACTTACCATAAGGTGAAGAAATATTTTTTTAGGATGGCCTTAAATATTATATTCAAGAGTTTGTGGTGGAATGTTTGGTTTGCCAACAAAATAAAGTTGAGCCAATTAAGACCCAGGTTCTG
The DNA here is from genome assembly GCA_034641835.2 of Pinus albicaulis. Taxonomy (NCBI): domain Eukaryota; kingdom Viridiplantae; phylum Streptophyta; class Pinopsida; order Pinales; family Pinaceae; genus Pinus; species Pinus albicaulis. Next base: position 404,143,507 of record CM076579.1, read on the forward strand.
CTACAACATTTGTCCACTCCAAGTTAGTGTTAGGAGGAGGTTTCAATAGATTTTATCACAGGTTTACTAAGTCTGAAGGAAAGAGTGTCATCATGGTGGTAGTTGACAAAATTACCAAGTATGAAAACTTTTATGCATTATCTCATCCATTTAAAGCTTGTAAAGTTGATACTGCACTTATGGAAACAATTCAAAAGCTACATGGAAACCCAAAGGTTATTGTAAGCGAGAGAGATCCCATTTTCACTAGAAATTTTTTGACAGAATTATTTTCTTGTTTGGGTACTCAACTAGCTCATAACTCACCTTATCATCCTCAATCAGATCGGCAAACTGAGATAGTGAAAAAATGTTTGGAAGGATATCTTAGTTTGTTTGTATCAGATAAAAAAACACAATGGGTCAAGTGTTTAGCTATGTCTGAATGGAGGTATAACACTTCCTTCCACACTCTAGCAAAAATGATCCCATTTATGGAAATTTATGGATATCCTCCCCCATCCATCACATCATATTTAAGTGAAAATCCTAAGGTTAAAGTAGTGGAAGATCACCTCCAACATCAACAACATGTTATCCAAATCTTAAAGGATAACCTAGATTTGGCACAAAATTGAATGAAACAACACGCATATCAACATCGTAACGAGAGAAGTTTTGATGTAGGCGACTAGGTATTTTTATGGCTACAACCATACAAAAAATGTCCCTCAAGAAAGCTAAGAAGGATAACAAATTATCGCCAAATTATTATGGTCCTTACAAGCTGTTACAAAATATTGGTACTATGGCATACAAATTGGAGCTTCCTGCTTCTTCTCAAGTGCACGTAGCTTTACATGTTTCATGCTTAAAGAAGGTTATAGGTGACAAAATTCCACTTCAAACAATATTTCCAAATCGATCAATTTCAGAGTATCTCATCAAGTGGAAGAACTTACCCACTGAAGATTCCACATGGGAGGATGATAATTTTATACAAAAGCATCCATAAATATTCAATCATTGAGGACAACATTTTTTTGAAGGAGAGGGGCATTATAGGTCCCTATATTACTAGTGTAGTCCCTTATTGTTGTTAGTGTAGCTCTCTTATTGTTATTGTTGTACCCTTGTAGTCCCCATATTGTTATTACTGTGCCTATAACATCCCACTATTTTTGTTGTTGTTCCTTTACATTATCATTGTTATGACGGCTAGGATTATATTGTGACCCCATGGAATCCTATATATAGAAAGGAGGTTTTGTCATTTGTATCATTCAAAAATTGTTCATTTATGTACTGTAAAGGAGGTTTCCCCCTCGAAGATGTTGATTTCTAAGGTGTTGATATATATTTTCTTCTATTTTGTGAGTTGGTTTTTTAACAAAGAGTACAAATATGTTGTAAAGAACAGTGTTTTGGAAGTGGTCCCAAGATCATTAGAAAAACCAGTTGTTGTTTTGAGATGGATATTCAAGGTAAAGCATGTATAATATGCAAGCATAGAAAATTAAAAGGCCATATGTGTGGCAAAAAGATACTCTCAGATTGAAGGGATTAAGTATGAGGAGACCTTTTCTCTTGTAGCAAGGTACTCATCCATCAAATCAATTCTTGGCATGGCTAGACAGATGGGGTGGAAGGTCTACCAGATGGATGTGAAAACTAAATTCCTCATTGGAGTTATTGAGGATGAGGTGTACATCAAGCAACCATAATGATTCGACAATTTTGATGAGGAGTCCCATGTGTGCAGAATCAAGCGAGTGTTGTATAGTCTCAAGAAAGCACCTTCTGCTTGGTACACCATGGTCGATAGCTATATCACTGGTTTGGGCTTCACTAAAAGTGAAGCAAATGAAAAACTTTATGATATTTTGGAAGAAGGTAAATTGTTGATTATTTTATTATATGTTGATGACCTGATTTTAACTAGTGATGAGAAGCTGATAAGATCTTATGAGGACCTTCTAAGAGATTTTGAAATGAAGGACATGGGTTTCATGCACTAATTTCTCAAATTGGAAGTGTGGAAAGGAGATAGGGAATTGTTTGTTTCCTAGGAAAAGGATCCCAACAAGATGATTTAGAGGTTCTGCATGGACAGTTGCAAAACCATGGAGACACCTCTAGCGACAAAATGGAGGAAAGAGGATGCCACTTTAGGTGAGGAAGTGGATTCTACTATTTACCTATAGTTTTTGGGCTCACTAAAGTATCTTGTGAACACATGACTAGATATGTGCTATGCAGTAAACTAGCTGATCCAAGCTATGGTTAGGCCAAATGATCAGAGGCTCAGTATTTTTGCTAAAAAATGAAAGTTCTCAGAATTTATTTGAAACTAAATGACTGCGATAGGCCCGTTGCCAGGAATCCAACACAACTCGTTTTGTCGAAAAGAGAGTTCGGATGAAGAAGTTATGCCCTGCTGATCATCATTCAAAACATGCAATTTTTTATAAAAAAATTGCAGAACATGTACAGGCTGATGACATGGCAGCCTAGTTAGCATTCAGGGAATCTTATTCAGTTTTTTTCCAATGGGACTGTGACAAGTGTCACTGCTAGATTCGCCAATTTGGTTTGTGAAGGTGAAAATTTCCCAATGACCTCCTAAGGTGAATTCGATTTTTTTTTTTTTTATATATGGGAGGAAAAAACAACCAGGGACTGCCACGTGTCTCCCCTGGTGGACCTCCTCTCTAAGGCTAGGTTCAAATTTTATTTGTATATGTGGGTCATATTCCTATTCCTAAGGTTCAAAGATGGGTGCATACCTTATATGCTAAGGTTCGGATTAATTATTTTTGGCTGCATTACATTACTTATAAACCATAGTCGGGTAATATATATTATGGTATGGGAATATTTATTTAAACATGGGATTTTAATCCAAAGTCCGACCTTGGGGTAAATATTATATTGGAGCTCAGGTTTTATTATATGGTGGATTATTTTTATTCCAAAGTTTGAAACATTTAAATATAACCGGTGGCAATTATAAGGTTTGGAGGTGTTGTTATATGGTGAAAAATATATGACAAGGAGCAGAGGTCAGGGTCAAACCCTTGACCTCCCTCCACATAACCCCGCACCCTACCACTTGGCCGCGGGTAGTCCTTGTTAAACCATGGCCACCGACATTTACTTGAAGTTTGTTGTTCCCGATGGTGGGGGTCCGGAGGGGGTTAGCCCCGTGGGCCAACCCCCTCCCATATGAATGCACGATGAGACCAAAGGTAGAGCTGAAACAAAACAACGAAGTTTAGATTAATGACAATCATTGTGTTATGCATTAATCCACGGATTACAATTAATTAAACATGTTTATATGTTTTGGATAAATGCATAGTTAAGACGCGCTTATCACTACTAAGACATATTAACTAATAATTAAACCATCTGTTAATTAGCGGTAGAGTTAGTGGAATTGCTATTTTCTGCAGATTCCACCAAAAATGTCGGAGCTGTCTCGAGTCTTCTCCATATTTGGAGGATAAATTGTAGGGAATTTTTTTTTCTCCATAACTGAGTCAATTTTCGACCAATTTTGGCTTAGGAAGAGTCATTCATGGTAGATTGGCATGCTCTGAACACATTGGAATAGGTTTCAGAGGAAAAGGAACAATTTTACATAGGTTTTTGTCACCTTGAAGAATTTTTAAGCTTAGGGCCACCAAGAGGGAAGGCCATGCCTAGAGCATCTGAAGGCCAAATTGAGTAAATGAATAATCATTTCTGATAGATTTCAATATTTTGAACTCATTGGAGTATGATTCAAGAGAATTTGATGCATGTAAACATAAACTTGAGCACTATTGAGCTAATACAGAGGCCCAAGCCATGGAATCTAGACCAAGGAGATGTAGCCCAGGAGGGGTGAACTCCTTCATCAAAACTATGTTTTAATTGATCAATTGTGATGGTTTGCAGTTCTTTATGTTGTTGTTGTTCAACCTTTTAAATTCATACTTTTTTCTCTTAAATTCACTCATAAAACTAAATTCAATTTCTTATTTGACACACATAAGAATCAAGGAAACTTGTACATCAAGCATAAGATCAGTAAATAAGTTTTTATATCTGAAAATGAAATTAGCACAAAAAAATAACATTCACATTTAGATCAAGTTGGTATCAGAGCTTGGTTGAAAGGCAAGGTTATTTACTTGAGTTTTCTGCAAGTTTAATGGTTGCAAATTTGTGATGCTGAAAAGGTTAAAGTTGCAGAAAGGTGAAGGGAAATTGTTGGTTGCAAGTCCTGAGATTAGGACCAGAAGAAGGAGAGCTCCAAGAGCACCATCTTCACCCAAAATTCCACTCATAACTGCACTTGAAGAACCTCATTTTTTTTCTCAAGAAGCAGGGATTGAAGAGGTAAAAATTGCACAAGAAGATGAGTTGATTGAAGAGGTACATGCATCAGAAGTTGAGCTTGAATCCATAGCCGTCATGTCAGGTGCTGGAGAGACTCAAGGAAATTCAAAAGAGGAATATGTCAAGAGAGAATTCAAATACATAAAGAGGATGCTTAAAGTTATGTTTGGTGTATTTACTACTGGGATGATAGGAAAAGGTTCTAAACCTCCATATGGATAAGGAACTTCAGATGGTAAGAAGGATGAAGAGAAGAGTTAAAAGGGTAATGGAGGAAAGCCACCTCCATATCCACCATCTGCATGATCCTCATTATATCCATCAACATCATCTTCCACTTCCACCACAATAACCACCCACACTCACTCAAAGACCACAAAAGGAAAGGCACCTTACTCAAACTAGATGTCAAGTTTGAGCTTCCAATGTATAATGGCAAGGAAAATGTAGAAAGGCTTGAAAATTGGATTCGTCAATTGGAGGTGTAATGCAGAATTTACAACCTTCATGAAGACGACATAAATATCTAGTTGGCTTCATTAGGGCTAGAAGGACCAACAATAGTTTGGTGGGAAGCAAAGACTCAAGAGGAAATGTGAATCCATGATAAGATATCCATTTCTTGGGTTGAGTTTATTTCTTCAATTAAAAGACAATTTTATCCTTTAACCTACATGCAAAAATCCATTATGAGTTGGAAAATTTTTAGGCAACTCAAGGGTCAAACAGTTCAATAATATACCTAGGAGTTTAGGAAAAAAGTTTCGTTTTTAGGAAAAAACTTAAATTTCCAAGATAAAATCTTGAAATTTCCTATTTGAAACATATTATGCTTATGTTTAACCCAAGAAATTTAGATGAAGTTTGTGTTCAAGACACACACTTAGAGGCAAGAGGGAAATAAAATAGATGAGAAAAGTGAAAGTGAGGGTAAATGAAAGGGAAAGCTTTATGGAAGAGGAAAAATAAATATCTCAGTAAAAAGAGAGAAGGAAAAACTCACATGCAAAAATGGTTCAAATACTAGCCATGATGAAGACCACTGTTGGAAACTTCATCCAGAATTGAAACCAAACAAACTGAAAGCCAAAGATAAGGGTAAAATTGTTGATATAGTTGAACATGACTTAGGGTCAGATTCACGAGATGAGACAAATATTACATCCATGGGTTTGAAAGGTACACATATTGCAAGCACTAGTTCTTCAAATTGTTCAAATGATACTCACGATGAAGATATATGAATAGAACTTTTCCAAATTAGAGTTGTCTCTAAACATATCAATATTGATACACTTTTTGATAGTGGGTCACAAGCTAAATTGATTTATGAAGACTTAGTTAAGATGTTAATCCTTGAAACTATTAGACATTGAATACCATATCCTTTGGGTTGGATATGCAAGAATGAAAACTTGCAGGTACAAGGAAGTGCTTACTCAGATTTTCCATCAACTCAAGCTTTCTTGATGAAGTTGAGCTTGATGTGGTTCCACTTGAGATATCAGGTATTGTATTGGGAAGTCCTTATTTATATGATAGGAAAGTAGTATTTCATTTCCATGAGAATAAGTATCAATTGTTTAAAGATGGCATTGAGTACTTAATTAGAGTGCATAAGAAGAAGACAATTATGTCTCTTATACATGCAAGTGAAATGAAGAGGATAGTGAGTGAAAGTCAGAACTTGACATTATTGATGATCAAACAAAGAGATATTTTGAATCAAAACATTCAAAAAGATGCTTATGCTTTTAATGAGTTGTTTAAGGATTTTAATAGGTTGCCTTTGAAAGAAGGTGAAAAAGATGTGACATAATTGTAGTAGGCAACATCAGTGTTGAGCAGTGTTGGAAACAAGATGTCGATGCAAGAGAGTGTAAATTTCAAAGAGAAAACAATAAAGAAGCTTGGAAAAGAAGGAATGGGTTCCACAAATTCTTATTATTGGTTTCCAGAACGTACATGGAAATGGTGAACATACTTGGTATAGAGTCGACGCAAGTAAAAAGAAAAAGCAACAAAGAATCGCCATGGTGACAGTGTGCAAGGTGAGAAAGTTTTTAGGTCTCCTTTGATTATTTACCAAGGTAGGAAAAATATGATTTATGAAAGAATAGCTTGTTGTTCTACAAATTCAGAAATATTGCAGCATGACGGTGTTAATGACAACAAGAGAAGGTCGCAAGAATGAAGGAAAAAGTTGACTTTTGTGAAAAGATCCAAAGATTAAATTGGGAAAATTTCAATGGATAGAGACTGGAAGGGTGAGGGAACAATACCCTCATCCACATTATCAGTAATCAGAGAGCTTTTTGGGGTCCAAAAGGCTTCTAGTGAGGAGGAATGATGAAAGGCTCAATATTTTAGCTCAAAAATGAAAATGCTCAAAAATTATTGGAAACTATACGTCCATGACCGGCCTCTTTCCAGGAATCCAACGCAGCGCGTTTCATCAAAAACCGAGTTCGGATGAAGTCGTTATGGTCCGCTGAACACGATTCAGAACATGTATAAAAAATTGGAGATCAAGTATATGCTAATGACATGGAAGCATACTTAGCATTCATGGAATATTCTTCAATTTTTGTCCAATAGGAATGTGACAAGTGTCACTGCTGGATTCGCCAGTTTGGTTTGTGAAGGTGAAAATTTACTAGTGACCTCCTAAGGTTAATTCATTTTTTTAATTATTTAATTATTTAATTATTTTTTATATGGGAGGACAACCCAAATAGGGACCGCTACATGTCTCCCTTGGTGGACCTCCTCTCCAAGGTTAGGATCAAATTTCAATTTTATATATGGGTCATATTCCTAATCCTAAGGTTCAAAGATGGGTGCATATCTTATATCCTAAGGTTTGGATTAATTATTTGTGGGCGCATTACGTTGGTTATAAAGCATAGTCGGGTCATATATATTATGGTATGGGCATATTTATTTAAACATGGGATTTTAATACAATGCCCAACCTTGGGGTGAATATTATATTGGAGCATGGGTTTAATTATATGGTGGATTATTTTTATTCCAAATTTTGAAATATTTACATGTAACTGGTGGCATATTACATATCTGAATTTTATTAATTAGTGGCATTAAACCATAGTTAAAGGTTTATTGGAGCACAATTATTTTAAAAGGTGGCAAGTCTAAGGTTTGGAGGCATTGTTATATGGTGCAAAATATATGACAAGGAGTGGAGGTCGGGGTCGAACCCCTGACCTCCCTCCACATAACCCTGTTCCCTACCACTGGGCCGTGGGTAGTCCTTGTTAAACTATGGCCACCGACATTTACTTGAAGTTTGTTTTTCCCGACGGTGGGGGTCCGTAGGTGCCAGCCCCATCCCATATTACTACAACTATGAGACCATGGGCGAAGCTGAAACAAAACGGTGAAGTTTAGATTAATGTGTTATGCATTAATCTGTGGATTACAATTAATTAAACATGTTTATATGTTTTGCATAAACACGTAGTTAAGACGTGCCTATCATTGATAACTTGTCTTAACTTCTAATTAAACCATCTGTTAATTAGCGGTGGAGTTAGCGTAATTTCTATTTTCGGCGGATTCCACCAAAAATGTCGGAGTTGTCTGGATTCTTCTCTAAAATTGGAGGAGAATTTGTAGGGAAATTTGTTTTTGCCATAATTGAGTCAATTTTCAACCAATTTTGGCTTAGGAAGAGTCATTCTTGGTAGATTGGCATGCTCTAAACACATTGAACATGTTTCAGATGTAGAGGAGCAATTTTAGAGAGTTTTTTGTCACCTTGAAGAATTTTGAAGCCTAGGGCCACGAGGAGGGAAGGCCATGCCTAGAGCATTTGAAGGCCAAATTGAGTAAATGAATAGTCATTTCTAATAGATTTTGACATTTTGAACTCATTGGAGTATGTTTCAGGAGAATTTTATGCATTTAAACAAAAAATTGAGCACTATTGAGTTAGTATAGAGGCCCAAGCCATGGAAGCTGGACTAAGGAGATGTAGCCTAGGAGGGGTAAAATCCTTCATCAATTTTTTTTTTTAATGGATCAATTGTGATGGTTTGCTGTTATTTATCTTGTTGTTGTTCAAACTTTTAAATTCATACTTTATGCTCTTAAATTCACTCATAAAGCTCAATTTAATTTCCTATTTGACACATGTAAGCAACAAGGAAATCTGTACATAAAGAATAAGATCAATAAATAAGTTTTTATATATGAAAATGAAATTACCACAAAAAAAATAAAATTCATAATCAGATCACCAGCCAAATTATTTTGGAGAGAAACTAAGCATGTTCTACGATACTGTTGGCTCCCTATAATTTGAAAGATTGGCAAGAACAAGTAGTAGGGAACCACATCAAACCACTTTGGAGTCCAGGACCTAGCCTTCCTGGTCTGAGAGAGGGCTTTCTATATGTTTGCGATAAATATGATTTATCTTTATGCTTATATTCTTCTGATTTTAGGCTAGTTCTGAAGCTTGGGGTTGTTTGTTTTGTTTGGTTGATTGTTTGATTGTTTGTTTTAATTGGATAGATAGAATATGGGAAGCTTAATCCATTGGGCTATGGAGTCATAAAAGGCCTTAACTGTACATCAACTCTTCAAGGCTTTTCATAGGGCAAGCTAACTACATCAAATGGATCCTTTAGATAAGATGAAATATGAAATGACAACAAATTGTGAGTTCAACAAAACTAAAGGGAAACTAAGAATCCTTTAATTATACTTTAACAAGAAATCCTTTGAGATAAATGTTTAAGGGAAACTAAAGAGAAGGACACCCTTGAATTCTTTAATTAAACTTTACTAAGAAAACCTGAAGACAACAATCCAGTAATCCTAAAGAGCAGGACACCCCTGAATTTTCTAGTTATTACTTTCAGACAAAGAAAACATTCAAGATAACAATTCAGTGAAATTAAAGACCAGGACACCCCTGAATTCTTTAACTAAACTTTAGAGAAGGCCTTTAAGATAATAGTTTAAGAAAAACCAAAGAGTAGGACACCCCTGAATTCTTTAATTAGATCTTGCAAAAGAAAACATTAAGATAATAGTAACAGGCATAAATAAGGTGCCAAAACAACATATCTTAATCTAAAATTTATGTTCTATTATCAGAGAAAATGATGTACAATACAGAAAATAAAAGAGAAACATTGACAAAGAGGGATAACATCACCATTAAAATAGCTCAAGAATCCTCTGACGTGCTTGTATTACTGATGTAAAAAACAATTACAATACTCCAATGAAATAGTCTCTACAACTTATAGTTTGATCAAAAGTCTAGCCTAGCAGCCAACCAAGAAACCAACCAACAATAATAATGAAAAATACATGCAGTATTTAACTGCAAATGAGGAGGTTTCCCTAATCTAGGGTGACATATTTGTATTTACCACAAAGTAAATGATGTTTGACAATTGAGACCATGCAAGGACCAATTCCAAAATATCTCTAACTGGCCTACTGTAGTAATAACTTTCTATTTTACTGCTGAGCTAACTTTTAAGATATCTTTGACAATTTCCCTTTAACATTAAATTTTACAATAACTTCTAAGTAGCTGCTAAAATATCTCTCACTGAAACATTAACTGAGGTAGCTGTCTTTAGCAAAATTAGGCTGTAGGTGGCCAATGTGACTGTGAAGAAGTGAATGCTGAGTGGCCTTATCATTTGGCTCTCTTTTCCTGATCAATTTATCCTCTGATTTTTCTTTTAAACCTTCAAACTGTCTTTATTTGTATTTTTATTTGTCTCTATCTCTGATTTTTACTTTAATAAAACTTCGATCTCTTGGAGGAATTGAATGATCCTTATTGGTCATGATTCCCTACTGCTTCCGATCTTTCTTGTGCTCCTAATCCTCTAATAAATAAGGCTCCTAGATCGTAACCCAGAGAACCTTGATTTAATAATCCTTGGAATTAGAAATGCAAATTTATCGCATTTTCTTATACATCAGTCACCTTCGCAATTAAAAAAAATTCATTAATTGAAAACTGGATCCCGTAGGGTGGAGAGCAATGGGGGCTTGCAAGAAGCACGAAAATTTTGTGGATAGAGTCCAGAAACTAGAGGTTTTTGGTTTTCTGTGTGTGTCCATGACCTTTCTGGTCTTTAGAAGTGTTGCAGGGGTTTATATGGCGGCTCAGGGTTCATCGCGATGACACAGGGCTTCGAAACATTCAAAATGGGTCAATGGTTTCGTATTATGGCACGAGAGCGGTTTTGTGGTTTTTGCATGTGGCACAAGTGGTTAGTGGTATTGGTTGGAGGGCATGCGATAAGTTGCTGGGGCGATGCGTGGCAGAAAGGACGAGCACGAATATCGCTTATTTCACAAGGCCTCAAAGGTTTTAAGTTTCAGGCATTTGCAGTTGCGATATGAGATTAGGGTTGTCAGATCAGGAGGCAGAGATCTGACGGTGGTCGGGGGATGAGTGGATCACGGGTAGGTTTAGAAGGTGGGGACCAGATTTTTAAATGATGCGGTGGGTTTAAATAAAGTGGCAGGGTTAAAAACATAGTGGGGCTCGGGAATATTTAAATGCAGAAGTGATTTATAAAGGGCGGGGCCAGGGATATATATGCGAAAGGTAAAGGTTTAGAGCAGGAGGGTTAAAACATGAGGGGTCGGGATTTTAATAAACAAAGTTTATTAACGTGTGGGTCCCGAATAAATATTAATTTCAAAAAAAATGTAAAAAGGATTTTTACTTTGTTTTTTATGGAAGAAGGGGAATGAATGAGAGGGGAGATGTTTTTAGCAGTGGGAGTAGGGTTTTGGGTAAGGGAAGGGGTAGAAATGAGGGATCCAGGTCAAAACATGGAATTTTAGAGTAAGAGAGTAATTAGAATGGGTAAAGTGAGAAATTGTAAATAGGTTAAATGGAAATAATGAAGGCAGTGAGATTTCTGAAAATAAAATGATAATCAAGGAATGTTATTTTCAACAGACTGTAGAAAATCCATTTTAATTTTTAGTCATACTGTAGAATACAGGTGACTAATAGTGGCTCCAGCTAGGGAGGGCAGCTCCCTTGGGAGGTGTCAAGAATCTCAGATCTCTGGATTCGTAAATCAGTGGCGTGTTTGTATTTGGCTGATTTTCATCTTGTAATTGCTGTTCTGCTGTAACTCTTTGTAACTGTGTCATTCAAAAATTGAGAACCATGCTTCCTGCAAAGATATTTATGCCTACCCATTATTTTATTCTAACATTTTTTCTTCATTCTTTGGGTGCATTTAGAGTTGCAAACCCTTGACATCATTTTTATTTTGAAAGAAAACTATCTATTTTCTAACCTTATAACTTCCAAAGGCTCAGATTAGACTGATGAGCTCTTTTATTCTGTACCTAACTACTTATCTATCAAGATTAAAAGTTTGGCAAATTTTTATTCACTAACTATCAACATGAAATTTAAAGCATGACTGAGTCAATATTAACTAGTTTGATCGTCATGAATTGTGACATTTTTGGACAAGCTACACACAATATTATTTTGCAAAAAATAAACTAAAGTATTGAGGGTTTTTTGGTCTTGAATATTTCATTTATCACTCATCCCTCAATTTTCTTATTGGTTTTAGATTTACGCTTCGAAACCAATTTCATTTTCCTACTTAGCTACTGATAAGCCAAGTTTAAACAGTTTGGAAAATATTCATTTTCTAACTTATCAGAAAAAATTCAAAATTTGGACAATCATGATTAGGATGTATGATTGAACAAAACTTTCTTTTCAAAAGTAGTGGAATTTTGACTTGCACACTTTCAGAAACATTTGTTTTTTGGTATGGGGCTTACCCTTTTCTTTTTATTTGCCCTCTTTTCTTATTTTTTTATCTTTCTTTTTCTCTTTTTGGATCATTTTTTCTGAGATTAGCTTCCTTTGCAATACCTACCTACCCTAATCTAATCTTGGAGGCATATTTTTACTAAGTGAACTCCCTTGTCCAATGCATCCAATCTAGCAAGTGACTACATGATTGTTTTTTGTTCAGTTTTTTAGGAATACTGAAACAAAAAAAAGGCCACTCCCATTTTCCCTACTTCTAAATAGTATTGCTCAAAATTTTCTTTAAATTCTGCAACAAACTATTCCAGTCATAGTATACTCCTTCTTTAGATGTTTCTAATAAATCAACAAAAGCATCTTTTAATAATATCTAGCCCTGAGGATTTAAACAATAAGCTCTATCCAGGACTACTCCTTGTTCCGGTTCGTTGTTCTTGGGATTCTTTTGAGAAAGAAACTCCACCTCTTCTCCATTATCATATGATTTGGTAGCCTCATAATATATTGCCATGTTTTCCTTAAGAAATCCTGATATGCCTCGACTGAGTGGAATGGATTATTCTTGCAGGCCTTTAACAGGGGCATTCTCTGGTAATAGGTCTTCTCGGGAAGGTAGTATAGCATCAGTATCAATGTGTTCTATAGTTTATGCATGAGAAAATGTTTCAATAGATAAGTCAGCGGTGGAACAAATAGAAATATATTATTTACATAAAAATTTGGAGGTTGGTTGTATGTTTAGGATCTGATCAATTTTTTCTTCAGTTAAAGGAGGAGGCATTATTCGCTTTCTTTAGACAGAACCCCGGTTGCTCTCTTTCTCTTATGAAGACTGATCATATGGCTGAATGTATTTTCGAGCTTTACATAAAAGAGCAGATGAATCATTATTTTTCCCTTCAGAGAGATCTTGTGGATCTTCTTCCATTCCTTGATTTATTTCATCCTCAATACTGAAAGGTGTCTGAGTTTTTTGGTAGATTTAAATCAGTTTTATCAGACACTCTTTTTGCAGCAATTTCATCTTGCTGATTTTCATTTGGGATCTCAGTTAAATCAGTTTTGTTAGGGATACTAGTTGAATTACTAGTGTTGCTTTCTAGACTATTTTTATTTTTATTTTATTAGAATTTTTAACTATTATATTTGAAGTTTCTGCTGTATTTTTAGGAACAATTTCAAGGGTCTTCCTAGTAGAAATTTCAGGGTTGTTTATCTTGGGAGTGTCTTGGGTTTTCTTGCTTTTGAGGTCGTACTGCCTATGCACTTCCATGATACCGTTTTCGAAGCCTTGTTTATATTCCTCTGATCCTAGGTATTCTTCTTCAAACTGAGCTGGGGAAAAAATGCCTTGCTCTTCCTCAGTGAGGAAAACACTGTCTTCATTTTTTACTCCCATTAAATTGATTTGACTCTCTTCTGGTTCTTCAATCACTCCCTCATCCTCATCAACATAGTTTTCTTGGAAAGGAGACCTGATTTGCTGGTCAGGCCCTCTCTGTCTTATTTGAGGGGGATTTCTCCTAAAGTTTTGGTTTTTGTTATGGTTTCTATTTTGAGGAGCTGCTTGGTTTTCTCTAGGGAAAACTCTCTCATTCATGTTTATTATTTCCATCATCCTTTCCATGGCTCTAACTAGGTTTTAAATCTTAGCATCATATGAGGAGGCTACAGTTTCCTCCCTATATGTGACTCTTTTTTCATTTCTCATTCTAGCCCTTTTGGCAATCAAATTTGCCTCTACACTTACTGCACCCCTCTGCATGTCTTCTAATGTGAGAGGGTCCCTTTCTCTTAGTTGATAAGCCATTTATGGGTCAAAAACATCTGGAAATATCATTAGTGCTAGAACTTATGGAGGTTTCATGTGAGGAGGGAGGGCATTGTATACAATATTGAACATAGTGCAGTAATCTTGGACCCCTTCTCCAATGTTTCTTTTGATGTTTTCATATTCTAATAAGACTTGGAGAGGATTTTTCTTAACTTCCAATTTGTTTAAGAATAGTTGATGAAAAGTAGGAGGTCATGTACATTACTAGGGGTTAGGCCCTTAAACCATTTTCTTGCCTCTCCCCCTAAGCTTTGAGCAAGCAATCTTAGTTTAACAGTTTCATCATCTATTTCTTGTCTGTCAAAATAGTCATTAATTCTATCCACATGTTGTTGAGCAGTTGTTGAACTACTTGCATCATGTAAGGGAATCTTAGACTGATAGTCCTATGGTAGAACAACTAAAGGCAATGGTAGAACTAATGGGGCATGCCATGTTTCCATGGTTGGTAGTTGGGGAAACAAAGAAGGGTTAACAAGTGGAGGGTTAAAAGGAAGAAGGTGAACAGTGGGGGTATGAATGGGGGTTGAAGTTAGTACAATAGGATTATGCTGTAAGATGCATGGGTCTAAAATTATCCGAGTTATCTAATTCTGAGATCTAGTTATGGAAAAGCTTTGTTGTAAGGGTGAGTCAGATAGGATATTCTGCAAGTTTTTAAGCTTTGTTAATAGATCTACTCACAATTGGATTTTTGGATCTAGGAATTTTCCTTAAGATGTGTTCTGGATTGTCCACTATTGCAGGAGGGCTTGGGTTAGGATGGGATTTGGTACAGATTCTTCTAGAAGCCAGAATTTAGAGCCAAGGCACAGAGAGATTGCAAATTCTATAATATTTTTTGATATCAAACCAATCTGTGAAAGAAAATACTTAATTCACAAAGTATTTTTACTGGGTTCTACTTGAGGTTTGATGATATCAGGATTTCTCAATAATTTCCCAATGGAGTCTGTAGGAAAACCAGTGGAGTCAGCAAGCCTACTGAAAACCGGTGGAGTCACCAGGTGGATGATTTTAACGATCTTGAGGCTGGCTATTCTCCACCATCAGCAACCAAATACCGGTCTTGGCTAACACTTGAATCATTCAAATTTGAGTAGGGTTTCTGAGTTCTTGAGGAAATATTTATGCTTTTTAATAACTCAGATTACCTATTATGGTCACCATCATGTTGGATCCCTGTAATTTGCAATATTGGAAAGAAAAAGTAGCAGGGAACCACATCAAACCACTTTGGAGTCTAGGACCTAGCCTCTCAGAGAGGGCTCTCTCTATGTTTATGATAAAAATGGTTTATCTTTATGCTTATATTGTTTTAATTTTAGGCTAGTTATGAATCTTGGGGTTGTTTGTTTTGTTTGGTTGATTATTTGATTGTTTGTTTTAGTTGGATAGATAGAATGCAGGAAGCTTAATCCATTGGGCTATGGTGTCATAAAAGGCTTTAATTTTACATCGACTCTTCAAGGGTTTCATAGGGAAATCTAACTAGATCAAATGGATCCTTTAGATATGATGAAATATGAAATGACAACAAGTTGTGAGTTCAACAAAACTAAAGGGAAATTAAGAATCCTTTAATTATACTTTAACAGGAAAGCCTTTGAGATAACTATTTAAGGGAAAATAAAGAGTAGGACACCCTTGAATTCTTTAATTAAAATTTACTAAGAAAACCTTAAGAAAACAATCCAGTAATCCTAAAGAGCAGGACACCCCTAAATTTTCTAGTTATTACTTTCAGACAAAGAAAACATTCAAGATAAAATTTAAGTGAAATTAAAGAGCATGACACCCCTGAATTATTTAACAAAACTTCAAAGAAGGCCTTTAAGATAACAGTTTAAGAAAAACCAAAGAGCGGGACACCCCTGAATTCTTTAATTAGATCTTGCAGAAGAAAACATTAAGATAATAGTAACAGACAGAAATAAGATGCCAAAACAACATATCTTAATCTAAAATTTATGTTATATTATCAGAGAAAATGATGTACAATATGGAAAAAAAAAGAGAAACATTGACAAAGATGGATAACATCACCATTAACATAGCTCAATAATCCTGTGAACGTGCTTGTATTACTGATGTCCAAAACAATTACAATACTATAGTGCAATAGTCTCTGCAACTCAGAGTCTGATCAAAAGTCCAGCCTAGCAGCCAACCAAGCAAGCAACCAACAATAATAATTAACAAAACATGTAGTATTTAACTACAGATGAGGAGGTTGCCCTAATCTAGGGTGACAAATTTGTATTTACTACAGAGTAAATGATTTTTGACAATTGAGACCATGCAAGGCCTAATGCCAAAATATCTCTAATTTACCTACTGTAGTAATAACTTTCTATTTACTGTTGAGCTAACTTTTAAGATATTTTTGACTATTTTCCTTTAACATTAACTTTTATAATAACTTCTGAGTAGCTTCTAGAATATCTTTGACTGAAACATTAACTGAGGCAGCTATCTTTAGCAAAATTAATCTTTAGGTGGCCACTGTGACTGTGAAGAAATAAATGCTAAGTGGCCTTGTCACTTGGCTCTGTTTTCTTCATCGATTTATCCTCTAACTTGTCTTTTAAACCTTCAAACCGTATTTTTGTGTATTTTTATTTGTTTCTATCTCTGATCTTTACGTTAATAAAACTTCGATGTCTTGGAGGAATCGAATGATCCTTATTGGTCATGATTCCCTGTTGCTTTAGATCTTTCTTGTGCTCATAATCCTCTAATAAACAAGGCTCTTGGATTTTCACCTAAAGAACCTTGATTTAATAATCCTTGGACTTAGAAATTCAAATTTATCACATTTTCTTATACATCAGTCACCTGCACAATTAAAAACAATTCGTTAATTAAAAAGTGGATCCTGCAGGGTGGGGAGCAATGGGGGCTTGCAGGGAGTAGGGAAATTTTGTGGACAGAGTATGGAAACTAGAGATTTTTGGTTTTCTATTTGTGGCCATGACCTTTCAGGTCTTCATGAGTGTTGTAGGGGTTTATATGGTGGCTCGGGGTTCATCGCGATGACACAGGGCTTTGAAACATTCAAAACAAGTCAATGGTTTCGTATTATGGCGCGGGAGCGGTTTTGTGGTTTTCGCATGGGGCTTAGGCAGTTAGTGGTATTGGTCCAAGGGCATGCAATAAGATGCTGGGGCGATGTGTGGCAGAAAGGACGGGCGAGAATACCACCTATTTCTCAAGGCCTTAAAGGTTTTAAGTTTCAGGAATTTGTGGTTGCGATATGAGATTAGGGCCGTCGGATCAGGAGGTAGAGATCTGACGGTAGTCGGGGGATGAGTGGATCGCAGGTAGGTTTATAAGGTGGGGCCCAAATTTTTAAATGACGCGGCAGGTTTAAACAAAATGGTGGGGTTAAAAACAGAGCGAGGCTCGAGCATATTTAAAAGCGGATGTGCTTTATAAAGGGTGGGGCCAAAAATATATATGCGAAAGGTAAAGGTTTAGAGCGGGGGGTTTAAAACATGAGGGTTTGGGATTTCAATAAACAAAGTTTATTAACGTGTGGGTCCCGAATAAATATTAATTTCAAAAACAATGTAAAAATGATTTTTACATTGTTTTTATGGAAGAAGGGGAATGAATGAGAGGGGAGAGGTTTTTAGCAGTGGGAGTTGGGTTTTGGGTAGGGGAAGGGGTAGAAATGAGGGATTCAAGTAAAATCATGGAATTTCAGAGTAAGAGAGTAATCATAATGGGTAAACTGAGAAATAGGAAATAGGTTAAATGAAAATAATGAAGGCAGTGAGATTTCTGAAAATAAAATGATAATCAGGGAATGCTATTTTCAACAGACTGTAGAAAATTCACAATCATTTAGTCATACTGTAGAATACAGGAGACTAACAGTGGCTCCAGCTGGGGAGGGAAGCTACCTTGGGAGGTGTCAAGAATCTCAGATCTCTGGATTCGTAGATCAATGGCCTATTTTTATTTGGCTGATTTTCATCCTGTAATTCCTGACCTGTTGTAACACTTTGTAACTTTGTCCTTCAAAAATTGAGAACCATGCTTCCCGCAAAAATATTTCTGCCTACCCATTATTTTATTATGACATTTTTTCTTCATTCTTTGGGTGCATTTAGAGTTGAAAACCCTTGAAATCATTTTTATTTTGAAAGAAAAAAATATATTTTCTAACCATATAACTTCCAAAGGCTCATATTAGGCTGATGAGCTCTTTTATTCTCTACCTAACTACTTATCTGTCAAGATTAAACAGTTTGACAGATTTTTATTCACTAACTATCAACATGAAATTTAAAGCATGAATGAATTAAGATTAAGTAGTTTGATTGTCATGAATTGTGGCATTTTTGGACAAGCTGCACACAATATTATTTTTCAAAAAGTAAACTAAAAGACTGAGGGTTTTTTGGTCTTGAATCTTTCATTTATCACTCATCCCTCACTTTTCTTATTGGTTTCATATTTAGGCTTTAGAACCAATTTCATTTTCCTACTTAGCTACTGATAAGCCATGTTTAAACAATTCAACAAATCTTCATTTTCTAACTTATCAGCAAAAATTCAAAATTTGGACAATCATGATTAGGATGTATGATTGAACAAGATTTTGTTTTCAAAAGTGGTGGCATTTTGACTTGCACACTTTCAGAAAAATTTGTTTTTTGCTATGGGGCTTACCTTTTTATTTTTATCTCCCCTCTTTTCTTCTTTTTGTCTCTTTCTTTTTCTCCTTTTGGATCATTTTTTTTGAGATCAGATTCCTTTGAAATACCTACCTACCCTAATATAATCTTAGAGGCATAATTTTACTAAGTGAACTCCCTTGTCCAATGCAACTAATCTAGCAAGTGACTGCATGATTGGTTTTTTTTCTTCAGATTTTTAGGAATACTGAAACAACAAAAAGGCCACTCCCATTTTGCTTGCTTCTGAATAGTAGTGCTTAAATTTTTCTTTAAAATCCGCAACAAACTATTCATGGCATAGTATACTCCTTCTTTATATGTTTATAATAAATCAAAAAATGGATCTTTGAATAATATCTGGCCTATGGATTTAAACAATAAGATTTATCTAGGACTACTCTTTGTCCCACTTATTTGTCTTGGGATTCTTTTGAGAAAGAAACTCCACCTCTTCTCCATGATCATATGATTTTGCAACCTCATAATATATTGCCATGTTGTCCTTAAGCAATCCTGATATGCCTCGAATGAGTGGAATAAATTCTACCTGCAAACCTTTAACAAGGGCATTCTCTGGTAATAGGTCTTTTGGAGAAGGTAGTACAGCATCAGTATCATTCTGTTCTAAAGTTTTTGCATAAGAAAATGTTTCAATAGATAAGTCAGTAGTGGAAAAAATAGAAATATCTTCTTTACATAAAAATTTGGAGGCTGGCTATATGTTTAGGATATGATTGATTTTTTCTTTAGTTAAAGGAGCATGCATTATTCACTTTCTTTAGGCAGAACCCCAATTGCTCTCTTTCTCTTGTGAAGACTGATCATAAGGCTAAATGTCTTTTTGAGCTTTACATAAAAGAGCAGATGAATCATCATTTGTCCCTTTAGTGAGATCATGTGGATCTTCTTCTATTCCTTGATTGATTTCGTCCTCAATACTGAAAGGTGTCTGTGTGTTTGGCAGATTTAAATACTATTTTGTGGGGAATTTCTCCTAAAGTTAAAGGTGTCTTAATTGTGGGGAATTTCTCCTAATGTTTTTTTTTTGGTTCTGGTTTCTATTTTGAGGAGCTGCTTGGTTTTCTCTAGGGAAATCTCTCCCATTCATGTTTTTTCTTTCCATCATCCTTTCCACGGTTCTCACTAGGTTGTCAATTTTAACATCATATGAGGAGGCTACATTTTCCTCCCTATATGTGACTCTTTTTTCATTTCTCATTCTAGCCTTTTTGGAAATTAGATTTGCCTCTACAATTACTACACCCCTTTGCATGTCTTCTAATGTGAGAGGGTCCCTTTCTCTTAGTTGATAAGCCATTTATGGGTCAAAACCATCTGGAAATTTCATTAGGGCTAGACCTTGTGGAGGTTTCATGTGAGGAGGGAGGGAATTGTATACACTATTGAACCTAGTGTAGTAATCTTGGACCCCTTCTTCAACGTTTCTTTTGATGTTCTCATATTTTGATAAGACTTGGAGATGATTTTTCTTAACTTCCCATTTGTTTAAGAATAGTTGATGAAAAGCAGGGATGTCATGTACATTATTAGGGGTTAGGCCCTTAAACCATTTTCTTTCCTCTGCCCCTAAGCTTTGAGCAAACAATCTTAGTTTAACAGTTTCATCATCTATTTCTTGTCTGTCAGAATAGTCATTCATTCTATCCACATGCTGTTGAGTAGTTGTTGAACTACTTGCATCATATAAGGGAACCTTGGACTGATAGTCCTGTGGTAGAACAACTAAAGGCAATGGTAGAACTAATGGGGCATATCCATGTTTCCATGACTGGTAGTTGGGGAAACAATGGAGGGTTAACAAGTGGAGGGATAAAAGAGGAAGGTGAATAGTGGGGATATGAATGGGGGTTGAAGTTAGTACACTAGGATTTTGTTGTAAGATGGATGTGTCTAAAATTATTTGAGTTATCCAATTCTAAGATCTAGTCCTGGACAACCGTTGTTCCAAGGGTGAGTCAGATAGGATATTCTGCAAGTTTTTAAGGTTTTCAGGTAAGGAACTTGCTTTGTGAATAGATCTGATGACAGTTGGATTTTAGACCTAAGAATTTTCCTTAAGATGTGCTTTGGATTGTCAACTATTAAAGGAGGGTTTGGGTCAGGATGGGATCTAGTACAAATTCTTCTAGAAGCCAGAATTTAGACCCAAGGCACAGAGAGATTGCAAGTTCTATAATGTATTTTGAAAAAAAATCAATCTGTGAAAGAAAATAATTAATTCAAAAAGTATTTTGATTGGGTTCTACTTGAGGTTTGATGATATCATGATTTCTCAATAATTTCCCAGTGGAGTCTGTAGGAAAACCAGTGGAGTTAGCAGGCTTACTGAAAACCAGTGGAGTCACCAAGTGGATGATTTTAACTTTATTGAGGCTGGTTGTTGTCCACCATCAACAACAAGATACCAGCCTTGGCTAACACTTGAATCATTCAAATTTGAGTAGGGTTTCTGAGTTCTTGAGGAAATATTTAAGATTTTTAATAACTCAGATTCTCCAGTATGGTCACCATCATGTTGGATCCCTGTAATTTGCAAGATTGGCAAGAACAAGTTGCAGGGAACAACATCAAACCACTTTGGAGTCCAGGACCTAGCCTTCCTGGGCTCAGAGAGGGCTCTCTCTATGTTTATGATAAAAATGATTTATCTTTATGCTTATATTCTTTTAATTTTAGGCTAGTTATGAATCTTCGGGTTTTTTGTTTTGTTTGGTTGATTGTTTGATTGTTTGTTTTAGTTGGATAGATAGAATATGGGAAGCTTAATCCATTGGGCTATGGAGTCATAAAAGGCTTTAATTGTACATCAAATATTCAAGGGTTTTCATAGGGAAAGCTAACTACATCAAATGAATCCTTTAGATAAGATGAAATATGAAATGACAACAAGTTGTGAGTTCAGCAAAACTAAATGACAATTAAGAATCCTTTAATTATACTTTACGAAGAAATCCTTTGAGATAATTGTTTAAGGGAAAATAAAGAGTAGGACACCCCTGAATTCTTTAATTAAACTTTACTAAGAAAAAATTAAGACAATAATCCAGTAATCCTAAAGAGCAAGACATCCCTGAATTCTCTAGTTATTACTTTCAGACAAAGAAAACATTTAAGATAACAGTTCATTGAAATTAAAGAGAATGACACCCCTGAATTCTTTAACTAAACTTCAGAGAAGGCCTTTAAGATAACAGTTTAAGAAAAAACAAAGAGCATGAAGCCCCTAAATTCTTTAGCTAAACTCTCCTAAGTAAACCTCAAGACAACAAGCTAGATGAAACTAATGAGCAAGACACCCTTGAATTCTTTTATTAGATCTTGCAGAAGAAAGAATTAAGATAATAGTAACATGCATAAATAAGGTGCCAAAACAACATATCTTAATCTAAAATTTATGTTCTATTATCAGAGAAAATGATGTACAATATGGAAAACAAAAGAGAAACATTGACAAAGAGGGATAACATCACCATGAACATAGCTCAAGAATCTTATGAAGGTGCTTGTATTACTGATGTCCAAAATTGTTACAATACTCCAGTGATATAGTCTCTGCAACTCAGAGTCTGATAAAAAGTCCAGCCTAGCAGCCAACTAGACAACCTACCAACAATAATAATGAACAATACATGCAGTATTTAATTGCAGATGAGGAGGTTGCCCTAATCTAGGGTGACAGATTCGTATTTACTACAGAGTAAATGATGTTTGACAATTGATACCATGCATGGCCCAATGCAAAAATATCTCTGACTAACCTACTATAGTAATAAATTTCTATTTTACTGCTGAGCTAACTTTTAAGATATTTTTGACTATTTGCCTTTAACATTAACTTTTCCAATAACATCTGAGTAGCTGCTAAAATATCTCTGACTGAAACATTAACTGAGGTAGCTTTCTTTAGCAAAATTAGGCTGTAGGTGATCAATGTGACTGTGAAGAAGCGAATGTTGAGTGGCCTTGTCACTTGGCTCTGTTTTCTTCATCTATTTATCCTCTTATTTGTCTTTCAAGCCTTCAAGCCACCTTTATTTGTATTTTTATTTGTTTCTATCTCTGATCTTTACTTTAATAAAACTTTGATGACTTGGAGGAATTGACTGATCCTTATTGGTCATGATTCCCGGCTTCTTCTGATCTTTCTTGCGCTCCTAATCCTCTGATAAATAAGGTTCCTGGATTGTCACCCAAAGAACCTTGATTTATTAATCCTCGAAGTTATAAATGAAAATTTATCACATTTTCTTATACAACGGTCACCTTCACAATTAAAAACAATTCATTAATTAAAAAGTGGATCCCGTAGGGTGGGGAGCAATGGGGGCTTGCAGGAAACAGGGAAATTTTGTGGACAGAGTCCAAAAACTAAAGGTTTTTGGTTTTTGTGTGTGGCCATGACCTTTCGGGTCTTCAGAAGTGTTGCAGG
Organism: Pinus albicaulis; assembly: GCA_034641835.2. Lineage (NCBI taxonomy): Eukaryota > Viridiplantae > Streptophyta > Pinopsida > Pinales > Pinaceae > Pinus > Pinus albicaulis. The sequence continues at coordinate 404,166,660 of CM076579.1, forward strand.
GGTTTATATGGCGGCTCAGGGTTCATCGCGATGACACAAAGCTTCGAAACATTCAAAATGGGTCAATGGTTTCGTATTATGGTGCAGGAGCGGTTTTGTGGTTTTCACATGGGGCGTAGGTGTTTAGCGGTATTGGTCAGAGGGCATGCGATAAGTTGTTGGGGTGATGCATGGAGGAAAGGACGGGCGCGAATACCACCTGTTTTGCAAGGCCTTAAAGGTTTTAAGTTTTAGGCGTTTGCGGTTGCGATATGAGATTAGGGTCGTCGGATCAGGAGGCGGAGATTTGACGATAGTCGGGGGATGAGTGGATCGTGGGTAGGTTTAGAAGGTGGGGCCCATATTTTTAAATGATGCGGCGGGTTTAAATAAAGTGGTGGGGTTAAAAACAGAGCGGGGCTTGGGCATATTTAAAAGTGGAAGTGCTTTATAAAGGGTGGGGCCAGGGATATATATGCGGAAGGTAAAGGTTTAGAGCGGGGGGTTTAAAACATGAGGGGTCGGGATTTTAATAAACAAAGTTTATTAAAGTGTGGGTCTCGAATAAATATTAATTTCAAAAACAATGTAAAAAGGATTTTTACATTCTTTTTTTATAAAAGAAGGGGAATGAAAGATAAGGGAGAGGTTTTTAGCAGCGGGAGTGGGGTTTCGAGTAGGGAAAGGGGTAGAAATAAGAGATTCAGGTCAAAACATGGAATTTCAGAGTAAGAGAGTAATAAAAATGGGTAAAGTGACAAATAGTAAATAGGTTAAATGAGAATAATGAAGGCAATGATATTTCTGAAAATAAAATGATAATTGAGGAATGTTATTTTCAGCAAATTGTAGAAAATCCATAATCATTTAGTCATACTGTAGAATACAAGAGACTAATAGGTACCTCATAGGAACTACCCAGTTTTGACAATGGTATAGAAGGATTTAGGGAGTGAAGCTATGTGGCTTCATAGATGTAGATTGGGCGGGGAGTCCATCAGACCAGAAGAGTAAATTAGGTGGAATTTTGAGTGTTGGGTCTGCTACAGTTTCTTGGTAAAAAAAGAATAAAATATTTGTGTCACTCATCTCAATAGAAGAAAAATACATGGCTGCCAGTCAAGCAACATGTGAGGTGACCCAACTATGATAATCATATGTGCATCATAATCATATGATAATCATATATTTGGTAAGAGGATGGACCCAAATATTTGGTAAGAGGATGGAACCAACTATGATAATCATATGTGCATCATGCTCTGTGAGATTCTTATTTTTTTCAATTGACCCAAGCATATAGATATATGGTATCCCCATTTATGGGACTATGTGTACATGTAGATAATTTTGTTGCAATATATTCTGAGAGAGGAACAAGATGCTGACATTTTGAGAAAGGCCTTATCAAGTGGGAAATTCAAGTTCCACAAGTGTAGGCTAGCGGTGGAGTTACAAAAATCGCTTATATCTTTGTAAGAATTCCCAACTAAAACAAAAGATTATTTTTGAATTTCACACTTCTCCTTTAGGAGGACACTCAGGATTTTTAAAAACTTACCACAAGGTGAAGAAATATTTTTTTGGGATGGGCTTTAATCTTATATTCAAAATTTTGTGGCAGAATATTTGGTTTTCCAACAAAATAAAGGTGAGACAATTAAGACCCGGGGTCTGCTACAAACTTTTTCCATTCTAGCTGAACGTTGGGAGGAGGTTTCAATGGATTTTATCCTAGGTTTACTTAAGTCCGAAGGAATGAGTGTCATCATGGTGGTAGTTGATAAAATTACCAAGTATGCACATGTTTGTGCATTATCTCATCCATTTAAAGCGAGTACAATTGCTACTGCATTTATGGAAACAATTCAAAAGCTACATGGAAACCCAAATATTATTATAAGCGAAAGAGATCCCATTTTCACTGGAACTTTTTGGATGAAATTTTTTTCTTTTTTTGGTACTCAACTACCTCACAGATCATCTTATCATCCTCAATCTGATGGAAAAACTGAGATAGTGAACAAATTTTTGGAAGGATATCTTCATTTGTTTGTATCTGATAAGAAAACACAATGGGTCAAGTGGTTACCTCTAGCTGAATGGTGGTATAATACTTCCTTCCACACTGCAAAAAAAATGACCCCCTTTATGGCACTTTATGGATATCATCCACTGTCCATCACATCATAGTTAAGAGAAAATTCTAAGGGTGAAGGAGTGGAATATCACATCGAGCATCAACAAAGAGTTCTCCAACTCTTAAACGATAACCTAAATTTGGCATAAAATCGAATGAAAAAACAAGCATATCAACGCAGTGAGAGAAGGTTTGATGTAGGCAATTGGGTATTTTTATAGCTACAACCATACAAACAAATTTCCCTAAAACAAGCTAAGAAGGATAATCAATTATCACCAAAGTACTATGGTCCTTACAAGGTGTTGCAAAATATTGATACTATGGCATACAAATTGGAACTTCATGCTTCTTCCCGAGTGCACCCAGTTTTCCATTTTTCATGCTTAAAGAAGGTTATACGTGAAAAACTTAGAATTCAAACAATACTTTCCAGAACTTGATGAAGAAGGAAAAATCATATTGGAACCTAAAGTAGTCACAGACACAAGAACTCAACAACTACGAAATCGATCAATTTTAGAGTATCTCATGAAGTGGAAGAACTTACCCAGTGAAGATTCCACATGGGAGGATGAGAAATTTATACAAAAGCATCTAGAACTAATCAAGCATTGATAACAACATTTTTTTGAAGGAGAGGGGCATTATAGGTCCCTATATTACTAGTGTAGTCCCTTATTTTTGTTAGTGTATCCCCCTTATTGTTATTGTTTTACCCCTGTAGTCCCCATATTGTTATTATTGTGCCCATAAAATCCCACTATTGTTATTTTTGTTCCTTTACATTATTATTGTTAGGGCGGCTAGGATTATATTGTGACGCCATAGACTCCTATATATATAAAGGAGGTTTCTTCATTTGTATCATCCATGAATTGTTCATTTATGTAATGTAAAGGAGGTTTCCCCCTCGAAGAGGTTGATTTATAAGGCGATGATATCTCTTTTCTTCTATTTTGTGAGATGGTTTCTTAACAAGAGTAAGAATCACTTGTAAATAGCAGTGTTTGGGAAGTGGTCCCAAGACCATTAGATAAATTAGTTGTGGTTTTGAGATGAATATTCAAGGTAAAGAATGCAACATATGCAATCATAGAAAATTACAAGGCAAGATTTGTGGCCAACGGATACTCTTAGGTTGAAGGAAATAACTATGATGAGACCTTTTCTCTTGTAGCAAGGTACTCATCCATCATATCACTTCTTATTATGGTTGCACAGATGGGGTAGAAGATCCACGAGATGGATGTGAAAACAACAATCCTGAGTGGATTTATTGAGTATGAGGTGTACATCGAGCAACCATAATGCTTCGAGACTTTTTATTGGGAGTCCCATGTGTGCAGACTCAAGAGAGAATTGTACAATCTCAAGCAAGCACATCTTTCTTGGTACACCACGATCGATAACTATCTCACCAGTTTGGCCTTCACCAAAAGTGAAGAAGATGAAAACCTTTATCATATTTTGGAATAAGGTAAATTGTTGATTATTTTATTATATTTTGATGACTTGATTTTAACTAGAGATAAGAAGTTGATCAAATCTTGCAAGGAGGACCTTACAAGATATTTTCAATGAAGGACATGGGTTTCATCCACTACTTTCTCGGATTGAAAGTGTGGAAAAGAGATAGGGAATTGTTTGTCGCCTAGTAAAATGATGCGAACAAGATGCTTCTGAGGTTTCGCATTGGCAGTTGCAAACCAATGGAGACACCTCTAGAGACCAACTGGGGGAAAGAGGATGCCACTTCAGGTGAGGAAGTGGATGCTACTTTTTACCTACTATTGGTGGGTTCATTGAAATATCTTGTTAACACATGACCAGATATGTGCTATGCAGTTAACCAACTAAGCCAAGCTATGGTTAGGCCAACCAAATTATTTTGGAGGGCAACTAAGCATGTTCTACGATACCTTAGAGGAAATACCCATTTTGTACAATGGTAAAGAAGGATAGAGGGAGTGAAGCTATGTGACTTCAAAGATGTAGATTGGGAGGGGAGTCCATCAGACCGGAAGAGTAAAATAGATGGAATTTTCAGTGTTGGGTCTGCTACAATTTCTTGGTAGAAAAAGAATAAAATATTTGTGGCACTCATCTCAATAGAAGAAAAATGTGAGGCGACCTGGATGATAAATATACTTGTGGGATTTTTTGGTCAAATGTTGGATCCAACTATGATCTACTATGATAATCATATTTGCATCAAGCTCTCTGAGATTATTATTTTTTGCAATCGATCCAAGCATATAGATATATGGTATCACCATTTATGGGACTATGTGTACATGCAGATAATTTTGTTGGAGTATATTCTGACAGAGGAACAAGATGCTGACATTTTGACAAAGGCCTTATCAAGAGGGAAATTTGAGTTCCACGGGTGTCGGATAGGGGTGGAGTTACACAGATCACTTATATATTTGTAATAATTCCCAACTAAAACAAAATATTGTTTTGGAATTTCACACCTCTCCCTTAAAAGGACACTTAGGATTTTTAAAAACTTACCACAGGGTGAAGAATGTTTTTTTTAGAGATGGCCTTAAATCTTGTATTCAAATGTTTTTGCGGAATGTTTGGCTTTCCAGAAAAATAAAGTTGAGACAATTAAGACCCCGAGTCTACTAAAACCTTTTTCCATTCTAAGTCAACGTTGGGAGGAGGTTTCATTGGATTTTATCACGGGTTTACCTAAGTCTCAAGGAAATAATGTCATCATGGTGGTAGTTGATAGACTTAGCAAATATGCACACTTTTTTGCATTATCTCATCCATTTAAAGTGAGTGCAGCTGGTATTGCATTTATGGAAACAGTTCAAAAGCTACATGGAAACCGAAAGATTATTGTAAGCGACAGAGATCCCATTTTCAATGGAAATTTTTGGACAAAATTATTTTCTTTTTTGGGTACTCAAATAGCTCATAGCTCATCTTATCATCCTGAATCTGATGGGAAAAACGAGATAGTGAACAAAATTTTGGAAGGACATCTTCGTTTGTTTGTATCTGTTAAAAAAACACAATGGGTCAAGTGGTTACCTCTGGCTGAATGGTGGTATTTCATGTCCTTCCACACTACAGAAAAAATGACCCCATTTATGGCACTTTATGGATATCATCCACCGTCCATCACATAATATTTAAGAGAAAATTCTAAGGTTCAAGCAGGGGAAGATCACATCGAGAATCAATAACAAGTTCTCCAACTCTTAAAGGATAGCCTAAATTTCGCACAAAATCGAATGAAACAAAAGGAAGATCAACATCGCAGCGATAGAATTTTTGATGTAGGCGACTGTGTAATTTTATGGCTACAACTGTACAAACAAATTTCCCTCAAGAAATCTAAGAAGGATAATCAATTATCGCTAAAGTACCATGGTCCTTACAAGGTGTTGAAAAATATTGGTATTATAGCATACAAATTGGAGCTTGCTGCTTTTTCCCAAGTGAACATAGTTTTCCATGTTTCATGCTTAAAGAAGGTTATAGGTGACAAACTTCCAGTTCAAAAAATATTCCAGAACTTGATAAGGAAGGAAAAATAATATTGGAACCTGAAATAGTCATGGAAACAAAAACTCAATAGCTACGAAATCGATCAATTTCACAGTATCTCATCAAGTGGAAGAACTTACCCAGTGAAGATTCCACATGGGAGGATGAGAATTTTATACAAAAGCATCCAAAACTACTCAAGCGTTAAGGACAACACTTTTTTGAAGGAGAGGGGCATTATAGGTTCCCTATATTACTTGTGTAGTCCCTTATTGTTGTTAGTGTAGCCCCCTTATTATTATTTTTGTACCCCTGTAGTCCCCATATTGTTATTATTGTGCCCATAAAATCCCACTGTTTTTATTGTTGTACCTTTACATTATTATTGTTAGGTGGTATAGGATTGTATTGTGACCCCAGGGACTCATATATATAGAAAGGAGGTTTTGTCATTTGTATCATCCAATAATTGTTCATTTATGTAATGTAAAGTAGGTTACCCACTCGAAGAGGTTTATTTCTAACGTGACGATGTCTCTTTTCTTCTATTTTGTGAGCTTCTTTCTTAACAAAGAGTACAAATTCGTTGTAAAGAATAGTGTTTGGGAAGTGGTCCCAAGACCATTAGATAAATCAGTTGTGGTTTTGAGATGGATATTGAAGGTAGAGCATGCAAAATATGCAAGCATAGAGAATTAAAAGCCCAGATTTGTGGCCAATGGATACTCTTAGGTTGAAGGGATTAACTATGAGGATACCTTTGATCTTGAAGCAAGGTACTCGTCCATCAGATCAATTCTTGGTCTTGCTGCACAGATGGGGTGAAAGATCCACGAGATTGATGTGAAAACAACAATCCTCAATGTAGTTATTGAGGATGAGGTGTACATCGAGCAACCATAATGCTTCCAGATTTTTGATTGGGAGTCCCATGTGTGCAAAATCAAGAGAGTGTTGTATAGTCTCAAGGAAGAACCTCATGCGTGGTACACCACGATTGATAGGTATCTCACTGGTTTGGGCTTCACTAAAACTAAAGCACATGAAAAACTTTATCATATTTTGGAAGAATGTAAAGTGTTGATTATTTTCTTATATGTTGATGACTTGATTTTAACTAGTGATGAGAAGCTGATTAGATCTTGGAAGGAGGACCTTGCAAGAGATTTTGAAATTAAGGACATGGGTTTCATGCACTACTTTCTTGAATTGGATGTGTGGAAAGGAGATATGGAATTGTTTGTCTTCTAGGAAAAGGATGCCAACTAGATGCTTCAGAGGTTCTGCATGGATAGTTGCAAACCCATGGAGAGACCTCTAGCGACCAAACGGAGGAAAGAGGATGCCACTTCAGGTGAGGAAGTGGATGCTACTATTTATCTACAGTTGGTGGGTTCATTGATGTATCTTATGAACACACGACCATATATGTGCTATGCAGTCAACCAGCTGAGCCAAGCTATCGTTAGGCCAACCAAATTTTTTTGGAGGGGAACTAAGCATGTTCTACAGTACCTCAGAGACAGTACCCAGTTTAGACAATGGTATAGAAATATCGAGGGCCTTGAAGCTATGTGGCTTCACATATGCAGATTGGGTTGGGAGTCCATCAGGTTGAAAGAGTAAATTACGAGTAATTTTGAGTGTTGGGTCTGGTACAGTTTCTTAGTACAAAAAGAATAAAATATTTGTGGCACTCATCTCAATAGGTGGCCCATTCACAGTAGTGTGGGTGGCTGCTTGGACATGGTTCTGGCTCAGAGGTTCCATTTTTTTATAGGTGTTGCTTCTAGAGATGAAACGCGCAAAAAATGTAAAACTAGAACCGAGGTTGGAAATCCATAGGAGGAATTGGAAAATAGGTTCTTAGGTCATGGGAGGGGAATCCTCCTCTCAGATGCTGAATAAGACTGGCCGAAAATCACAATCCCAACACAATAGGGATGTCACATATGCATATGTGAAGGGACTTCTGAAACAGGTCCGACACGTCATTGGAGGATGGGAATCTTATCTTACTCGCCAAGTTGAGGAGGAGGAGCATAAATTTAACTGTTGTTAGACCCTTTTATTTCACAGTATCACCAGGTGACTGATTATTTTCTCTTTGCAAATTTTTCATACTTTACATGGATTTCAATATTCAAACTATTTTCCAAATCAAGAATCACAGAAAGAAGCAGAGAGGCAAGGGGTAGCATTAGACCATTAACAAAGACAAAGTAAACATAGAAAGCAGTTAAGGGAGAAAAATAGCAAGAGAAGAGTCTTGAACAAGATTGGTTCAAATCGTGCATGCATTCGGGTCGAGTCGTGAACGCTAAAGCAGGTCAAGTCATGAACGCGGGGCAACTATTCTATGAAAAACTAAAAAACGAATGGGCATGGCTAAAGAAACAAAATTGACAAATAACAACAAAGGAGCAGTTAGGACCCTTGGATCTGAGCTTCTATCAATTGCATAGATTGAATCACATCATCACATTACAAACCCTTTTTCATTTTATTTCCCTTTAAATACATTAAACTTCACCGATTTACGCCTTTCCGGTTTATATTCCTACATTACCTTTTTCACCGCTATATCATTGTTCTACCCCCGCCTTCCCGATTTCCCCTGTTGCGATTAAAGAGGGATCATTCTCCCTGACATGTCACCCTTCCCCCACCATCCATCGCAACATTGCAACATTACCTATTCAACCACTGTTTCGCATCGTAAATATTATAACTTACCATTTGAAATGCCCGCAATGTATTTTGTTTAACCTACGATGTGGTTGGCCCCAACACAGTAGCTCCACCCCCACTTCAAGTTGTTTGAAATACATTGATATATAATGAAACCTCGTAAAACTTTCCTTACCGTAGAAAAAATTCGCCACTTTATAACTTCGCCGATGCAATGTGCTCCATCTTGCCACATCATCCTCCAATCGACGCACTTTGCATCTTTCATAGTTTACCTTTGCTGCTTAATGTTAAGTCTTGTGATCTGCGAGCTGCGGTCTGGTCCCACCTCTCCTCCACGTCACTACCTTCTCCCCGCACTCCGTACTTCACATCTTTTAGAGTTTACCTTTGCTGCTTAATGTCAAGGCTTGCGATCTGCGGGCTGCAGTCCACTCCCACCTTGCCCGCCACATCACCTCTATACTTCGCATCGTATTGCTGATTCCATTTCTTCTAACTTAAACTGTAAAGTGTGGGATGTGTGATTTTCTATGGATGCGATAAGGTTTAGAACTAAAATATAAACATTTTTAGGTCTGGGTAAATAGGTTTTTTACGATGTTTTGTTTAAAAAGGGTCAATTCAGGCATATGACGTTTGAACATCATTTTATGAAGAAATAAGGTTAAATGTGGCCGAAAGTGCTCGGGTAGCAAAGAGACACCAAGGGTCAAGTCAGGCAAGGTGTTTTACCAAACTTGTTATGTTATAACGACATAAAGGACTTCTGGTGGAAATAAGCCCCGACAAGGTGTGCAAGCAAAGAAGGGCGAGTCGAGAAAAGGGTGTCCATGCATAACTGTTATGGTATACTAAGCATAAGAGTAAAAGGTAGTAGAACACATCAACACCATCACTAATGAAAGAAAAGTGGCCATCACTGCATAGATTTGATAACCCAACACTGGATTTTTGAAGAATAGGGTTAGATGTGAGAGCCACCAATGGTTACCTCTTTGTGGCCATCATAGCCACCGACAAGCTTATTTTTTGATCTTCTCAGGAGCCATTGAAGCGTTTCGATCTACGAAGAGTTTCCCAAAATTAATTCTACAGACAGTGTCTTTATTAGATATTTCTGATCAGGCCTTGCATGTCCACACTTGTCCATTTTCTATTACATTGTAATCAAATGAAAGGTTTTCGAGTAAGACAGGGCAACCGACTTAGTTTTTAGATAAATACTGCTTGCCTTAGTAGTATGTGGGGTTGGAAAATTGGACCCTGATGAAACTTGCATTGTAGGAAGTATTGGAACACTATAACGTTTTGAGCTGGGCATCAATAATAAGAGGTCGTTCGCAGTATTCTTGAGCTATGTTAATGGTGATGTTCTTTCCTCTATCTTTTTATGTTGTGCATCAATTTATTTGATTACAAAAAATAAAAGTTAGATTAATATTTTCCGAGAGAGAACCTTATTTATGTCTATGTTTGTTAGCTTAATGTTTTCCTCTGAGACCTGAATGCAGAATTTAGAGATAGTTTGATCTGCATTTACGTTGAACCTTAATCTCCTCCTCCTTTCCCATTTCACACTCCTAGTAAGATCCAATCTACATAGTTAGTTTTCCCTGTGGATGCCCTTGAAATTTGGTGCACAATTCAGCCTTTTATGACCCCATATCCCAATGGATTAGCTTCTGCAGCTCTATCTGTCTGACCACACAATCAATGAAACAAGCAACCCCCATAATCTCTATAACTAGCCTAATATCAGCATTAAGAATTTTCAGGTTAAATCATAAAAATAGAGAGAGCCCTCTCTGAGTCTAGGAGGGTTAGGTCCTAGACTACAAAGTGGTTTGATGTTGTCCTCTGTCATTTGTTCTTGCCAATATTACAAATTACAGAGTGATAACATAATGGTGACTCCAATGGGTAAACACTTATTGAAAGAGCTTAGTGCTTCTTCAGAAATCAGAAACCCCAGTCAAAATTAGATGATTCGAGTATTTTCAAAGATTGGTATTTGTTTTTTGATGGTGGAAAACAAGCCAGACACAAGAAATTTGAAATCGTCCAGCTGGTGACTCCAATTCACACCAATTCCATTCAAAGACTCCACTGGAGGAAGGACCTGAAACATGACCAGTCAGCCTACAAAGAGAAAGTGTTCAAGCCCAAATTGGATTCAACAAATTTTTGTTTTTATTTGTAACTATGTTCTATCCTACTTTAAGCCTGATCAAGAGTACACTGCCGAGGTTTACATTGATCATTGGAAAATTAGTAAGCTTCAAGAATCTTAGCCCCAAATTTTAGAACATGTACATACTTTTACACCTGTCCATATCCCTTATGCACTTGTAGAAAACCCAATGGCACATGGGCCTTGTACTCCATCTCTTTCTCTTGAAAAAGCTCCAAATGGTTATACGCCTCCCGCTTTACTGCCTATACCTATAAAAGTCCCAGATAGATATAGGCCTCTAGTTTTTCCTCCTATCCTCCATGACATCCCTGCAAAATTTATCAATAACCTACTCACATTTCGAGCGGGAGTACTCGTTGGATGAAAAATTTAATTCCTCATCTAAGGAGTACCCATGTTTCATACTTTCGATGGATCCTGATACATGAAAAATGAGAAATACATGAAAAACGTGATTGTAATCACGGTTTTTCATATATTTCTTAGTTTTTGTGTAGCAAGGTCCATCAAAAGTATGCAACATGGGTGCACGTTGGATGAGGAATTAAATTTTACATCCAACGAGTGCTCCTGCTTGAAATTTGAGTAAAAACTTTGGGAGATAAGTTGAAAATACGATTTGAAAAAGTAGTTTTATTATTTTATTGTTTTTTAATCTTTGTACCCTTTTACTTAAAAAATGGTGAATCATTCGCCATGGTTGACATCATCTTCTTGAATCTTACTGGTTCTTATAAAGTTTATTTTGGTTGTACATTTTTCTTAGGATGCCCATTTTAGACCTCAAAATTCCCCTAATGACTGCAGAAAAGCACATTCAAAATCTTGAGGATTTCATTGATTTGTTCAAGGTGGGAGACGATGATGTGTGTATCAGAATGCTTGCCCTATCACTGCAATAACTTGGTTTAAAGATCTTCCAGCTGCAAGCATTAGCAACTTTCATCAATTCACTCAAGTTTTCCTGGATAGATGGGTGGTCTTGGGAAATGTTTTTCTCATCATGGAAGAGTATAACCATTTAAAAAGACAGCCAGGGGAGACATTACAACACTTTTCAGCCAGATTCAATAAGGTATACCATTCAATACCTGCTAAGATAAAGCTAAACCTAAGATGGGCCCTCTTTCACTACCCATATGCCTTTGATCCAGAGATGGCATTCTAGTTAAGAGAAAGGGACCCTGCAACCATGGAAGAAATGAAACAGTTGGAAGTTGATGTGGAAGCCAACCTCCTGAACAGAGAGGCAAAGTTAAAAGCAATGAATAAGGACAAAATAGAAAAAGAGCAACTGATATCTGCTGAGATAAAACTAGATATCTTGACAAATACAGTCAATGGAATGATGCATATGATTAGAAGGAAAGAGGAACTTGTTGTTCAGATACCTCATGTTCCATTAGTTCTAGAAAATACAAACATCAATGTACCCAAGCAGTTTGCAGCCCATCTTGGACACCCTAAAATAGTAAATGATTGTTTCATGTACTCTATCCACAACACAACCAAAGATGAAGTCCAAAATCAGAAGGAGGTAGGGAAATCCTCAACAAAAATGTACATGATAAATGACGTTGCATATAGAGGTAGCCATCTCAAATATGATTATAAAGAGGAAGACTATAAGTTTGAGGTTGAACCTGATTATTCGAAGTAGCCAACATTATTTTTTTGGGAAGAACGAACTCAGTGATCACCATGCAAAGTCAGAAACCAAAATCTGCATGTTGAGAAATATTGTAAGGAGGAAAATGCAGGAAGCTGTCAAGTAAGTACAAAATGCCTTCCTCTATATTTTCCCTCACTCTTAAGAGAGAATTACAAGCAAGTTGAAAATAAGGAGGAGGATGAATGCTCTAATAATTCAGTTGAGGAAAAGAGGGATGATCCTGAACCTTTTTCAGATCTAGAAGTTATCTCCCTGAGTCATCTTGAAATCATAGAGTCTGAAACAGATGATGGATTGATCTAGTTTGACTCTCTACCTTTGTGCTTTAAAGAATTTCAGATTATAAAAGGGAATCTGGATCACATTTTAGCTAATAATCAGGGGAGAAGAGAAATCTCTCACCAATCAGATGAGGAAATCAGGGATGATAAAATATTTGTTTTAGATCCAGGGTTTCAACCCTTGAGTTGTTTTGAATGTCAAGTAGCAGATGAAATCACAGAGTCTGAAACAGCTGATGGATTGATCCAGTTTGACTCTATACTTTTGTGCTTTAATGCAATTTCAGATTATAAAAGGGAATTGGGATCACATTCTGGCTAGTAATCATAAGGGGAAGCATGAGGTCTCAAAAGAACCAACACAACCATCGAAAGCACCACATGACACAATAGCAGACGCGTTGGATGGTTTCTGCATTCAAAGTAAATCTTCTTGTGTTCATAATGCTTTCAAAAGCTGCTACGATATGGATATGATCAGACAGTCTTTCCCCTTATCCGATCAAGTAGAAGTATTGACACAAAATTCATTAGGTAGCATGCAAACATGTTCCGAGTTGATTGAAGAACAGGAGAGCACATCTGTAGTACCAGGATATGAAGCTGAGTTGGCTGAGTCAGGATACCTAGAAATAAATCAAGAGTATATTGATCCAGTGGCTGTCTATATGGAGGAATTTATCTTTACAAAGCGAGCACATATTTTCGGCATGTCAGTTGTTTTTCAAAGGTACCAAAATCCACATAAAGAAGATCAGGCTAGGAATTTATATCAAACACCATTGTCAGGTTTGTCTCTGAACATGGTGAAGAGAAATGAAAGAACAAAGATATTAGAACAATTGCTTGAATGGTTGTACTGGAATTATTGTATTGTTTATAAGGGCAACCTTTTCAATAGATTAGAGTAGGTAGGTGTGAAAATAAGCTCAACACTCTGAGCTTCTTTGTAGTTTTAGTTTCAGTTTGCTTTCTAGTTTTCAGTTCAAGTGTGTTCCATACTTCAGTTTGTAGAGAGTGTTGACTTTAGCTTGAAGGTTTCAACCACAGATAAGGTTGCAGGGTTGGAATCAGCCCAATGGATCAGGCCACTAGTCCACAGTGTTCTTGACACCTCCTGAAGGAGTTTCCATTCGCAGCTAGAGCCACTGTTAGACCCCTGTATTTCATAGCATCACCAGGTGACTGATTATTTTCTCTTTGAAAATTTTTCATACTTTATATGGATGTCAATATTTAAAATCTTTTCCAAAGCAAGAATCAAAGAAAGAAACGAAGAGGCAAGGAGAAGCATTAGACCATTAGTGAAGAAAAAGGTAGCAGAGAAAGCAGTTAAGGTAGAAAAAAATCAAGAGAAGGTTCTTGAACGAGATTGGGTCAATTAGTGCATGCATTCGAGTCAAGTCGTGAAAGCTAAAGCAGGTCAAGCCGTGAAAGCTAAAGCAGGTCAAGTATTCTACGAACAAGTAAGAAACAAAAGCGATAAATCACAACAAAGGATCAGTTAGGACCGTTGGATATGAGCTTCGATCAATGCCAGAGATTGAATCACATCATCGAATTACAAACCCTTTTTCATTTTATTTGCCTTTAAAAACATCAAACTTCACCCATTTCCGCCTTTCCGCTTTATATTCCTACTTTAATTTTTTCACCGTTATATCATTTTTCTACCCTTGGTTTCCCGATTTCCCCGGTTGCAATTAAAGTGAGTCCATTCTCCCTGACACGTCACCCTTCCCCCACCATCCATCGCAATATCGCAACTTTACCTGTTCAACCACCATTTCACATCGCAAATATTATAACTTACCGTTTGAAATGCCCACAATGTATTTTTTTTAACCTGCGCTGCAGTTGGCCCCACCACAGCAGCTCTGCCCCCACTTCAAGTCATTTGAAATACATTTATATATCATGAAACCTCGTAAATCTTTCCTTAACGTAGAAAACATTCACCTATGTATAACTTCGCCGATAGAGTGGGCTCTATCTTGCCACATCATCCTCCAATTGGTGCACATCACACTTCACATCTTTCTGAGTTTACCTTTGCTGCTTAATGTCAAGACTTGCGATCTGCGGGCTGCGGTCCGGTCCCACTTCTCCTCCACATCACTGCCTTCTCCCCATGATCTGCACTTCACATCTTTCAAAGTTTACATTTGTTGCTTAATGTTAAGACTTGCGATCTGTGGGCTACGGTCCAGTCCCACCTTGCCCACCACGTTACCTCCGTACTTTACATCCCATCACCAATTCCTTTTCTTATAAATTAAACTGTAAAACATACGATGTGCAGTTTTCTATAGATGCGATAACACTTAGAACTAAAATCTAAACATTTTCAGGTCTAGGTAAATGGGGTTTTTACGATGTTTTATTTAAAAAGGGTCAAGTCGGTCATATGAGGTTTGAACATCATTTTATGAATAAATAAGGTTAAATGTGATCAAAAGGGATCGGGTAGGAAAGAGACACCGAGGGTTGAGTCAGGCAAGTCATTTTACCAAACTTGTTATGTTATAACGACATAAAGGACTTCTGGTGGAAATAAACCCCGACAAGATGTGCAAGAAAATAAGGTCAAGTCAGGAAAAGGGTGTCCACACAGAACTGTTATGGTATACTAAGTAGAAGCGAAAAGGCAGTAGAACACATCAACACCATCACCAATCAAATAAAAGTGGCCAGCACTGCACATATTTGATTACCCAACGCCGGTTTTCTGAAGAACAGGGCCAGATATCAGAGGCACCACTAGTTACCTCTTCGTGACCATAATAGCCACCTCCAAAATTATTGTTTGATCTTCCAAGGAGTCATTGAAGTGTTTGGATCTATGAAGAGTTGCCAAAAATTAATTCTACATCCAGTGTCTTTGTCAAAGATTTATGATCAGGCCTTGCTGGCCACACTTGTCCATTTTCTATTAAATTTTAACCAATGAAAGGTTGTTGAGTAAGACAGGGCAATTGAATTAGTTTTTAGATAAATATTTCTTGCCTTAGCAGTATGAGGGGTTGGAAAATTGGACCCTGTTTAAACTTGCATTTTAGGAAGTATTGGAACAATGTAATTGTTTGATTTGGGCATCAATAATAAGAGGTCATTCGCAGGATTATTGAGCTATGTTAATGGTGATGTTATTTCCTCTGTGTTAATGCTTTTCCTCTGTCTTTTCATGCTGTGCATCAATTTCTATGATTATAAAACATAAAATTTAGATTAATATTTGCCAATAGAGCACCTTAATTCTATCTGTGTTTTTTATATTAATGTTTTCCTCTGAGACCTGAATGCAGAATTCAGAGATGGTATGCTCTGAATTTATGTTGAACCTTAATATCATCCTCCTTTCCCATTTCACACTGCTAGTAAGATCGAGTCTCCATAGTTAGCTTGCCCTCTGAATGCCCTTGAAATTTGGTGCACAATTCAACCTTGATGACTCCACAATCAAACAAACAACCCTCGTAATCTCTATGAATAGCCTAATATCAACATTAAGAATTATCAAGTTAAATCATAAAAACAGAGAGAGCCCTCTCTAAGTCTAGGAAGGCTAGGTCCTGGACTCCAAAGTGGTTTGATGTTGTCCTCTGTCATTTATTCTTGCCAATATTACAAATTACATAGTGATAACAACTATGAGCTACTGGTTCCTGACCCTGGAAATCCTCGTGACCATGTTACCCAATATAAACAATCTATACAAATATACTAGATGATGAAAAATGTTATGAAACCAGCTCCAAAAATAGAAGAAAAGAGAGATCAACGCCTTATAAATCAACCACTTCAAGGGGGAAACCTCCAATACATTACATAAACGAAAAATTCTTGGATGATACAAATGACCAAATCCTCCTTCTATATATAGGAGTCCATGGGGCCACAATATAATCCTAGCCGACCTAGCAATAATAATGTAAGGGCATAATAATAACAATATTGGGGTTACAAGGGTACAACAATAACAATAAGGGGGCTACACTAATAACAATAAGGGACTAAACTAGTAATATAGGGACCTAACATGCCCCTCTCCTTCAAAATAGTGTTGTCCTCAATGCTTGAGTAGCTTTGGGTGCTTCTGTATAAAATTCTCATCCTCCCATATAGAATCTTCATTGGGTAAGTTCTTCCACTTGCTGAAATACTCTGAAATTGATCGATTTCCTAGCTGTCGAGTTCTTGTTTCCGTGACCACTTTAGGTTCCAATATGATTTTTCCTTCCTCATCAAGTTCTGGAAATATTGTTTGAATTGGAAGATTTTCACCTATAACCTTCTTTAAGCATGAAACATGGAAAAATAGATGCACTCACGAAGAAGCAAGAAGCTCCAATTTGTATGCCATAATACCAATCTTTTGCAACACCTTGTAAGGACCATAGTACTTTGGAGATTATTTATTATCCTTCTTAGATTTCTTGAGGGACATTTGTTTGTATGGTTGTAGTCGTAAAAATACACAGTCTCCTACATCAGAACTTCAGTCTTGCGATGTTGATCTCCCTGTTGTTTCATTCGATTTTGTGCCAAATTTAGGTTATCCTTTAAGAGTTGGAGAAATTGTTATTGATGTTTGATCTGATCTTCCACTACTTGAACCTTATAATTTTCTCTTAAATATGATGTGATGGACGGTGGATAATATCCATAAAGTGCCATAAATGGGGTCATTTTTGCTGCAGTATGGAAGGAAGTGTTATACCACCATTTAGCGAGAGGTAACCACTTGACCCATTGTGTTTGTTTATTAGATACAAAAAACGAAGATATGCTTCCAAAAATTTATTCACTATCTCAGTTTCACCATCGGATTAAGGATGATAAGATGAGCTATGAGCTAATTGAATACCCAAACAAGAAAATAACTCTGTCCAAAAATTTCTAGTAAAAATGGGATCTCTGTCACTCACAATAATCTTTTGGTTTCCATGTAGCTTTTGAATTGTGTCCATAAATGTAGTCGCAAATATACTTTCTTTAAATGGATAAGATAATGCACAAAAGTGTGCATACTTGGTAAGTCTATCAACTACCACCATGATGACACTCTTTCCTTCGAACTTAGGTAAACCTGTGATAAAATCCATTGAAATATCCTCCCAACGTGGACTTGGAATGGATAAAGGTTGTAGAAGACCCGGGGTCCTAATTGTCTCAACTATATTTTGCTGGCAAACCAAACATTCCACCACAAAATTTTGAATATCAGATTTAAGGCCATCCCAAAAAAATTCTTTCTTCACCCTATGGTAAGTTTTTAAAAATCCCAAGTGTCCTCCTAAAGGAGAAGTGTGTAATTCCAAAAGAATCTTTTCTTTTAGTTGGGAGTTCTTTCAAAGATATAAGCGATCTTTGTACCATAAGGAATCATTTTTCCAACTAAATGTATCAGATGTACTAGGATCTTGCTGCAACTTTTTAATGAGTGTCCACACTTCTTCATCCTTCTTCCATTCATCTCTTGCTTCGTTTATCCAATCTGGTTGGAGAATAGAAATGGCACAAAGCAATGCTTCCACCTTTTCATTCTTTCTTTAGAGTGCATATGCAACAAAATTTAGTTTCCCTTTTTTGTAGATTATTTCAAAGTCATAACCCAACATCTTTGTGACCCATTTTTGCTGCTCTTCTAAAGATAGTCTTTTTTCCAAAAAGTGTTTAAGACTATCATGATCAATTTTTACCTTGAAGTGCCTTCCCATTAGGTAAGGTCGCCATTTCTTTAGTGCATGTAGTATTGTTAACATTTCCTTCTTATAAATAGCTTTTGGTAAATAATTTCCTTTGATTGGACGACTTTGAAAAGCAATGGGTCTTCCTTCTTTCATTAAAACAACACAAATTCCATTTCCTAAGGCATCACATTCCACAATAAAGGTTTTTGTGAAGTCTAGCATAGCTAAGACCGGTGCTAGGTACATTGCCTCTTTAAGATGTTCAAAGGCCTTAGTTGCTTTAGGAGTCCAGGAAAATGCATCTTTCTTCAATAATGTTGTTAGAGGTGCTGCTATTCTCCCATAATTCTTAACAAACTTGCGGTAATACCCTGTTAACCAGATAAATCCTCGCAATTTCTTTATGGTTGTGGGGACTTTCCATTCCTTAATGGCTTTAATTTTGTTAGGGTCAACCTTAACACCCTCATGAGATAAAATATGACCCAGATATTCCACCTCTTGTACTCCAAAGAAACATTTTGGATGTTTTCACATATAATTGTTTCTCCTGCAATAGGTTGAGCACCCTGTCAACATGTTGAACATGATCCTTCCAAGACCTGTTGTAGATTAGTATATCATAAAAAAATACTAACAAAAATTTTCTAAGGGTTTGAAAATGGAATTCATCAACCCTTGAAATGTAGGAGGTGCATTGGTAAGGTCAAAAGGAATGACCAGAAATCCATAATGATCCTCATGGGTTCAATTTTTTTTTTTTGAAATATCTTAATTCTTCATTCTAATTTGATGATATCCTGAACGAAGATCCAACTTGGTAAAATAAATTGCTCCATGTAATTCATTCAATAATTCATCAATCACAGGAATGGGAAATTTATCTTTAATGGTGAGCTTATTGAGCTCCCTATAATTCAGACACATGCACCATGATCCATCCTTCTTGTGCACCAATAGTACTGGAGCAGAGAAAGAACTTTGACTAGGTTGAATTATACCAGCCTCTAACATTTCTGCAATCATACATTCAATTTCGCTCTTTTGGACATAAGGATATCTATAAGGCCTGATGTTTGGAGGAAAATTTCCTGGAATCAAATGAATAGCATGATCATGATCACGAATAGGTGGGAGTCCTTTAGGAGTTTCAAACACCTTAGAATGATTGTCCAAGACTTTTTGGAGATTTGCAGAAATAGATGATTTTGATGTTGGAACTTCTAGTGAGCATAATTGTGCAATTACGCCTCGTTGTTCTTTCTTCAAAATATTTGTCATGAAATTAGAGCTTATTATCTTTCTCGGGTTCCCTATGATACCCTGTAATTCGACTTCCTTTCCTTCTGAAAAAAATTTCAAGAAAAGTTCTTGAAAATTAAAGGCTACCGTCCCCAAAGATTGTAACCATTGTACTCCTGTACAACATTAACACCTCCCATTGGAATGGAAAGCATTGGAATATTCAATACATATTTCCCCATGGTTAGCTTGATATTATGGTATTTTCCAGAGCAATTTATAGTTCCTCCATTTGCAAGCATCACTTGACATTCTGGTGCTGGGTATAGGAAACAATTCAATTCCTTGGCTACCTTACAATGAATAAAATTATGGGTACTACTCGAATCAATCAACACTATTACCTTTTTCTTCTTGATATGTCCTTCTATCTTGAGAGTTTGAGGAGTGGTAATTCGTACCAATGCATTACACGATAAGGTCAGACTCATTTCTTCCTCTTCTAGGATTGGTTCCTGGTGTATATCCTCTTCTTTTGAAGATTCTTGTTCATTTTCTTCTTCCTCTTCACAATCTATGTAAAATAATTTCTTCTCAGCACACTTATGACCTTTAGTGTATTTGCTATCACAACTGTAGCAAATCCATTTTGCTCTTTTTTCTTCCAATTGTTGTGGTTTCAACCTTGTAGGTTGTGGAAGTCTGGGAGTAGCAACACTTCTATATTTATATATGTGAGTGGTAGGCTTCCTTGTCACCATAATTTTACATTCAATTTTTCTTGCCAACCTGAATGCCTTTTCCAATGAATTAGGTTCCCAAATGCGAACTTCATGTTGGATGTTATACTTTAAAGTCTCTATGAAGACATCAATCCTCTGTTCCTCTGGAATATCAGTTACCCTTATATTCAATTTTTGGAAGTCCTCAATGTGCTCCACCACTGAACCATTTTGTTTGAGATTTATCAATTGGCTAAAGAAGGTGTTGCTCTTTGTATCCACATAATGTGCTATCATTTTCTTCGTAAAAAATGACCAATTGAAAAAATTTTTACGGGAGCAAAGCCATCGATACCATACAAATATATTTTGTTCTAAATGTAAAGTTGCAATGCGTACCTATTGTGTGTTTTTCACATTATTGAGATCAAAATATTGCTCCATCTGTAGTATCCATGTTATGGGATCCTTGCCATCAAACTTCCTCATATCCATCTTTGGAATATGGTGGTTCTTCAATCCAACATCAAAGTTTATAAAATCAATTTTAACATTTATTTTGTTCTCATCATGAGTTACCTCTACTATATTTCCGCCATTAGGAATCATTTCTTGTATTAACCTTGTCATCAAACCTTCTATGTATGCTTTTAGATCATTCTTCATGTCTTCCATGTTGTCTTTCATTTTTTCATCGATTTTAGCTTCCATGTCACCTATATTAGCTTCCATGCCATTCTTCAATCCATCCATCTTAGCTTCCACGCCTTTATTCAAACCATCCATCTTAGCTTCCACGCCTTTCTTCAAACCATCCATCTTAGCTTCCATGCCTTTCTTCAAAACTTCCATTTCATTTTTTGTTGCTCTTAAATTTGGTGCAGTTGCTCTTGTAATTTTGATATGTCATGTAGCGCTTCTTACTCTTCATGAGTCATAGTAGAGCCTTCTGAAGGCTTAATGGGTGTTGAATTATTTTTAGGTGGAATTTTAGAACCCAATATTGATATATAAGCTTCAATATTACCTTGGAATAATTTCAAACTGATGTTTCACACAAGACTTATGCAATTCAGAAAAAAAATTACACACCTTTTTATTGCTTTTGCAGAGCTCGATATTGAAACTAAATTATCTATGTGATTTCGGATCTTTGATATATGAAATTTGGCCCTCAGGTAGCCCTATGAATCTTGTTTCAAATGCCACAGGTCTGACCTGATTTGGATTCTCCAAGCCAAATTTATGCCCAATATCCCAGGATGACCTAATTATGGAATGGTTCAGTAGAGCGAACTTGTACGACTTGCCACGTGTCACTCTTTCCTCCTTCAACTCTGAAATTGATATACCAAAAACTATAGTCCGTGTAATTTTAGACACTTATTACAGAATTCCAATCCGACACTCAGAGAGAGAGTTATGACGTTTTTCCCACATTCACCTTTTTGAGATGAAATTTAGGATCCTGAAACAATCCTAACTTCCACATATCATATCTCCAAAAATATTTCGAACCAAGATCTGAAATTTTCACAGGAGGTTCCTCAGGATTTAGGCTTCTTACGGTAAAAATTTCAACTTTTGAAACTTCGTATAAGAAAAGTTATAGCGAAAATTCCACGATAACCTGTTTTAGTTGAAATTCGAGAGCCTGGAAAAACCCTAACTTTCCAAGATCATATCTCCGAAAATGTCACAAACCAAGATCTGAAAGTTTTACAAGATGTTCCTCAGGATTTCGTCTTAGTGTTGTATAAATTTCAGCTTTTGAACCTTCATAGAAAAAAACGTTATTGTGAAAATTCCACGATGACCTGTTTGGAGCAGCAAAACCCTAGAATCCAAAGCTCTGATACCAAATGTTATGAAACCAGCTCCAAAAATAGAAGAAAAGAGAGATCAACGCCTTAGAAATCAGCCACTTCGAGGGGGAAACCTCCAATACATTACATAAATGAAAAATTCTTGGATGATACAAATGACCAAAACCTCCTTCTATATATAGGAGTCCATGGGGCCACAATATAATCCTAGCAGACCTAACAATAATAATGTAAGGGCACAATAATAAGAATATTGGGGTTACAGGGGTACAATAATAACAACAATTGGGATACACTAATAAAATTAAGGGACTAAACTAGTAATATAGGGACCTAACAAAAAATTTGGTGGCCAAATCCATCATGCACACCTATGAATACATGCAGATCGAGCTTACCTTGGAGGAGACCCAGAAATATTTGCAGTTGGTCCAGTTTCAGATCCAACAATAGAATTTCAGGATGGGAATAATTAAACATCACCCTGGGTGGCCTCACTACTATGAAACTCCAGGGTCCGGTGCAATGGATCCTGTGCTTATTGAGTCCTCTGAAGACTATTTTATGTTCTTGGTTATGATAGTTCCTTGCATATTTTTTTTAATAAATTTATATGTTTTCCATAGAGATAAGTATATCTAGTATTAGTATGAGGAACATATTGTGGATTTCATACATTAAGGCCTACCCGTATGAATTTGATAGACTAAATACTTTTGCTTTTTGTTCGATTATAACGCCTTCCGAAGGATAACATACCTGGCTTCCCAATGGGATGGTTGATGCCATGTAAGATCTATCATGATGTAACCTACTTTATTTGTGAATGAATGAAAATGGGTACTACTAAGCTTACAAAAAATAATAATGAAATTTGAAATTCAAATTTCACCTTCCCTCCATTAAAGTTGGCCTCATTGGTTTTGGCTCTAAACAAAAATTTAAACTTTGAATTTCTTTTCCCTCCTTTATTGTAAGCCGACCACCCTTTCCTAATGCCTCTCAGAATTTATTAAATTGAACTCCCCTTACCATCCATCTATACATATCTTTGGCACAAATCAAAGTGATTTAGCTATGATATATTTTCGACCATGTGGAGAAGTGACTAATCTTAAGAGAGTCCTTAATTATTTTTGTTGATATTTGTACTCTTTGGCCCTAAGGAACAATGTTTTAATTTTGGTGAGAGTTTATGGGTTTGTGACTTGTGTTTTTTATGTGATTCATTGGGTTATTTCAAGGTATCTTTTTTCAAGTGGATTCCAAACTGTGTTAAAGGATTACTTATGTAGAAAACATTTCTCATGTAATGAAGTAATATATTCAAATATTTTTTCTCTAGCCATAATTTCAGCCCTCTATTGGGGAAGTATTCTAAGGATATTTCTGAGAAAAATCCTTGATTACGTAATGTAATTATATCTCAGATCCATGATAAAGAAATCCATTGATTAGTTATGATAATAACTAATTAGACATTCAGTTAAGGCTACCTATGGAATGACTTCAGTTAAGGCTACAGTCATATTTAGACATTCAGTTAAGGCTACCTATGGAATGACTTCAGTATTGTTGGATAAAAAACCTATGACAAAGTTCTTTGTGGAAGATGTGTAAGGCAAGCTTTATCATTTATTTCCAAATCTGGAAACAAACTTAGCAGTCTCCTGAAAATTGACTTAAAGTAGAAATTATGTGGTGAAGTTAAGTGTTTCGGTCTTGTTCGAAAGAACTCTTCTACAAGGTTCATTATGATTCCTTAAATTAGTATTATTTTTTAGAAGTGATAATCAAAGCATAAAACCATAAACAAATTCATGTATCCTTCCTTGGGATACACTTGAACAATGGTTGATCAAGGTCTTCAAGTGTTCTTCTTATGACTCAAGTCTCAGATCACATAATTATTAGTGGCTATGTTAATAAATAAAATAAAGGAAACACATATTGACACTTTGTCTCACATTAACATATGTTTGGAATATCTCAAGAAAATAGCATTATAGTGATAGAGACCATCTCAAGGATGAAGAAATCACCAAAGGGTAGATCAATATAACATTCAAAGTCTGGTGGTGTAATTGAGGTATAATGTTTATTGATTGTGTTGAAATTGAACATTCCTCTACACTCATGAAAAAATAGAGAATGTTGGATGTTTAGTGCTACATTGTTCTTATCTCGAAGGAGTCTAGAAATAAGCTATTTCATTGTCACATCATTGCACTTGTTGAAGAAGTATGACTTTCTTAGTAGTAAGGCTTGTAGTGTTTAAGTATGAAAGTTATGGATTTCGTGTCACAATTGATGAAGTTAGTTCTATATCCAATAGTAATGGATTTATTATTAGTAGTTTAATTATCATGCAATAGTAATGGATTTTGTCATTATTGAAGAAGTAGTAAGGGTTTTTCTGTCCTTTTGTAGCAGTTGAAGAAATCCAATTCTCATTGCCATACCATTTTATAGCAGTCTGGATTGTTTGGAGGTAATGGATTCATTGGATATTCATGTAAGTGGGTCATTATGCCTGGTACACGAGCCCACAATAGTTGTTCTATTTTATTATCATTGTCAGGGTGGTTGGGTGCTACAAGGCAAGTGATTTATGTCACCTTCAAGTTGTATCCTGAAAAAACTCTAGGGTGACAGGGTGGTGCTAAGGTAAGTTGAATATTATAAGGGTGTTGGAGCATCCTATCAGTAGCAACCGATAAAACCAAGGCATTGGAGTGTCGTTTGAGTTGGATCTGGAAAATTGAATGATATTATGGAGTAGTAGGGAGTTGGGGATTCCCTTTTTAGTTGGATCTGAAACATATTACGTAATCATAAAATTATTAGAAAATTGTCCGGTGGTTTTTCTCCTGAAAGAGTTTCCACCTAAAAATATTACTCTACTATTCATTAATATGTTGATGCTTTATTCTTATTATTAATGCTCTGAAAATTTAATAATTAATAATTAATAATAAATATTGATTCGCCCCCCTCTCAGTATTCCCAATGCTACTGTCTTTTCCTGACTAAAGTCAGTTCTCCATTTTTCTAAGTACCTATGAAATGTCCAAATATACAATTAACATAAACTTAAGGTTACCTCTTCCCTTACCTACTCTATCAAACTTTAATTACAATCATTTTTCAAGTCTTATAGCTCTTCATATTACTCTAAAATGGCCACTTATTTCTCTATAGTCTTGACCTTGCATTCAGGTTCAAGCTAATGGGTCTTGCAGAGTAATGAAAGATATATTGTTTACACACGAGGAAATGCAATGCTGTAAATAATATTATTTCATCGAAAAAGGCACCCACACTCCTGGAAACATTCCCACATTGGTGGAATAAGGCTTAGAGGATATATATACATACATATATATATATATATATACACACACACACACACACACACACACACACACACACACTCTCTTGACAATGTTCTTATTACGAATAATTGAAAAATAGATTGATTATTGGGAGGTTAGAAATTAATGGTTCTAGAACTAGTTATAAGTTACCTCTGTCTAGAGTGAGTGTTTTAGTATGTATATAATATTAGGAGTAGGTTGATGTTTGAATTTTCCTTATAAAGTGTAATTCATTTCCAGGTAATGAATCATCAATTAATTAGTTTATGTAAGACAATTTTGTCTCTAGTTGTGGGTTCTCTAATTTGGTATGAGAGTAGAGGGTTTATTTTTGGTAGCATCATAAGTGCTCTAAGCCCCAAAATTGGTGGATAGGATTAGACACGGGTATTCCAAAGAACCCATAAACTGTTTGTGAAAATTCCACTTAGATCATATTTTATTAAAATAATTAATTATTTTAATGGAGATCCTAAGTCTAACTTAGGGAAATTAAATAATTAAAGGGAATTAATAAAAGGGAGTGAGAATGATCTAGAAAAAAAGATCAAGTCATGTTATAATATTAACGAGTTATTGGAGATCTTATCTCAGCCATTGATTTCTCAATGAGAAGACTATAAAGGAATGCTTGAGGGTCATTTGGAAATACACATGAAGTGAAACTTGAGATCAAATACTTTGGATGGAGTAGTGCTTGAACGAAGATTAGATCTTAATGATTCAGTGCAATGAGAGGTAGAGATAGCATCCGGAGAGAGAGATTTTCTCAGTCAAAGAATCATCAGCAGAGAGAGGAAGAGAGACATCCAACAGAGCCAGTGCAGAGCCAGTGAGGGTGATGTAGAGGCTGCGAAGAGCCACACAGAGCTATGCAGAGGCTGCACAGGGACTCAAAGGGTTTATGATATTTGACTGTCGAAATTGATCCAGAAGCCAGAAGCCAACATGTGAGACTGAGAGGTTACGATCTATGAGTCCGAGAGTCAAATCGACCCACAGCTTGGGTGATGCAGTGCCTAGAGGAGGTGATGCAGGGCCTATAAAGTAACTGCGCAGTGGCCTCCAGGGGCAACTTCTCCAGTGTCTGGAGCAACCGGATTTTTCAGTGATTCAGTGAGGTATTGTCATAGTTTCTTTCTGCCAAAATTTCTCTCTGTAACTAAATAACCCTTGAGGTATTCAGATATGTATCTATAAATTTCTACTACTTAATAATTCAAACCCTAAGCTCTTCTGCACCGATTTTCCCGCATTGGGTTTTCCCGGGGACTTAGTATAAAATAAAGGTGTCCTATGTGTGATTGATTTCTTGCTTAGTTTCCTTGTTTAAGAATCATTTTAATTAAGTGTAGGATGCTTTAGTATTTAATTCAATAATTAAGATATGAATTAATTCTATAAATGCAATTTACATAATAGGATAAAGGAACTCAGATAGTTGTAGTAGGATTCCTTATATTGTCGGATCTAGGAATTTTCACATGATATCAAAGCATTTCATGTGAAACAAGAAGAGCAGATCTGAATCTGAAGAGAAAGCCAAATTTTTGCAGCAACAGTAGATCAAATCCCCAAAGGGATTACGTAGTTCTAGCTAGAAGTGATGAAATTTTGAGGTTGTCTCTCTCTAAGTGAGTCGACAGAGAGCTAGGATTTATAATTTGATATTTTACTGAGGCAGAGGGTGTAGCGTAGAGCCTTCGCACAGAGTTAGAGGGCTGCAATTTTTTTGCATGTAGTTTTCAGGCATAGAAGCGTAAGAAGAAAGAAAATAGCACATAGCGGGGAATTCTTCCTCATAGAGGTCCTAGCTGAGGAATTCAACATTTTTCCAAGATATTAGTAGTAGATCGGGGCAGGAGATCTATGAGCTCCATGAGGAGTGCATAATCCTGCCTAGTGCTGCATAGAGGGGGAGGGAGAGGGAGTATTTTGACAGTTGTTCGAATGAAATGGAAACTCATGGTCTTACAAATCAATGCTGGTTGGAGGTATCCTCCAACTATATAATTTGGAAGGAAATTATTAAATTCCTTCTAGATGAGTATGATCTCAAGATGTTCATTGCGAATGTGGTTGTTGTACCTACAAATTTATATCAACTCAAGAGTATCGATCTGATATTGCAGAGGCAAAGAGGATGATCCTTGATGGTGTCAAGGATCACATAATCTCTCATGTAGTTGGAAAGAACACTGCCAGGGAGATGTGGTAGGCCTTGTCCTTACATACAAAGGAACTTTCGAGCAACGGAATATGCACTTGGAGTAGAAACCCTGGTTGTTCAAGATGCAGAAGGGTGAGCACATTGCTCCATTCCTTACGAGGCTTTAGGAGATTCGAGATCATTCGGCAGCCATGGGATCCACCCCCTCTTCGGAAACTATGGTGAGGCTAGCCCTTAACACAGTCACAGAGGAGTGGCAAGTTTTTGTCCAAAACATTTTGGGCAGGGATATTCTTCCTAGTTGGGAGTAGATGTGGTCAACACTTTAGGAGGAAGAGTTGAGGAGAGATCTAGTCAAGTCCAAGCTTGACCACAACAACATGAGTGGATCTAAGAGCCCAGAGGAGGAGGAGAATGTAACCCTCTAATTGAAGGGGAAAAAAGGGCAATAGAGACAGAAGAGAGATGTATCGAAGTTGAATTGATTCAGATATGGTGAGAAGGGCCACTTTGCATCACAGTGTCCTTTGAAGAAAAATTAAAAGGATAAGAAGCATGATCTGAAGGTTGCAGTTTCAAAGATCTAACATGATGAGTTTGATATGAGTTTCCATGCTTCTCGAGGAGAGAAGTGGAGTGACATAGAACTCTAGTTCATATTGAAATTTAGTTGGGCATGATCCTTGAGAAGCCCACCTCATGGATCATTACCTTGCTAAGGAAGCCCATATTTGTAGTAGCAGGATGGAGGAGTCTTCAGTGAGAGCCGAGGAGTGATGGAGATGACAGTGCAGTAGGTAGAAACACTAGATTTTGAGAAACATAGAGCATATCAACAACAACGTCGTAGTAGCAGTGCATTGCACACGAGGGCAACATAGTGCAGATCAATGTTGAGAAATGCAGAGCAGCAATATCACAGTGCATGAGAGGGACAATGGAAGAGTTGCCAATAATCAGAGTCTTCAGCACCGAGGTGCATCCATTGAAAACTTGTTCAGTTTTGGGTGAGTTCAACTGCTTCTTTCAGTCGCTGACTTGCAGTGTTAACAGTGGCAATGCTAGAAACATAGAAAATGCAACACTTGAGAGGGAGTAGTAGTGGAAATGAAAGTATAATGGGCAGCAGTATAGTGGCAAAAAAAATGCTATGGTTGATGGAATTTAGTAGAAGAGAGGATGCTTCAAGGCCATAGCAATATGCAGTGTGAATATTGTTAGAGCACCTTCCTCGCTATGAGGGAGTGTTGATTTTTGGTAGCATTAGAAGTGCTATGAGCCCCAAATTTGGTGGAGAGGCTTAGACACAGGTATTCCAAAAAACCCATAAACTGTTTGTGAAAATTCCACTTAGATCATGTTTTATTAAAATAATTAATTAGGTTAATGGAAACCCTAAGTCTAACTTGTTGTAAAATGTAACTAGGTCAGTCTTCATGTTGACTATGTAATTATGAAAAGAAGAATACAAAGATAATAAAATGTATTTTTTTGTACTTACTTCATGGGTTTCATGACTAAGACTTTATTATTTAGGTGATTAGACTTCTTCTTGATGTCTATTAGGTTTGTCTTCTAGGTACAAAATATAATTTAGTATCATATAGGATCTAGTTTAATATGCTCCAAGATCTTGTAATAGAAGGCCAAATAACAACACTGGAAAATAACCTCTACATACCGTGAAGAACTCCTCACACAGTCGACCAAAATCTCTGTTATGAAATCGGCTCAAATAAATGGTTGTATGGTCAGCCTAGAGGCTAGAACAATGCACTATATATGCACTACACTGCAAATCATTTTCACACACAATTTTTTCGGATTTAGCTTTGAGTTAGTGTGGATATATCAAGGAATAATTACGAGGTACATTAGAGATTATAGTGCAGTATAAAGATAAGAAGATGTGCTAATAATATAATATTGTGGAAGAGTATTTGCAGATGACTCTGAGGTTGACAACGCTGGAAGGAAGAAGATCAAAGGACAGACTTGGATACAGATTTATCTGAAGGAATAAGGAGTTGAAGAATATATTTGCGGACGACTCTGAGGTTTACAACGCTGGAAGGAAGAAGATCAAAGAACATATTTGAATACGAATCTATCTAAAGGAATAAGGAGCTGAAGAATATAGTTTCGGAAGTAGCTTAAGAATATAGTTTTTGGAAGTAACTGAAGCATATAGATTGCTGAAGATACAGAGTACAATAAGGTACAGGATTGGTGCATTAAGGTGCAGAAAGAATACAACAAGTGTATCTCTGGTTTTATAGAAAAATACAGTGATTTCAAGGTGATAAAAAGTGAGGAAGTTAAACTAGAGGTTTACCTTCCTAACTCATTCTCAATACATTCAGTTACAAGTGAAATTAATTATGTCTCTACATTGTTGACTAGATACTTTGATAACTGACTTGATGAAAGATTAACCAAGTTAAAGAAGAGAACACATAAGCAAGCTCACAAGTAGTTATCAAGAAGAGAATTTATGTATTAATTGCAAGCCATAAAAGTTCTCAACATGGTATCAGAGATAAGGTGTTGAATGCAAGGTCTGCTTGAAAAAGTAAACACTACAAGAAGAAAAGATCAAATTTTGGGTTGAAGGATCAAATCAGTCTGCAAGGAAGGCTCTCTAGCTATATCTATTCATTCAAGTAAGTAATATTTGTCATCAAAGATTTACATTCAAGAAGACATCCTTTACCATCAAGAAATCTGCCAAAAGAGAAAGTCATCCACTCAAGTAAGTATTAATGACCCTATCTATCAAGATGACTTTTTGTAAAGAAAGAAACAACCTGGTTGGATCATCAAATTTCAATGCATGGAAGAAAAGAATAGACTTAAACTTAATTGAAGACGAAGTAATGGATTATATCGAAGGATATACTGTTCAACCTCTAAAAGAAGATACTTCAACCCATGCTAATTACATGAAGGGAGAAATTAGAGCATAAAGGATTCTCATAGAATCCATCAAAGACTCTCTCATTCCCCATGTATCAAAACTAAAGACTACAAAACAAATATATAAAAAATTGGGGGAGCTATTCTTTGCGAGTACTGCTAGAGAAGCAATTTATTTGAGACAAGAACTATAAAAAATGAAGTTATCAGGGGAAGCAAGAATCACTCCATACTTTATGAGGATTTCTGAAGTAAGAGATCAACTGCAGGAACTAGGAGAAGTGATGTCTAACACTGAGATGACAACAATGGTGTTGAATGCTCTACCAGAAGAATGGGGAAGCTTCGCTTCCAATCTATATGGGAAGAAATAAGCCACTCCATTCCAAGATTTATGGTCTCTATGTAAAATAGAGGAAACCAGACTAAAGGCCAAAGATAATACAGAACTAAGTGAAGAGAATCATGCCTTTGCAGCTTCATACAGGAAGAAAGGTAGATTCGGAAAATTTGGCCCTCAGAATAAAAGAAGAAATATGGACAACATGCGATGCTTTGGATGTGATGAGCTTGGAAATTATAAAAGAGATTGTCCTAAATCTGGAAAGGACAAGAGGAGAAAGGAAGAAGCCCATGTCACTTATGAAATAGAAGAACCTAACGCTGAAATATCTAACAAGGAGGAAGCTAGAGATATCTATTATGATTGAGATCATCTTCCTCTATAAGTGATCTCTGATTAGTTTTAAAATTGTACAATAGCATGTACATTAAGAAGCATCTTGATAAAAGCATGGAAGGGGCTCTTGGTGAAAAATCTTCTGGAAAACCTCTCTACTTAAAGTAAAACAGTCATTAGATCTAGGGCCATCATGTAGAAAGAATTTTGGGATGTGATGACATATTTTTGAAGCAGGTCAAAGGAATGAAACTCTTCATTCAAGAGAAACTGCTACATGATGACTCAAGGAAGATAGGTATGAGGTATGTAGACATACATGCTGATATTGGATGCTATGAAATCATGTCATACGGTTGCAGGTAATATACCTCCATATTTAGGAGTATGGTCTATGAAGAAGGATCTCTCAGTGCACTAACAGATGAAATCAACATAATATGACCTCATAGAATATGAGGTGGTTGTACATAAACAGGAAACTGGAAAAGTTGTAAGTTTCTGGGAATGAAGAATGTGTAGAAAGGAAGAGATCATGAAATGCAACCATGTCTAGAGGCAGTTATCATCCGGAGGCCAAGTTGATGTGACTAGGAGATCTCTTAGGAAGATATGTAGACTCTGACGAAAGTATGGTAAAGAAGAAGACCCTTGGGAAAACATATCATTAGGAGATGTGTCAATCTGTATGAAGGATGCCGATGCTTACAGGAAGATGTCATGGTAAAATATCATCATCAAGGTAACTTTTGTTCTAAAAGTTCATATGTATATGTTTATCTGGATAAATTTTTTGTAGGGCTGCTAATCATAAGAAAGGATGTATGATCCTTGGAGATGATTCGAAGGAAAGCAGCATGGCATAACAAGTGGATCAGATAAGGAAGTCTGATGGATCGCTTTCTGATAACTCACTTGACTCAGGAGAAAAGTGATAAAGGATCCATGCCCTATGAAGCTAAAAGATGAAGATTCCTCAATATATAAATCCATGACATCGAGGACATGAATTCTTCATGAGTAGATGGATGTCTCAGCATTGCTGCTAGAGGTCCCTGATTAAGAGGGAGCTTGATGGTAAGTTTCTTACTTGGAAGAAACTTGGTAATTCCTAAGGATGAGCTTAGGTACATTATTTGTATAAGAATGAGTACATTCCCTTGTGGAATAGGTCCTCCCTGGGAGGGAGAGATAGAAAAATAATTCTGGTCTTGGGAAGACATAATGGAGGAATGGGTAATCATCTAGCATTCTATACTCCTTGAGAATGTGATAGGGAATTCAAGATAAGAGTAGTCGGGGACCAATATTCTTTGAGGGCTAGCTACCCAAGAGAAGAATAGTCCAGGTATGTCATACTTTGGGAACACCTGGGTAGAGTATGTACCTTAGAAAGACAATGACGAAGGTGTCTATAAGTCATGTGTCTCGCCATCATTGAAGCCCATTGTCTCGTTGAAGAGATGGGGCTGTTAGTCAAGGCCTTGCACTAGTACAATGCTGGTTGATATGATGCTATAAATATGTGATTACCAATCTGATTTTTCTTATGAGATTCTTTAAGTTTGAAAGTAATCATGTATCTATATGAATACCTCCCTAGTTAATAGAGAGTGTTGTAAAATGTAACTAAGTCGGTCTTCATGTTGACTATGTAATTATGAAAAGAAGAAGACAAAGATAATAAAATGTATTTTGTTGTACTTACTTCATGGGTTTCATGAGTAAGATTTTATTATTTAGGTGAATAGACTTCTTCTTGATGTCTATTAGGTTTGTCTTCTAGGTACAAAATATAATTTGGTATCATATAGGATCTAGTTTAATATGCTCCAAGATCTTGTGATAGAAGGACAAATAACAATGCTAGAAAACAACCTCTACATATTGTGAAGAACTCCTCACACAGTCGGTCAAAATCTCAGTTATGATATTAGCTCAAATAAATGGTTGTATGGTCGGCCTAGATGCTTGAACAATGCACTATATATGCACTACACTGAGGATCATTTGCACACATAATTTTTGCGGATTCAACTTTGAGTTAGTGTAGATATCTCAAGGAAAAATTATGGTTTACATCAGAGATTATAGTGCGGTATAAAGATAACAAGATGTGCTCATAATATAATAGTGCGGAAGAGTATCTGTGGATGACTCTAAGGTTGACAACGATGGAAGGAAGCAGATCAAAGGAAAGACTTGGATACAGATTTATCTGAAGGAATAAGGATCTGAAGAATATATTTATGGATGACTTTGAAGTTGACAATGCTGGAAGGAAACAGATCAAAGAACATATTTGAATACGGATCTATCTGAAGGAATAATGAGCTAAAGAATATAGTTTCGGAAGTAGCTGAAGAATATATTTTTGGAAGTAACTAAAGTATATATATTGCTAAAGATACAGAGTACAATAAGGTACAAGATTGGTGCATTAAGGTGCAGAAAGAATACAACAAGTGTATCTCTGGTTTTATAGACAAAGACATTGATTTAAAGGTGATAAAAATCGAGGAAGGTAAATCAAAGATTTACCTTCCTAACTATATTTTCAATACATTCAGTTACAAGTGAAATTAATTATTTCTCTACATTGTCGACTAGATACTTTGATAACTGACTTGATGAAAGATTAACCAAGTTAAAGAAGAGAACACATAAGCAAGCTCACAAGTAGTTATCAAGAAGATAATTTATGTATTAATCAGAAGCCCCTACAAATTCTCAACATAACTTAGGGAAATTAAATAATTAAAGGGAATTATTAAAACAGAGTGAGAATTATCTATCAAACAAAGATGAAGTCATGTTATAATATTAGTCATTGATTGGAGATCTAATATCGACCATTGATTTCTTGGTGAAAATACTATAAAGGAAGGATTAATGGTCATTTGCAAAGACACGTGGAGTGATTCTTGAGATCGATTTTTTTCTCATGGAGCAGTGCTTAGACGAAGATAAAATCTAAGTGATTCAGTGGAGTGAGGGACAAAGATAACATCCGGAGAGAGAGATTTTCTCAGCCGAAGAACCATCAACAAAGAGAGGTAGAGAGACATCCAGCAGAGCCAACGCAGAGACATTCAGGGTAATGCAGAGGCTGCGCAGAGCCATGCAGGGCTACGTAGAGGTTGCACAGGGACTCAAAGGATTTCTGAGATTTCATTATTGGAACTGTTCCAGAAGCCAGAAGTCGAGGTGTGAGACCAGGAGGCTGAGATCTTTGATTCCGAGAGTCATATCAATCTACAGTTGGGGTGACGCAGGGCTTACGTAGTGATCTCCATGGGAAACTTCTCCAGTGTTCGGATCAACCCGATTTTACAGTGATTGAGTGAGGTATTCTCACAATTTCTTTATGCCGGTATTTATCTCTGTAACTGAATAACACTTGAGGTATTCATAGATGTATTCAGAAATTGTTACAGCTTAATAATACAAACCATCAAATCAGTTGCACCAGTTTTCCCGCATTAGGTTTTTCGAGGGACTTAGTCAAAAATAAAGATGTCCTATGTATGACTGATATCTTGCTCAGTTTCCTTGTTTCAAAATCATTTTAATTAATTGTAGGCTTCTTCAGTACTTACTTCAATAATTCAGATCTGAATTAATTATTTTAATGCAATTTACATAATAGGAGAAGTAACTGAGAGAGCTGCAGTAGGATTCCTTAGATTGTCGGATCTAGGAATTTCCACACAGAGAGGGAAATTCATCCCAAGATATGTGATGTGTGTTGCATAAATTATATATTTTGTAATGTTGTGTGAAGTTGTTGATTGTGTTAGAGTATGGAAACAATTAAAAATAAATAAAAACTAAATTTACTTTAGTAATTTTTTTTTTTACAATTACTATAACTATGTTGGTTTGTGGAACCAAATGATGGTTATTTTTTTTCAGAGAAATGGGTATGAAGTTTTGTTAAAACATAAAGCTGGGATATGACCCATAATGTTTAAATTTCTTCAAAATTACCAATATTTACTATGAGTTTGAAATTGAGCACGAAGGCTCAATCCAATCCCTCAAGTGATTGCTCCATGATACAAAATTTTTAGTTTGGTTCTAGTTAAATTTTTTCTAAAACAATCCTAAGGTCCAGAAACATCATCTTCTAAACCCAAACATAGTCTAGATATGTCTAATTATTCTTAGTAGGAAAACCCTTGTTTAAATCCATCTCAAAACATATTCAACCATAAGTGGTTTTATTTAAATTAACAGATTTTAGTTTCTGTGGTGTAGATTTTTAGATGCAAAACTCACAATCTCCATAGTCTCCCCTATATTCAAGGAGTCACTAACAAGATGGCCAAATTTATAGCTAAGAAGGACATCAAAGCATCCTTCAAACCTTTAATGACCATTAGAAAAAGGATGAAACGTGTCAAAGACGACCCCGACCACCTCCAACAAAAAGGTGTTTACAAACTTAATTGTTCATGCAGAGAATGCTATATTGGGGAAATAGGTAGGACCTTCAAAATAAGGCTTAAAGAACATGGTGCTGATATCGGGCTTGGAAGAACCAAAACCTCAGCTTTGGCAGAAGACTCCAATAAAACATGTCACCACATATGCCTTGAAGATGTAGTAGTCATTGCCAATGAAAAACATCATTTTAAGCATAAAGTATGTAAAGCCATAGAAATCATCAAGCACCCTCACAACCTCAATAGAGATGAAGGTTTAGAAGTTAGCAGGAATTGGATCCACGTTCTTTCCCAAAAATAAGCTTTCCCCCCTAAGTAGTTTGTCTCCATTGCCTCCACCCTTTTCATCCTCCCGCATTACATGGACCTTACCATTTTAGCTCGGTTTCCTATCATATTGTGTTCGCTATAATGTTCCTCCCTATACAATTACCCCTTCCATCTATCCTCCTTTTTTCTTTCTTTCCATTTCGTTTCCCTTCCCTTCTCCATCCCAATATCCTGCTACCCTTTTAAACTTTTAACTATTAAACACACTTAAATCTCATCTTAAATCATCTATCTAAAATAATAATAAAAAATAACAAAATAAAAAACTCCCCTTCTTAATAAATATCATTAATCCCGTCTAATATTAATAATATTATTTCTACATTATTACAAGCACTCAAACCTTGCTAACAATGCCTTAGTTAATATTAATATTATGTAAAAAGTAAATGTAAAAATAAAAAAAGTTAAAATTATAAATTTAGAATGAATTAAACTCATAAATCATATCTTATTATAATCTAGGTTATATATTCATTTTAGCTAACTCAATAAATCTATTAAAAATAACCAAAATTATCATTACTTAAATTCTAAGGATTAACAACAATCAACATTTATAAATATTAGTAATATTAATTATTAATTGAAAAATAAAAAACTTTTATTAAATAAAAAATTATTTTTAAGTATGAAAACATAGGGGATTATAACCGAAAAATTATAAAAAAGTTAATAAATAATATTATAATGTTTTAATTTTGTCATAATTCTAATTACAATTAAATTTGGTTAAAAAAATAAATAAATAACTAATTAATCAATTAAAATCTTCTTAAAATATTAGGAGCTGGTCGGCTCTTTCACCTCTCATCTTTCTTTCCTCTATTTATTTACTCTAATCTATTCTCTTCTTAGCAATTTTGTCCTGAAGATGAGTCTTGATTTAGACTCAAAACGTAGACTAAAAATGAAGACTGTGGAGATTCTAAGTTTTGCATATAAAAATCCACACCACGGAAACCTCTAATCTATCACATTTTAGTTTGCGGAAACAAAAATTCCTTAATGCATTACCAATGGAAGATAACATTGAAAGTTATCAAAGATGTAGAGAAAGTTTCAAGAGCCTTACCCAAAAAAGAGTTGTGGATATTGATGCCATAGCTGGATCAAAGGTGGGAGACGAGGGCTGCATGAAAAGGTGAAAACTGCATCAAATCTAGGGCCGAGATTCACAAATATTCAACTTTCCTCAATTTATCAAAAACCACAACAAAAAAAACCCTTAGCGAAATGGTAAATATTAAAATCATCATCTAAGAGGGTTTTCCATGTGTCAAGAATACACTTGTCGATATTGTTTTGTCACGACGAAAACCCATTAAATCTACAAACCAAACCCTCTTCTAAAAGAAAAATTCCAACGCAGGAGGCATTCTCTTCCAACGGAACATTAAAGGACAACATTTCTTAGACAACCTAAGGAAAAAATCTAGATTTTAGCATGGAACTATACGAAACCAAGGCTTGAGGTGCCATTCCTTTAAAAATATTCTTCTTTGAATCACTAGAATTCAACATTGACCAAAGGATTGCAGAAACCCTAGCCGCTACTGTGTTGAAAGAAAATGATGGTCATCACAACCAAGGTAAATCTGTTTACTTAATTTATAAAGGTTGAGAAATTAAAAAAGCTAAATGCAATTTTCTTCTTGATAATAAATCCTTGCCTTACTCATGAATGTTTCCTTGACAAAACATCATGGTTTTACCACATAAAATATTATGTATATTATATGTTTTTATCATTATTTCTTTATGTTAAATGTTAGAGCATACTATGAAAATGAACCAGTGATATAAAAGCATGGTTAAGAAGACAAATAATTTTTTTTATTGAATCCTATCATTGTGATTTGGAAAAGCTTCACTTGGGATTATAGAAAGAGACATAGGAGAGCCGCAAAGTTGCATTTGATTTTGATGACTCACAATAAAGGTTTCTCGAATCTAGTTCAAAATAATGGTTTTTAAAAGTGAAATTAATATGAATATTCAATTTTTTTGGGATGATAGCCACCCTTAAAAGCTATGTCAAGCATAAAAGCAATATAAAAGGCGTAATGCCTACCAAAAGTCCAACCCCCAAAATTTATTGCGTTGGGGATCTAGTTTCTTAGTGGTTGGGCATGTTGAGAATAAACCTGTGAAAAAAAACCATAGAGGAGGCTGAGTGGGACCACATTCAAGCCACACCAAAAAACTAAGCTATGTGAAAACAAGGTTGAGCTAGTCCATATGGATTCAGTGCAAAGGACTAAGTTCGCTAAGAGCTGAGCCACAACAATGAGAGTCTCGTGCAACATATGTCGAGCGATTGGTACAATGGTCAATGCACATAGCCTATAGAGGCTAAGACCACACGTGAAGAAACAATGTTCGAAAATCAAAACTACATCTGAAACCCTAGCCAACTAAAAGAATATCATATACACATTAATAAATTGTCAACAACTATACAGATTCAAGAACACAGATTATTTAAATATAATAATCGAAGATAAGAAAATGAAGCATTTACTAGTGTAATATATATTTGTGTGAAATATTGTAATAAAACTATTAACAACAAGTATGCCTTAGTCAATTAAACAAGTGACACTGAGCAAATATCGTAATCTTGAGATCTATGATAATATTAATATGTGAGAGGATCATGAATTAGGTAAAGTACTGCAATATATACAAGCCATCAAATATATTGTATAAATAGAAAACTAGATAAGTGTATAAACATTGTAACCACTGCCTTAGTTGATGACAAATTGTTAGGCTGTTGTTAAGAGTTTTTAAACATTATTGTTATTTGTTACAAACAGAATATTTTGAACAAAAATTAATTTTGGTATTGGAACAAAAGATTACTTGTGAAATTAGTTTCATAAGTAAAGACTGATGGTAAAACTAAATTCAAGATCTGGAGTTAGTTGAACAGAAAAATAGTTCCACAGTTATCCAAAGAAACTCTGGAATAAATAAGAGATTTCAAGGAGTTTTGGGGTTCTATTGGAGAATTGAGAAAGGAATTTTCATCCTGAGAAGTAAATCCCTGAAGGGAAAAATTTACAGAGGAGACTATTCCAGTGGAATGGGAGAATTGGATCGGACTGTCCCGAGATTCTCTTCCAGATTTCTGTATTCAACCAAGACTCAGTCTTGGAGCTCGGGGGAGAGTTGGAGGACGTAATTGCCCCACTCGTGGAAGGGAGGAAATCATGCATCAGTGAGAATATTTTACAGATGAGTAGTAATCTGTTTGTTTCTTATGTTAGTAATCTTTACTGGTTATTTTAATTATAAATGAGCAAACTGGAATTACTATAGAGTTTAATGTTTTCTATGTGTTAAAAATTTACATTAGGAGACTATACAGACAGGAAAGGAAGCCTGAGAGAGGAATTTTATTAAGTAGGTAAAATAATATCTTTTATTTTAAATTCTCTCTGTGCAATTATTAGTTCTTCTTCTTGTTTGAATGGAATAAACTATGTTTAGTAAAGGACTGTTAACCGAGATTCTGTGACCAGATTCTGGGTCAGTTGTCCTTCATTTCTATAATAATACAAGGACTTATAGTGGTCTGGTCACTTACAAGGACTGTTATTCCTAGTACACTTTGAAACATCGAGAAGAAGTTAACATACCGGTTAAAATAATTATGATAGATAACAGAGAGTACACTGTGGAAAAAGCGATATAGAAAACAACCTACAGAGTAATGTAAACTCTTCCACAGAAAACAATAAGATAACCTCTCTTATCATTATCAAGGATAGAAGCTAAACACCCTGTAGAAAACATGCAAAAGAAACCATAGACTATGTACACTATCGGTGATATGCATCAGCGCATGCATGCAAGTAAAAATAATGTAAATACTGAATGTATAATTCTAACATTAAGAATGACAACAGGAAACATGAAAGATAACATTATCTGTGATGAAAGAAATCAACACATAGCT
Source organism: Pinus albicaulis (assembly GCA_034641835.2). Taxonomy (NCBI): domain Eukaryota; kingdom Viridiplantae; phylum Streptophyta; class Pinopsida; order Pinales; family Pinaceae; genus Pinus; species Pinus albicaulis. The sequence goes on from CM076579.1 coordinate 404,206,500, forward strand.
TCATGAATATACTCAGAAGAGACGTGTATATAAGTTAATGGCGCGGGTGTAAAACCTCGGCTATCTTGAAACTGAAAAAAACACTGATACAGAGAAAATCATATAGGTACTGTTCTTTAAAAAAAATAGAGTATCTGTCTTATACAGTAAGAGGCTTGTGGCCGAAATAAAAATGAAACCCTCATGCTCTAAGGGCCAGAGACTTTAGAAGTTCAAGAACAAAAAACTTAATTGTAGAGGGTAGTAACTGGTTCTTGAGGAAAGACCCTAGGGCCGTAGTTAGAAACCCTAAGAGAAAACGATAATACATCATGGCCGTCAAGCTAAAACCCTGTTGCATTTCAGATCTAGGGTTTGAACCCGAAAATTGATAGGGGTACCTGTTAGCGCGAGCATGAATTTGATTAGACCTTGAATCTTGGGGCTAAAGCTTGAATTCCAGTCAGAAAATTCTGTAGATGTAGAAGCAGATAAACCATTACCTGTTAAACAAGATACAGAGGCATTTATTAACAATTGGACAGAGTCAAACCTTGATTCTTGCCATAATATTGTACTCCAGTTAAAATAAATAAATTATGCAAGCGTATAAAGAAGTTACCTGAGAAATTTGAGTAGAGTGAAGTGAGCCCAAGTCGAGCTGGAGAATACCATCGGTTCAATAAGCATACACACATATTGCAAAACGAAAAATAAGCTCAGTATTCACACTCATAACCAGATTCAAACGAATGGATAACAGAAAATAAGTCTACATAATAAAGCTTAGAAATAGTGCAGGTAGGTCAAAACCATACGAGCCAAGTTGCGTCAGAGATAATTTACTAGTCATTCGAAATGGCTGAGTAATCTCCAAAGTGTCGTGCTGCATCTGGAGCGAAATGGACATAGAAATCAAAGCCTAGAGGAAGAAAACCCTGGAGCCGTAGAGCAGAACACCAGAACCATCGAGCGAAGGAATGAAAATGGAAAAGCAGTTACGGACCATAGTCATTAGCCAACCCTAATGCACATTCACCATCTGATCTAGCTCTATATCGACGGTAGATGGACTGCCAGATGCCAACCAGTACAGGTCAAGTGCAAGCCAGTTGTAGAAGAATCGGGATAAACATGATGTAAAACAACTTTCATACGCCGAGATTTAATTCGTATTGAATGCCATGATGTTGTTGACTTGAATAATATGATATGTATAATTTTTTTGGATTGAATGTGTGTTAAATGATTAATAACACAGACATATGGCTTAGGCTATAATGTCAAGAACCAAATATATATATACATATAAGTTAGACCCAAAAGCTCATATGCATGCTCAAATATATATAGTTCCATAGCAATAAAACTTGTGTGTATGATATTTAAACCAATGTTATATAAATGATGAGATTAAGGTTTTACATTTGAGATTTAATGATTAATCAAGCTATGATGATACTTAGTCAAGAGTATCATTAGTCACATGGATAGACAACAAGTAGAAATAATTTTTTATTTATTTATTACTTTTACTTATGTTATTTTTATAATATGGTTAGTCTATATGTTACAATTGGTATCAGAGCATCGTTACAACGCTGGGACCCTATGGGTCAATTAACGTCAAATTGTGTGTTACTAATGCACTTAGATGGAAAGGTTAACAGGAAAAATGAGAAGGACACCCTTACAACAGCCACCTCGAAATGTTGAGGAGACCCAACCCCAACAGGAAAGGAATCCCGAAATGTGGGTTTAGTTGGGGGTGGAACAACATCAACAGACTAGCAGGCTGTTAGAAGAACAACAACATCAAACCAGCATTTTGTTAACAACGGTGAAAAAGCTGCAAGAAGAAATGGAAAGAGTACGAAATGATAATGCAAGGTTGATGCAGGAGCAGGAGAGAATTTTGAAAAGTCTCTCAGATAAAAAAAACCAAGGAATCGAGAAGCCTAGTACTGATAGAGAATTTCAGGAAGGAACTAAACAGCAAACGGAAGATCATGATACAGGCCGAAATGAAAGAAATCCGTCTCAGCGAAGTAATCGAAACAAAATTTTTAATGAAGCCGAATCTGATAATGTAACAGAACAGAAGGAAAGTAAAAAGCAGAAGATAGAGCTGCAAGGTGAATTTAGAAATATAAAGCCACCCACATTTTATGGAATGGAAGAAGAGGTAGTTGAGGCGTGGCTGATTAACATGAACAAGTATTTTCAAGTACATAATTATAACAGTAATCTTAAGGCCCGATTAGCTATTTACCAGTTAAGAGAGAAAGCCACCTTGTGGTGGGAAGAAGTGAAGAACGTTCACGGAATAGAAGATCAAGATGTAACGTGGGATATGTTTCAATAGTATTTTAAAGATAAGTACCTGACAGAGCACTTTTATGATGAAAAAGCTAAATAATTCCACGATTTGAAACTCGGACAACTGACTATGGATGAGTTTATCACTAAGTTTACTTCATTACTACGTTATGTACCTTAATTAAGGGATGAAAAAGCTAAAGTAAAAAAAAATTTGAGCAGTTTACCCACTCACATGAAGGAACACATAGAATTTGTAAATCCCAAAAAAATGGATGAGGCCATTATAAAGGCCATAATGTGCTATCAACAAGCTAAAGGCAAGACAGATCAAGGCAAAGGATGGCAGCCAAGGAAAGAAAACAAGAGTAGTGCTGGTTTTAAAAGAGGCAAAACCAGTAATTTTAAAAGCACAGCAAAGAGCTCAGTCAGTATGAAGTTTGGTAAGAACCATTAGAGGGTAAGGTGGCCTGTAGAAGATAAAACCTTGGAAGCTTCTAGTAAACCGGAGCAACCTCAAAACCAGAAGCCACCTTTACAGTGCTGGGGTTGTGGTGAGGCACACTATTATCGAAACTGCCCACAACAGGGTAGAAATGAAGCGTTAACTAATCTGCAGGAAGCCTCAACAGTGGGAGATGTTGCTCGAAACATACCTAGAATCAATGCAGCATTGGAGGATCGACAAGCGAATTACCAACCTACCGTGATTGAACTAGAAGGTAAGCTGTTAACTGAAACTATTTCTATTTTGGTAGATCAGGGAGCCAGTTTAAGTTATATAAGTCCTAAATTGGTAGATATTTTTAAATTACAAATTCAAAAATTTAGGAAGTCATGGTTAGTCCAGCTGGCTACTGGAGCCAAGAGAAAATTTAGCGCCAAAATACCAAATTGTGCACTACAAATCAATGAACATCAACTAAATATGGATTTGGATATTTTTCCCTTGGGATCTTATGATGTGTTTCTTAGTATGGATTGGTTGGAAAAGCATTGGACTCTAGTAGATTGCAAAGAGAAGATTATCTACTACGAAAATCAGGATGGTACCCGCTAGGAAATTCAAGGAATTAAGAAACTAGTACAGTTGCGCCCAATTACAGCGTCCCAAATGGGTAAATGTATGAGGAAGGGATGTCAAATGTACGCTATACAAGTGGGTTTATATAAATCTAAGGAGAAAGCTCCTATGCTGGAAAATATTCCTATAGTGCAAGAATTCAAAGATATATTTCCAAAAGAGATACCAGGTCTGCCACCTAGAAGGGATATACACTTTACAATTGAATTGCTGCCAGGAGCATCACCAGTATCAAGAGCACCCTATCGAATGAATGTGCCAGAATTAACAGAGTTAAAAATGCAGCTTCAATAATTATTGGACAAGGGATATATACGACCAAGCGTATCTCCTTGGGGAGCACCTGTGTTATTTGTTAAAAAGAAGGATGGAACCATGTGAATGTGCCTGGATTACCATCAATTAAACAAATTGACCGTCAAGAACAGATATCCCTTACCACGAATTGATGATATGTTTGACCAAGTAAGAGGAACTACCGTATTCTCAAAAATTGATTTGAGATCAGGTTATCACCAAATCTGGATCAAAGATGAAGATATACATAAAACTTCCTTTCGCACAAGGTATGGTCATTATGAATTTGTGGTGCTACCTTTTGGGCTGACTAACGCACCAGCCACTTTTACAAGACTGATGTATAGTATCTTTCACCCTTATTTGGATAACTTTGTGCTAATTTTCATTGACGACATTCTAGTCTACCCTAAGAATGCGGAAGAACACAAGGAGTATTTGCGAATGGTACTGGAGATGTTAAGAAAGCATTAGTTATATGTGAAATTTAGTAAATGTGATTTCTTCAAGGAAGAAATACAATATCTTGGACATGTGATATCTACAAAAGGTATAGCACTGGACCCGGAGAAAATCAGAACTATCATGGAATGGAAGGTGCCAAAAAATGTGGCAGATATACGATCATTTATGGGACTCGCTGGTTATTACCGGCGATTTATTAAATGATTTTCAAAGATTTCCTTTCCTATTACCTCTCTACAAAGGAAGGGAAAAATATTTAAATGGACAAGGGAATGTCAAGACAACTTTTAAAATCTGAAGCAATTATTAACATCAGCACCAGTGTTAAGTGTAGCTGATCCAAATAAAGAATTCGAAGTTTGCATGGATGCATGTAAGGATGGTGTTGGGGCAATTTTATCACAAGAAGGAAAAGTAATTGCATATGAATCTCATAAGTTAAAAGATCACGAGCAGTGATAGTCAGCCTATTATTTAGAGCTGACTGCAGTTGTGCACGCCCTTCAGGTGTGGAGACACTACTTACTTGGGAAAATATTTGTGTTGAAGACAGATCATAGCAGTTTAACCAGCTATTTCACACAAGCTGATTTAAACTCCCGAAAAGAAAGGTGGAATGCCTTCTTGAGCGAGTTTGACATTGACATGCAACATGTAAAAGGAAAGGAAAACAGGGTTGCGGATGCATTGAGAAGAAATATGCATAACATCTATGAATTATATGTTAACCAAGTTGAATGTAGATTCCTAGATCAAATCAAAAAAGAAGCAGGAAAAGATCCTGAATATGAATTTTTGTGGCAGCAAGCACAAGAATCTAAAGAATAAGGAAGGTTGGGAGATTATGAAATCAACCAGGATGGATTGGTAGTTTTCAAGAAAAGAATGGTCATCCCAAATAAAATGGAGTTGAAGACTCTAATATTGGATGAATATCATAGAAGCAATTATGCAGGGCATCCTAGATACCAAAAGATGTTGACAGCAATAAGAAAGGAATATTGTTGGCCGGGTATGAGAAAAGATATAGTAACCTATATAAACAAGTGTTTAGAGTGCCAGCAGGTGAAAGTAGAACACCGACATCCGATTGGGTTAATGTAGCCTATACTAATTACTGAATGGAAATGGGAAGTGATTTCATTAGATTTCATCACTGGACTACCAAGATCAAAACGAGGTAATGACTCAATAATGGTAGTAGTAGACCGATTGAGTAAATCGGCACAGTTCATACTAGTTCAGTCCACATATAAGACAGTACAGATAGCAGATTTATTTATGCGGGATATTTTTAGATTGCATGGCATTCCTAAGACTGTTATTTCAGATAGGGATGTAAAATTTACATCAGCTTTTTGGAAAGCACTGTTTACGGGTTTAGGGACTCAAATTAATTTCAGTACTGTGTACCATCCACAAACAGACGGGCAAACAGAACGAGTAAATCAAGTGTTGGAAGACATGTTGAGAATGTATGTTATGCAGCAACCGACTAAGTGGGAAGAATATTTACACTTAGTAGAATTCACATATAATAAAAGTTATCAAGAATCGTAAAAAATGAGTCCGTTTGAAGCCCTATATGGGCGACAGTGCAGAACTCCTATCAATTGGAGTAGTCCCGAGTCCAAGCTCATGCTAGGACCAGACATGCTAGCAGAAATGGAGTTAGAAGTGAAGAAAATTAGATAGAATTTAAAAGCAGCTCAAGATAGGCAAAAAGTGTATGCAGATAAAAAGAGATCATATCGTGAATATGAAGTGGGGGATCACGTGTATGTGAGAATTAAGCCAAAGAAGAGCATGTTAAGATGGGCATCTTGTGCAAAGCTAGCTCCCATGTTTTGTGGTCCTTTCCAAATACTGGAAAGAGTAGGACCGGTGGCGTATCGGTTGGCCCTTCCCAACCATATCCGAGTACATAATTTTTTCCATGTATCGTTATTAAAGCGATATATTCATGATTCGAGACATATAATCCATTGGAAGAACATTCAGGTAGAACCGGACGAAGAATTTCTAGTTGAGCCTCACAGTATAATCGACCAGAGGGAAATCATGCTCTGGAAATAAGCCATCGCCCAGGTTAAAGTGAAATGGAAGCACTTTGGCCCAGAAGAGGCCACCTGGGAGGACGAAATTTTTGTGCATGAAGCTTATCCTGAGCTTTTTGCTGATATGGAATAAGAACACCGGGGATGGTGTTCTCTTTCAGAGGGGGAAAACTGTAACCACTGCCTTAGTTGATGACAAATTGTTAGGCTGTTGTTAAGAGTTGTTAAAAATTATTGTTATTTGTTACAAACAGAATATTTTGAATAGAAATTAATTTTGGTATTGGAATAAAAGATTACTTGTGAAATTAGTTTCATAAGTAAAGACTGATGGTAAAAGTAAATTCAAGATTTGGAGTTAGTTGAACAGAAAAATAGTTCCACAGTTATCTGAAGAAACTCTGGAATAAATAAGAGATTTCAGGGAGTTTTGGGGTTCTGTTGGAGAACTAAGAAAGGAATTATTATCCTGAGAAGTAAATCCCTGAAGGGAAAAACTTACAGAGGAGACTGTTCCACTGGAATGGGAGAATTAGACCGGACTGTCCCAAAATTCTCTTCCAGATTTCTGTATTCAACCGAGACTCAGTCTTGGAGCTCAGGGGAGAGTTGGAGGACGTAATTTCCCCACTTGTGGAAGGGAGGAAATCACGCATCAGTGAGAATATTATACAGATGAGTAGTAGTCTATTTGTTTCTTATAAATGAGAAAACTAGAATTACTATAGAGTTGAATGTTTGCTATGTGTTAAAAATTTACATTAGGAGACTATACAGACATGAAAGGAAGCCTGAGAGAGGAATTATGTTAAGTAGGTAAAATAATACCTTTTATTTTAAATTCTCTCTGTGCAATTATTAGTTATTCTTCTTATTTGAATGGAATAAACTATGTCTAGTAAAAGACTGTTAACCGAGATTCTGTGACCAGATTCTAGGTCGGTCGTCCTTCATTTCTATGATAATACACATACTTATAGTGGTCCGGTCACTTACAAAGACTGTTATTCCTAGTACACTTTGAAACATCGAGAAGAAGTTAACATACCAGTTAAAAGAATTATGATAGATAACAGAGAGTACACTGTGGAAAAATTGATATAGAAAACAACCTACAGAGTAATGTAAACTCTTCTACAGAAAACAATAAGATAACCTCTCTTATCATTATCAAGGATAGAAGCTAAACACCCTGTAGAAAACATGCAAAGGAAACCATAGACTATGTACACTATCAGTGATATGCATCAGCGCATGCATGCAAGTAAAAATAATGTAAATACCGAATGTAGAATTCTAATATTAAGAATGACAACAGGAAACTTGAAAGATAACATTATCTGTGATGAAAGAAATCAACACATAGCTTCACGAATATACTCAGAAGAGACATATATATAAGTTAATGGCGCAGGTGTAAAACCCCGACTATCTTGAAACTGAACAAAATACTGATACAAAGAAAATCATATAGGTATTGTTCTTTAAAAAAAATAGAGTATCTGTCTTATACAGTAAGAGGTCCATGGCCGAAATAAAAATGAAACCCTCATGCTCTGAGGGCCAGAGACTTTAGAAGTTCAAGAACGAAAAACTTAATTGTAGAGGGTAGTAACTGGTCCTTGAGGAAAGACCCTAGGGCCACAGTTAGAAACCCTAAGAGAAAACGATAATACATCATGGCCGTCAAGCTAAAACCCTGTTGCATTTCAGATATAGGGTTTGAACCCGAAAATCGATAGGGGTACCTGTTAGCGCGAGCATGAATTTGATTAGACCCTGAATCTTGGGGCTAAAGCTTGAATTCCAGTCGAAAAATTCTGTAGATGTAGAAGCAAATAAACCATTACCTGTTAAACAAGATACAGAGGTATTTATTAACAAGTAGACAAAGTTGAACCCTGATTCTTGTCATAATATTGTACTCCAGTTAAAAAAAGAAATTATGCAAGTGTATAAAGAAGTTACTTGAGAAATTTGAGCAGAATGAAGTGAGCCCAAGCCGAGCTGGAGAATACCATCGGTTCAATAAGCATACACACATATTGAAAAACTAAAATAAGCTTAGTATTCACACTCATAACTAGATGCAAACGAATGGATAACAGAAAATACGTCTACATAATAAAGCTTAGAAACAGTGCAGGTAGGTCAAAATCATACGAGCCAAGTTGCGCCAAAGGCAATTTGCCAGTCATTCGGAATGGCTGAGTAATCTCCAAAGTGTCGTGCTGCATCTGGAGCGAAATGGCCATAGAAATCAAAGCCTAGAGGAAGAAAACCCTGGATCCACAGAGCAGACCACCAGAACCATCGAGCGAAGGAATGGCAATGGAAAAGAAGTTACGGACCATAGTCATTAGCCAACCCTAATGCACGTTCACCGTCCGATCTAGCTCTAGATCGACAGTAGATTCACTGCCAAATGCCAACCGGTATAGGTCAAGTGCAAGCCAGTTGTAGAAGAATCGGGATAAACATGATGTAAAACAACTTTCGTACGCCGAGATTTAATTCGTATTGAATGCCATGATGTTGTCGACTTGAATAATATGATATGTATAATGTTGTTGGATTGAATGCGTGTTAAATGATTATTAACATAGACATATGGCTTAGGCTATAATGTCAAGAACCAAATATATATATACATATAAGTTAGACCCAAAAGCTCATATGCATGCTCAACTATATATAGTTCCATAGCAATAAAATTTGTGTGTATGATATTTAAACCAATGTTATATTAATGATGAGATTAAAGTTTGACATTTGAGATTTAATGATTAATCAATCTATGATGATACTTAGTCAAGAGTATCATTAGTCACATGGATAGACAACAAGTAGAAATATTTTTTTATTTTTTATTACTTTTAAATATGTTATTTTTATAATATAGTTAGTCTATAGGTTACAAACACAAAACATAATAGAAATGAAAAGAAAAGCTGAAGAAATATGATTTTCAAATTGTATAACAAAATATTATAAAAGCATCAATGATATGTCTGTGTAGCAAGTGCAGTCATACCGTCCAGAGTCATAAGTTTGTTCGAATGAGAAGTCGGTTTTTATATAAAAAACATGTTAATTGTCTTACATAATAGTTACATAACTATTTGTTTAAAAGGGAAATAAGAATAACATTGAATAACTTTGAAACTTTAATTTTTTCTGATTGACAATTATCTAAATGCATAATTTATTTTTTTATCCTTTCATTTGGTAGTAATCAGTTGTAATCTATCTTTTTCATAAAACAAATTAGAATTAATCTTTTAAATAATTAGATAACAATTCATAAATAAAAAAACAGTAATCAATAATTTCTTTTAACATAACTATTTCACGAACCTTTATTGTTTATTCTTGAAATGACTTTCCAAAATAATATAAGGAGGATAATTTGGATAAAACACCAAACCTTATGCTCCATTTCAAATAAATGCTTTCTTTCAAATAAATGATTTCTTGATCTAACTCCTACTGCAAATGTGGATAAACCCTTAATAAGATAAAAAAAACCCTAAAACATATTTTATGCAAATCTATTTAATGGTTCTCTTGATTCAATTCATAAATACCCCCAACATGAATAAAAGCCCTAGCTCCTAAAACACATTTCACATATATGAATTGATGCAGATGAACATAACTTGAAATGAATCCTCAAAATAGAACGTTAACGAAGTTGAGATAAAATGAATTTATGGTGAGGAAAATCCTAAAATCCAAAGCCAAGGTGAGAGCTAGGGATTAGAGCTACTTTAAATCAAGGGTTCTCCTTTTATATCGGTTGGGGAATAGGAGGCGGTTTAAGGAGCCTTTACTCACTTTTGGTCACTTTTGGTCTCGTTTTAAGTGAATGGCTCTCCTTTGGTATCAGGTGGAAAGTGTGAGGGTGTATAAATCTCTTCCTCCAACCCATTGACATCAAATTGTGGGCATCTTATTACAAAGATTAGATATAATGTTTGCATACTATTTTAATATTAAGGCTTCCATTTAATACCATGCACATATTTTTGAATGAATATGTTCTTCATACTGATTCAATAGTGTTGTAAATCCGTACCAGTTCAAGAGTTTTGTAAAATCGTTACGTAAATATTTATAGGTTTTTAATGATAAAATCTGCATTATTCACTTGTCTTATATGATTTGATCATTTCTATTTTATGGTTAGTAATAAAAGTCGAAATTTCAATTCATAACCGAACCTTAAATTCTGGAATGCATCCTTACGTTGTAAATTTCATTAAACATTAATTTCTAAAACTTAAAAAATAAAATGTCACGAGAATCATAAAATTATTAATAAAGGATTCGTACTTTAAAATCAGATCAAGAAAATAAGGCCTTTAAGGTTCAAAAACAATGCATGAGAATAAGTAATGGATTATCTTTCATTTTTGCTTCACTCACCTCCAACAAACAATAGTTTATAAAATGTTTCAAATGAAGATTTCATATTGAAAAATAAAAATTTATTTATGAGGAATGAAGGTTTTTATTTGTTCAGTCTTGTTGGTAAAGTTTAAATATGTATTTCAACATTTTATTTATATTTATTTTTGTTAAATATTTTTTTATGATACAAATTAGAAAAAAACTTAGTCTAACTTATAAAATTCAATTTTACAATTTAATATTGGAATGTGATTTTTTGTTTTTTAAATTATATTTTTGAAAGTATAAATGGATTTAGTATCAATAGAAATCTTTAGGAAACTTGAATTCTACACATTAAACAACATAAATTGATGTTTTTAAAGATATAATTAAAGATATATGCTGAATTTTGGTTAAAATTAACCAGAACAATTGTAGTGAGAAAAGTCAGTTAGTTTATATAAAGAGTTGAATATGATTCTACTAAGGGGAATAATCCTACAAAAAATAGGAATAGCCTTGTGATAGAAAGAAAATCTCAGTTTTTTTAGGAGGGTTGGTTTTGAGAACAATAGTGTGTATAAAAATACATTATTACATAATAAATAAATGTGCAATTCTCTAAAGGGGCACAATCGACAATCATGATTCCTTGTTAAATGACACCTAAAGTTATATTTAAGTTGACACCTTTTAGTGTAAAAATCAACATCATTCGTACAAATTCATATATATATATATTTTCTATGTGGTTCACGAACCCTAGAGATACTACGCAGATCCATACGAAGGGATCACTTTTTGTGGACTCAACTACAGAGCTTAACCTAGAAGTTAAGACCTCTTAATAAAAAATGTGTTTTAACAACAAAACTCAAACTAATTGATCTAACCACTATGGCTTATTTATTTATTTATTTATTGCTTACACATTATTACCTAATATCAAATATCAAAGCTAGTGGTTTCAAAACCCATAGTATTTTCCATGGTATGGGAAGAATGAGGTACAAAAAGGAAGAAAGAGTAGTTTTTATTTTATAGTTATGGTTTGCAGACCCATGGTTTTAGTAAACCATTGACCCATGATATATTCTATCATATAGTAAAGAAAAAAATATACAAATAATTTATTATTTTTATTAAATTTTTTTTTAGAGTCGGAAAAAATGTCATAACTTATTTTTCAAAAGTGTAATTGGGACCACCATTAGTGGCCCTAAGAAAACTTCTTCAAAATAAAAAAAATAGTAAACCAAAAATAATTAAAACCTAGTATATAGTGTAGTCAATAATTTTCAAGAGTGTAATTGGGACCACCATTAGTGGCCGTAAAAAACTTTTTCAAAATAAAAAAATAGTAAACCAAAAATAATTAAAAGCTAGTATATACTATAGTTAATAATTAAATTTAATGTAGTAATAATTAATATTTAATATAATATAGTTAGTAATTAATACTTAATATATATTAATAATTAAATAGTTAATAGTAATTAGTAGTTAATAATTTATATAGTTAATTAATATAAAATTTCTATAATAATATTAATACATAAATTAAGACTTAAAAAATTAAAATTAAAATAGAGAAATTAATACTTAAAATAAATTCAAATTATATAAAAAAAAAAAATCTTGAAAGTTACATCCAAGAGAATGACAATAAGCTTATTTTGTAAGAAGTTGGTCCAGATTGATGAACAACATGACACATTTGAGAAACGTTTAAGAGAGATGTATATATAGCTAGAAGCAAAGATCAATCAAACACAAATATTATACAATAGGATCAAATAGAGATGAAGACATTGGTTGGAAAAAATCATATTTAATTATAAAAAAAAAATGCCTCATTAAAAAATCTCCTACTTAGTTTTTCTTAGTTTTTGTCAATTGAAAAAAACATCCATTCCAAAAAAAAATGGTTTTCAAACCTCCAATTGAACTCACATGTCAAATCCCGAAATAAATGTACCTCAGACACTAGCTAATATTCCAAACCCATAGCTAAATATAACTACTCCTAGCATGATGATCTAGAGCCAAAACTGACAATATAACCAACCGATATTTCTTTTCCATTGTCAATTTCTCTCTTCGCCTTTATTTTAGATTTGGAGATATGCTATTTTCTTCCTACCTAGGAGGCTTATCTGATGCCAATCCCCCTTCTCAGACACAAACTGTAAACTAGATTTTGATCTAGGTAAATATTTGAATGGGGGGGAAAGCTCTTGTTAATTTGAGACACAGATTAAGTTGAGCCTTCAGGAAAGGAAGAGAACCTCCACTCGTCGATCGAGCCTATGAGAAGGATGAGGAAACTTGGGGGGAAATAGGGGTCAATTAAGGGGAATAGAAGGGGAAGCCTAAGCATTAGGAGGGTATGCAAAAAGGGAAGGATATTATGTAAAATATTCACCACATGCCTTATTCGTAATCAAGATTAAGTTATCCACCAAAACTAGGAAAGAAAGGGGCAAGGGAGAAAAATGCTTCCCAAGACCTAGATAAGAAATTGAAGTGAGAGGACCAGTTTATGTACTGTCATTTTCCATAGCTCATTCCCTAATCATTGAAGGATAGTGTGAGCCCCTATTAGGATTATCCATTTCCTTTTCAAATTAATCATCATAGTCATATATTTGTGAATTTGAATACTATTACCTGCTATACTATAACGAATTAATCTGAAATAATTTGCAATGAGCTCAAATATGTCATAAGTGTGACATGTAAAACAACAAAATAGCACTCCTATAGTTTATCCTATCATAAAAAACAAATTTTATTTGGTAATGTAGACCAGAGTTGACACTAATCCCAACCAACATCCAAATACACCTATGATCGACCTTAGTATTCCGATATTTTTCCACATGAATGAACCTTCCAAGTTAACTATGAATGGATTTAAAAAAACCTTGATACCAAGATCTTTGTTGGTTATTTTAATAAATTTATTAATAAATTTCTTAATAATTTTAGTTTATTTTTTTAATTTGCATTTAATTTATTTTTAAATATGTATTTTTATGTATTTTAAGTATGAGGGGTTTCCGCAGTGCATTATATTAGATATTATTTTTGGGATTCAACTGCGTTAAGAAAGTCATTCATCTATGACCATTTCCATGAGAGGTACTCGTAACTGACTAATTTCTCATGATTTTTGAATCGTCCACTTAGCACTCATTTCATCGGGTGATGCTCACAGGGGTGAGGAAGTGGGTCGATTGAAACTAGTGAAATGAATTAGATAGCATCAATCATCACTTCCGGGGCTTGCACCCGGTAACCAGGACTTCCTGGGAGGTCACCCATCCCATAACTCCTCTGGCTCAAGCGCGCTTAACTATGGATTTTTCCCCACAATGAAGCCCACTTAGCTTGCTACCCCATTTGCAAAACCTTAGCAAGTATTGTGCCTCATGAACCATTCAAGTAGATATCCCTTTACTCTCTGTATTTTAAGTATGAGGGGTTTCCGCAGTGCATTATATTAGATATCATTTTTGGGATTCAACTGCGTTAATTTAGTCATTCATCTATGACCATTTCCATTGGAGGTAGTCGTAACTGACTAATTTCTCATGTTTTTGAATAGTCCACTTAGCACTCATTGCATCAGGTGATGCTCACAGGGGTGAAGAAGTGGGATTGAAACTAGTGAAATGAATCACATAGTGTCAATCATCACTTCCGGGGCTTGCACCCGGTAACCAGGACTTCTCGGGAGGTCACCCATCCCAGAACTCCTCTGGCTCAAATGCGCTTAATTGTGGAGTTTTCCCCACAATGAAGCCCACTTAGCTTGCTACCCCATTTGCAAAACCTTAGCAAGTATTGTGCCTCATGAACCATTCAAGTAGAGATCCCTTTACTCTTTGTATTTTAAGTATGAGGGGTTTCCGCAGTGCATTATATTAGATATTATTTTTGGGATTCAACTGCCTTAAGAAAGTCATTCATCTATGACCATTTCCATGAGAGGTAGTCGTAACTAACTAATTTCTTATGATTTTTGAATCGTCCACGTAGCACTCATTGCATCGGGTGATGCTCACAGGGGTGAAGAAGTGGGATTGAAACTAGTGAAATGAATCACATAGCATCAATCATCACTTCCGGGGCTTGCACCTGGTAACCAGGACTTCTCGGGAGGTCACCCATCCCAGAACTCTTCTGGCTCAAGCACGCTTAACTGTGGATTTTTCCCCACAATGAAGTCCACTTAGCTTGCTACTCCATTTGCGACACCTTAGCAAGTATTGTGCCTCGTGAACCATTCAAGTAGAGATCCATTTACTCTTTGTATTTTAATTATGAGGGGTTTCTGCAGTGCATTATATTAGATATTATTTTTGGGATTCAACTACGTTAAGAAAGTCATTCATCTATGACCATTTCCATGAGAGGTAGTCGTAACTGACTAATTTCTCATGATTTTTGAATCGTCCACTTAGCACTCATTGCATCGAATGGGTGATGCTCACAGGGGTGAAGAAGTGGGATTTGAAACTAGTGAAATGAATCACATAGCATCGATCATCACTTAGGGCTTTGCCGTAGCTTGAGGACTTCCGGAGGTCCCCACCCAGAGCTCTGGCTCAAGCGCAGCGCGCTTAACTACGGATTTTTTCCCCACAATGAAGCCCACTTAGCTTGCTACCCCATTTGCAAAACCTTAGCAAGTATGGTGCCTCATGAACCATTGAAGTGGAGATCCCTTTACTCTTTGTATTTTAGTATTGAGGGGTTTCGCGGTGCATTATATTAGATATTATTTTTAAGTTCATTTGTGTTAAGACCGTCATTCATCTATGACCATTTCCATGAGAAATTAATTAAATGGCCCGACCAATTTCTCATGATTTTTGAATCGTCCACTTAGCACTCATTTCATCGGGTGATGCTCACAAGGGTGAAGAAGTGGGATTGAAACTAGTGAGATGAATCACATAGCGTCAATTATCACTTTCGGGGCTTGCACCCAGTATCTAGGACTTCCCGGGAGGTCACCCATCCCAGAACTCCTGTGGCTCAAGCACGCTTAACTATGGAGTTTTCCCCACAATGAAGCCCACTTAGCTTGCTACCCCATTTGCAAAACCTTAGCAATTATTGTGCCTCATGAACCATTCAAGTAGAGATCCCTTTACTCTTTGTATTTTAAGTATGAGGGGTTTCCGCAGTGCATTATATTAGATATTATTTTTGGGATTCAACTGTGTTAAGAAAGTCATTCATCTATGACCATTTCCATGAGAGGTAGTCGTAATTGACTAATTTCTCATGATTTTTGAATTGTCCACTTAGCACTCATTGCATCAGGTGATGCTCACAGGGGTGAAGAAGTGGGATTGAAACTAGTGAAATGAATCACATAGCGTCAATCATCACTTTCGGGGCTTGCACCCGGTAACCAGGACTTCCCGGGAGGTCACCCATCCCAGAACTCCTCTGGCTCAAGCGCGCTTAACTGTGGAGTTTTCCCCACAATCAAGCCCACTTAGCTTGCTACCCCATTTGCAAAACCTTAGCAAGTATTGTGCCTCATGAACCATTCAAGTAGAGATCCCTTTACTCTTTGTAATTTAAGTATGAGGGGTTTCCGCAGTGCATTATATTAGATATCATTTTTGGGATTCAACTGCGTTAAGTAAGTCATTCATGTATGACCATTTCCATGAGAGGTAGTCGCAACTGACTAATTTCTCATGATTTTTGAATAGTCCACTTAGCACTCATTGCATCGGGTGATGGTCACAGGGGTGAAGAAGTGGGATTGAAACTAGTGAAAAGAATCACATAGCGTCAATCATCACTTCCGGGGCTTGCACCCGGTAACCAGGACTTCCCGGGAGGTCACCCATCCCAGAACTCCTCTGGCTCAAGCGCGCTTAACTGTGGAGTTTTCCCCACAATCAAACCCACTTAGCTTGCTACCCCATTTGCAAAACCTTAGCAAGTATTGTGCCTCATGAACCATTCAAGTAGAGATCCCTTTACTCTTTGTATTTTAAGTATGAGGGGTTTCCGCAGTGCATTATATTAGATATTATTTTTGGGATTCAATTGCATTAAGAAAGTCATTCATCTATGACCATTTCCATGAGAGGTAGTCGTAACTGACTAATTTCTCATGATTTTCGAAACGTCCACTTAGCACTCATTGCATCGGGTGATGCTCATAGGGGTGAAGAAGTGGGATTTAAACTAGTGAAATGAATCACATAGCATCAATCATCACTTCTGGGTTTTGCACCCCGTAACCAGGACTTCCCTGGAGGTCACCCATCCCAGAACTCCTCTGGCTCAAGCGCCCTTGACTGTGGATATTTCCCCGCAATGAAGCCCACTTAGCTTGCTACCCCATTTGCAAAACCTTAACAATTATTGTGCCTCATGAACCATTCAAGTAGAGATCCCTTTACTCTTTGTATTTTAAGTATGAGGGGTTTCCGCAGTGCATTATATTGGATATTATTTTTGGGATTCAACTACGTTAAGAAAGTCATTCATCTATGACCATTTCCATGAGATGTAGTCATAACTGACTAATTTCTCATGATTTTTGAATTGTCCACTTAGCACTCATTGCATCGGGTGATGCTCACAGGGGTGAAGAAGTCGGATTGAAACTAGTGAAATGAATCACATAGTGTCAATCATCACTTATGTATTTATTTATTTATTTTGAAGTTTAAGTTGTGTATTTTTAAAATTTTTGGGGTTGTTTAAGGTTTTTTATTTAAGTTAAGGGTCATTTTCCGTCATTTTTTTTTATTAAATTGCATTTTGCATTTTTTTCTCAAAACAAAGTGATGTAAATTTTTCTCAATTAAAATATTATATATATATATATATATATTTGTTTTTAATCTAAATTATTAAAAAATATTAATAAATGAATACAAAAATTCAAGTAATACTATTTTTTTGATTGAGTTGATTTTGTGTTTTTAAGTTTTGAGGTTACCTATTTTCAAAGTCATAATTTCAATTAATTCATAATTTTAACTCCAAAAATAAAAGTTGTGTTATTGGTAGCATCAATTTTCATTTTTGGAGTCAATTTTAAGGTTTTGGTATTAGTTGTCAAGCAAACAATTTCAATTATCTCATTAACTAGAAATAAAAAACATGGGTTACATTGCCATTAAATGGGACCTCTAAAAAAATGACAACTCTTGAAAGTTCTCTTTAAGTTTGTAACATTCTTCTTGGTATTCAAGATGCTCGAAAAGTTCCAAAGAACCATAGCACCTACAAGATAAGAGACATAAAGTACAAAGATGTGTGTGTGTGTGTGTGTGTGAGTTAGAGATGCTTCTTCTCACATCTTTAAGATAAGATGATGAAGTGATAATATTATGATCATCATTCCCAATTTGTTCTTCAAAAGAGTGAACCTTAGCATGTCACAAGAATCCTCCAGCAATAACGTCCTACCTCTTCATCCTAATCACCCCTAGGTTTTCTCATGAATAGTTGTGCCTTAGTCCAATAAGACAAGTACAAAGAAAGAGTGTAATTATAATGATTAAATATAATAAATTTCTCATTACTAATATATAAAAGTACATAGAGGCTAACACAAAATAAGGACATGTGTCCATACAAGTAACCAACTAGGAAAACCCACATGGAGCACTTTATAATACAAGGATGCACACTTGTCAAATTATGGTTTATCTAGGACAAAAAATGAAATTCCCTCCAAGTCATAATCTCGGGCTCAATGCTCCTCCTCTAAGATAGTTCACTCTCCAACAAGATGTTAGTCCAATGCTCTCTATTTCATAATGGTGTACTATCTAATCATCCTCGTGCAATGTGCTCCTCCTCTATGTTATGCATGGCATCTCATATGCCTAATGCTCCTCTCATATATGCCAATATGATAAAAAATATCCAAGGCACCTCCTCAACATGTGTGCTTGGGCCTATCACCAACCTCCATGAAGTATGCTCATCAACCTAAGCATCCTCATGTAAAGTGTTCAACCTCCAACATGTGTATCACATGGTCCAAGCTATATGTGCTAAGTACCGGGTGTCCCTCCTTATAAATAGGTCATCTTCTGAAGCAAGTGATCAATATACATATGGCTAACATGAATAATGTCCTAAGATATCTGAATATCTCCAATGCTCCAAGGAAAAATTCCATGCAAGTATCCATCTGAGTCTAGCAACATTAACTAAGCCACCTCTAATGTGAAAATCCACCATGGAATATCTTGGGAATAATCATATACCATGTACTCTAAATCTCATAAAGCACCCCCAAAGATGATGTAAACACTTTTGAAGTAATCACATAAGATAACAAAGACCTCGCTAGCCTAAAAAGAGCATACATATTGAATTTTTTATGTGCACAACCAAATCAAAGTTTTTACTTCTCTAGTGAATTATCCCATTAATTTGTCTATGGGAGATTTTGTTGTTCCTCTCATACATTCCAATGTGGGGTGAAAAGGAGTTAATAGTTTTTTGAAATTAATCGCCACAATAATATTAGAATTCCAAATTACTTCTATAAGTAAAACTTTGACATTTATTTACCTTTTAATAGATATTGGTTAGTTGACAAGATATACATGAGTTGTAAATGAAAGGAGATCATTATAATTTTACAAGATTTCTTATCACTAACATTACGCATGGATGCAAGTTAGATCTAAATAAAATCAAAGGTCCTAGTATTTGGAGAGACTATTGTTCTAAGTTTTGATGAGGAATAGTTATAGGTTAAGTAAGGGCTTCCTATTCTTGATAGTTTCTACCACATTTTGATTGAATATCCTTAGGGGGTTATATTTAATGAATGTTTTAAACAATATTCAAATATCCTTAATATAATTATAGAAGTATCAGGGGCTTCACATTAGAAAATTTTCAACAAAATATAAATTCTAAAATTTTTTTAATGTTTCCCATCCTTGCTACAATGGATATGATAGTTGATTCATTCCATAGGCCTATCTTGTGAATGTAACAACCCCAAGTTAAAGGTTCATGTAATAAAGTTAATAAAAGGAAAAAATAGAACAAGGTCATGGGACATGTATTCCAACCTGAATGATGGGAAAAACATCCTAGTGGGTGTTCATTTGGTTTATTGTGGCTAAGGGAAATTGGAAAAGACATTGACAAAGGCTTTAAAAAGGAAAAGAGGCATTAATTGGAATTTATTTATTAAAATAAAGGAAAATAAGAGAAAAGGGAGTTGAAAGGTCACAAGTTGCATGTGAAGAGGAAATTGAAGGAAAATAAAGGAAAATGAAGAAATTAGAGGCATGAGTGATAAAAAGGATTCAAAGCATCAATTTGTAGCCTTTTTTTAGTTTAGTTTCAGGATTGGTTTCAAAGAGGAGAAGAGCGCTGAGAGGAGAAAGCATGAAAGCAAGAAAATGAAAAGAAAGAAAAGAAATAGAAAGCAAAGGAAGGACAAGGAAAGCAAGGATCAAGCAATGAAAGTTTGGATCAAGCAGCTTCACGATAATAATCAAAACTAATAATTTGCATGTATGATTCCTTAGCTAGTTTTGGCATGCATGATATATGCATGTGTTTATTTGGTTCATTTTTTGTGATTGGAATGGGTTTTTCTTGGTTTCACTGTGGTTTTAGCCTTGTCTTACCATTTCATGATAGACATGGTGTGATGGGATACATTTGTGGTTGAGATTTGGATTTTTAGAAGGTTTTTTAATTTCTGTGAGGTAGTCTCAGGAAAATAACAAGGGTTTGGGGTGGAGATGGTTTTGTCCAGGAATCCCTAAATAGGTGGGTGGAGACAAGTAAATTCCTCAAGATATGGTGAAGGAATTTTGAGGCCCATTCAAGCTCGGTTTGGTTTTGTTAGCTTGGGACTAGTTTAGGTGAGACACAATAGTGTGAGGGTGGAGGTGGTTTAACCTATGGATACCCATGGTTTTTTATGCATCGGTTTATCCCAGGAGATCCCACATTAATTCTTCGAATATGGCACAAGGGTGATTGGTTGAAATAAATATTTGGTTCAACTCAATTTTTTCGTTGGGTGGTACGTGGAAGTCCTTGACTTGGTTGGATTTTTCATATGGTTAATAAGAGCTAAGTTTCTCTTGTCATTGATGAGTAATTATACTTGTTATTATGTGGCTTTAATTATTGTTCTATCATTGTTATACATATGGTAATATGATGGTTATAAGCATGGTTTTATGACAAATCTTAGCCATGGATCTCATCATGTTTTTATTAGTAAATGAATGAATAATGAATGCATGACCTAATTGGTGTTATGCCAACTATTGTTTGAAGGCATTAGTTCTTCTTGTTAAACCTCAGATAATTTTTAGATCCCTATGTTTAGATATGCATTCATGACATGTAGGTTGTATGTTCATCATGTATTGAAAGAAATGCTAGTCCTGGTTGGGAGGGGTCAAGTAAATTTCTTGTTCATATTTTGGTTTGGAAGCTTTGTTTCTATGTTATGAATTATATTCGTAAGTCTCATTGAGTTATGGGTAGGGGCCTGAGTCTTATTCATGAAAACGTAGCTCATAATTCAGGGTTGCTGGCATATAATTGAGTGGAAAAGTCCACAGATGGGGAGGAGACTAGAGGGTTAGAGTCGCATGGATGCCGATTTTTGCATGCGACTGAAGCTCTAGGTCAGTGAAAAAGAGATTTAACTGAGAGGTTGGACACCTGAAGGGGGTTGGGTATTCCCTATAGGTCCTGTAACACCTTAGGGAGGTAAGTAATGTCTTAATTTGTCGACTTCATTTCCTTAAGGTCATATAGAAGGTTGAGTCTTGTCATAGTAACCCTCATATCATGTTTACCTCGAGAAAAATGGTGAAAGTGGGTGAATGTGGGAGGAGGTAGTTATGGGGTGGTATCAGAGTGGATTGCACTCTATTTGGGTGAAATATAAGGTTTTCAAGGTTATGGTTGTCATGAACGGGGTCATGGTATACAGTTGGTATGGTCATGCATGATGTTTTTATATTGATTTGATTATGATTATGTATATATTAGCATGATACATGCTAATGTGGACTAATTTTGAAGATGAGATAAGCCTCCCCTGAACATCAATAAGGTATGATTTTGATTTTGGTATCTATTTGGTTTTTTTGACATGGCCTATTTGTAGGAAGAAGAGAATCGAAGATGATGAGAAAATTGGTGGATTATAGTTCCCGTGAATCTCCCTACGGATAGTTGGGCTGCAAGGAAGTGGGTATTCTCCGGTATAGCAGATACATTGAGGAGTTTGAGGGAAAAAATTATAAGTTGCTAAGAAAAAATGACAATTTGGTTAAGGCTCATAAAATACTTGCAAGGGCTCGGGAAAAGAAGGTAGAAGTCATTGCAATGATTCTTCAAAGCATGTCGTAATTGCAGAGATAGGGATAGTTGACAGTCAATCAAGAATAGGAAGAGAATACTAATGGAGCCTATGGTATCACGTATCGGTCTGGATACTGGTTGGATAGAGGGGATACAGTCATAGGTGGAAGATCACTAGATACGCCTAATAGGAGGACTAGTATATATGGCCATCATTCTAGTTCCTCATCTAGGAGACATTATCAACATCATTATCGTCATCATCCTTATAGGATAAGTGAGTACTTTCCTAAGGAATTCAAGAAAGTCAAACCTCCTACACTCGATGGAGAGATGAAGAAGTCAGAAGATGTAGAGGCATGGTTGCTTAGGATGAAGAAAATATTAAAATTGCATAGTTATTCAGAAAACATGAAAGCTAAGATAACCACATTTAGTCTTAAAGGGAAAGAAGATATTTGGTGGAAAAATGTGAAGAATGTCAAGGGAATTTGAGAAGAAGAGTTGGTTTGGTATGAGTTAGAGAGACTCTTTAAGAAGAAGTACTTATTTTAGAGGTATTATTTTTAAGGAATTTATGAGTTTCAGATGGGTTCTATGAAAAATGATGAGTATAACAGCAGGTTCCTAAAGGTGTTCAGGTACGTTCCTTACCTCATGGATAAGGAGGCTAAGATTCAAATATTCCTCAGCGGGTTTCCAACAACATATAGATTTCATATTGAGTTTGATGAGCCTAGATAGTTAGAGGATTCCATCCATAATTTGAAGCATTTTTATGAGAATTCAAAGCACAAGGTTGAGTCTAAGCATGATTTGAAAGGAAATGAGAAGCTTAAAGGGAAGTGGCCACGAAAGTGGCAAATACTTAAGGATGCAGGTGAGAAATAAAATGTTTCTCCTTATAATAAGTGCAATGAAGTTGATAAGGGACATGGGTCACAACCTAGAGAGAAACATAATAGAGGTGATGGTAGGGGATTGTTGCAGTATTGAATTTGTAGGAAATATCATTGCAAGAAGGATTATCCATTGTACCAGGGTGGCAGGCCTCATATCTACAGTGATTAGGAGGCACAAAGGGTTGGAGATGTGGGCCATAACATTCCTCATATTTATGTAGTTGTGGACAAAATGTAGGAAAATCATTAGGCATCAATTATTGAGATGGAAGGTAAGCTTTGTGGTCGAGTTTTTTCTATTTTGATTGATATTGGATCTAATTATAGTTCTATTAATCCTGACCTAGCGGATAAGTTGGGCTTGAGAGAATAAGTGCATGGAGAGTCTTGGTTGGTGCATTTGGATACAAGTACTAAGAAGAGAGCTCATCATTGGGTAAGATCTTGTGCATTTGAGTTGAATGATATGCCTACAAAAAAGCATATGAATGTACTACCATTGGGATCATATAGTATGATTTTGGGTATGGATTGGTTGTATCTTCATAGGAATAAGGTGGATTTTTATGAGAAGGCTATTGAGTGCCTAGATGATAATGGGGAAAATAGAATGTTGCAGGGAAAAAATAAGCCTACATCAATGAGATTGGTCACCGCTATGCATGCTAAGCATAGTTGTAGGAAAGGGTGTGTGATTTTTGTAGTTAATATTTCCAGTGAAAAGGTAATGATTTTAAGGATATAGAAATATTCAGGAGGCACCATGTATTGCAATAGTTTCAAGATATGTTTCCAGCAGAGCTTCCAGAGTTTCCTCCTCTCGGTTAATTGGAATTCTCTATTGAAGTTCTACCAAGGG
Organism: Pinus albicaulis; assembly: GCA_034641835.2. NCBI lineage: Eukaryota > Viridiplantae > Streptophyta > Pinopsida > Pinales > Pinaceae > Pinus > Pinus albicaulis. Next base: position 404,230,218 of record CM076579.1, read on the forward strand.
CTGCACCATCATAAAAGGCACCTTACAAGATAAGAACACCATATTTAGTAGAGTTGAAGTTGCAGTTGAAAGAGATTCTTGACAAAGGATATATTAGGCTAAGTGTATTGCCTTGGGGTGCACCAGTATTGTCCGTGAAGAATAAGTATGGTACTCTAAGCTGAACAAGGTGACAATTGAGAACATGTATCTATTGTTAAGGATTGATGACTTGTTTGACGAGTTGAAGGGACAAGTCTTGTTCTAAAATATTGACTTGAGATCATGATACCATTAGGTACGCATAAAAAAATAGGACATATACAAGACTAATTTACAGACTAGGTATGGGAATTATGAGTTTGTTGTAGTTACATTACGATTTGAAGTCTAATGCTCCATCTACTTTTATGTGTTTCATGAATAGTGTGTTGAATCCTTATCTCGACAAGTTTGTTATTGTATTCATTGATGATATATTGATATATTCTAAGAATGAGGAAGAGCATGTCAAACACTTAGCAGTAGTGTTCAAATTTATAAGAGGGCATCAATTGTATGCGAAACTTACAAAATGAAACTTCTTTCAGATAGAGGCACATTGCTTGGGACATATTGTTTCCAAGGAAGGAATAACAATGGATACAGAAAATATAAGGGCTATCATGGAGTGGGAAACATCTAGAAATGTGGATGAAGTCAGATCATTCATGGGGTTAGAAGGTTACTATAGGAGGTTCATTAGGAACTTCTCACACATTTCATATCCTATTACATCGTTGCAAAGAAAATGTATGAAATTTTAATGGATAGAGGAATGTGCAGTCAATTTTGAGTAGTTGAAGAAGTTTTTGACAAACACTCTAGTCCTTAACATTACACATCCATTCAAAGAGATAGTGGTGTGTACAAATTCTTGAAAAAGAGGACTTGGTGGAGTTTTAATGCAGGAGAGATAGGTGGTGTACTATGAGTCCAAGAAACTGAATGAGCATGAGCAGAACTATGCGACTCATGATATTGAGTTGGAATTTATTATTCATGCCTTGAAGATTTAATGGCATTATCTTCTTGGCAAGATTTTTTTATTGATGAATGATCATAGTAGATTTAGATATATGTTTGACCAACCAAATATGAATGCTAGGCAAGCTAGGTGGTTGGCCACAATTAGTGATTTTGACGTCGACATCAAATACATTAAGGGAAATGAGAATAAGTATGCATATGCTCTCAGCAGAAGACTGCAATTAAACCATATTGTAGCTATGAGTTCATATGGGAAATATTTACAGGATCGGATCTCACAAGCAGGAAAATATGATGACATGCATAGGGAGCTTAGGCATAGGTTACTACAGGATACAAGTGATCAAGATGTAGACTATCATCTCATGACAGATGGTTTGGTGAGATTTAGAGACATGATCCATGTGTTAGATGACAGTGGGCTCAAGAAGAGTATCTTGAGGGAGTTTCATGTCAAGCCATATTCAGGTTACCAAGGATATCAAAAGACGTTCACAACAATGAAGAGGTTCTACCATTGGGCGCATACAAAGAAGGAAGTGGAAGAGTTTTTTGGTACATGTTTGGACTGTCAATAGGTGAAAGCAAAGTATAAGTATCGAGGTGGGTTGCTTCAGCCTATTCTGATTCCAAAATGGAAATGGGAGGTCATTTCCATGGATTTGATTCCAGATCTTCCGAGGACATCAAGGTAACATGATTCTATCATGGTTGTGGTCAATAGATTGAGCAAGGTATCTCAATTCATTCTAGTGAAGACTACTTATTTAGCTAGTGAAGTGGCACATGTCTTCATAAGCGAGATCATGATATTAGATGGTGTTTCAAAGACGATTGTGTCGAATATGGATGATGAGTTCACTTCCAAGTTTCGGAAGGAGACGTTTGCAAGTTTGGGGACAGAGTTGGCCTTCAACACAACTTATGATCCATAGAAATATAGAAAAACAAAGACGATGAACATGATTGTAGAGGATATGTTCAGGATGGATGTCATGTACAAGAAGAGGAGATATGGGGAGTACCTTCCATTGGTTAAGTTTTCTTACAACAACGGTTACAAGGAGCACTGAGGATGAGTCAGTTTGAGGCATTAAATGGGTGGACTTGTAACACTCCCATCAGCTGGAGTGATGCAATGAACATGGTACTTATTGGATCGAATATGTTGGCGTAAATGGAGTAGGAAATTCAAGTTATAAAGAAGAATCTAAAGGCAACACAAGACTTGAAGAAAATTTAAACAGAACAAAAAAGGGCATTTAAGGAGATTCGGGTTGGATAGCAAGTGTATTTGTACACCAAGACCAAGAAGAGTTCCTTGAAGATTGGATCATATGCCAAGTTGGCACCATGGTATTGTAAGAAGGCCTTTTGATATTCTTGAGAGGATTGGACCAATGGTGTACAGACTTACACTACCTTCAATAGTGAAAGTCCATGATGTTTTCCATGTTTCATTGCTTACAATATAAGTAAAGGATGTCGATCATGTGATTGATTATTCAGTATTGCAGGTGGAACCAAAAATATAATTCCAGCTAGAACCTTAGTACATATTTCAGCAGAAACAACTCACGCTCTGAAACTGAGAAATCAAGAAAGTTAAAGTGAAATTGAAGCACATTGGGCCCAAAGAAGCTACATGGGAGATGGCTGATCAGATGTGGGATATGTATCCTTCATTATTTGTTAGTGGAGTCAAATTATTTTGTGGTATATATACATGTTTATGTATGGTTTTTTTGTAAATACCGCAATGATATGTGTTATAAATATCCAATAAGCGGTATGGTTGTTATGTTTTCATGTTTTGTCATGTTTGTTATGATTTTCAGCAGGTTGAACATTGTAAATATTGCATCGAGCTAAGTTATAAATCTCCATAAGCAGTATGTTTTGATTTCAACAATTTTGCTGGTTATAGGTGACATAGAACATTGAGGATGATGTTCCCCTAAGGGGGAGTGGTCTATAACAACCCTCGGTTAAAATTTCATGTAATAAAGTTAATAAAGGAGAAAATAAGACCAAGGTCATGGGGCACACATTCCAAGCTGAAAGTTAGGAAAAACATCCTAGTGGGTGTTCATTTGGTTTATTATGGCTAAGGTAAATTGGCAAAGGCTTTGACAAAGGCGTTGGAATGGAAAAGAGACATTAATTGACATTCATTTATGAAAATAAATGAAAATAGAATAAAATGGAGGTGAAAGGCAACATGTTGCATGTGAGGAGGAAATTGAAGGAAAATTAAGGAAAATGAACAAATTAGAGACATGAGCGATAAAAAGAATTCAGAGAATCAATTTGTAGCCTTTTGTTAGTTCAGTTTCATATTTGGTTTCAGAAAGGATAAGAGAACCGAGAGGAGAAAGAAAGCAAGCAAGCAGGCTAAGGAAAGGAAAGGAAAGAAAAGAAAAGAAAAGGAAGTATAAGGAAAGAAAGGATAAAGCAAGGAAAGGTTGGATCAAGCAGCTTCAATGAGAACACTTGTAGGTAACGGGTTGCATGTATGATTTCATAGCTGGTTTTGGCATGCATGGTATATGCATGTGTGTATTTGGCTCATTTGTTGTCATTGACATGTGTTTTTCCTAGTTTGACAATGGTTTGAGCCTTGCCTTACAATTTTCGTATAGCCATGGTGCGATAGGATTTATTCTTCGTTGAGCTTTGGATTGCCAGAAGTTTTTTCGATCTCGGTGAGGTGGTCTCAGGAAAATCCCAAGGGTTGGGGGTGTAGATGGTTTTCTCTAGGAAGCCCTTAACAAGTGGGTGGATATGAGAAAATTCCTCAAGGGATGATGAAGGAATTATGAGGCATCCAAGCTTGGTTTGGTTTTTTGACCTCGATACCGGTTTAGGTGATATCACATTAGTATGAGGGTGGAGGTTGTTTAACCTCTTGATTTCGTTGGTTGTTTATGCATTGGTTCACCCCATGAGATCCTAGGTTCATGCTTGGAATATGGTATGTGGGTGATTGGTTGTAAGAAATATTTGGTTCAACTCAATCTATAGTTAGGTGGTACGTGGAAGTCCCTGACTTGGTTATATTTTTCATATGGCTAATAAGATCTAAGTTTCTCTCGTCATTTAAGAGTAATTATTCTTGTTATTATTTGTCTTTAATGTTTTTTTTTATTGTTTTTATCTAACTAGTTATATGGTGGCTATAACCATGGTTTTATGACAAATATTAGTCATGGCTCTCATCATATTTTGATCTGTAAATGAATGAGTAATTAATGCATGATCTAATTGGTGTTATGACAACTATTGTGAGAGGCCATTAGTCCTTCTTGTTAAACTTCAGATAAGTTTTAGATCCCTATGCTCAGATATGCATTCATGACCTATAGATAGTTGCATGTTCATCATGTGTTTGGAAAAATACGAAGGTTGGGAGGGGTTAGGTCAAGTCCTTGTTCAATTTTTTGTTTTAAAGCTTTGTTTCTATATTATTCATCATTTTTTTAAGCCTCATTGAGTTATGGGAATGGTCCTAAGTCCTAGCCCTGAAAAAGTGGCTCATAATTTAGGGTCGCTGGCATAGAACTGACTAGAAAAGTCCATAGTTGCTGGGAAGAAGGCCTATGGGAGATAATGGAGGGTTACAGTCACATAGATGTAGTCTCGTGCATGTGAGTGAGGCTCTAGGTCACTGAAAAAGAGATTTAACTTTGGGGTTGGACACCTGAAGGGGGTTGGGTAGCCCCTCGAGGTCCTCTAGCACTTGAGGGGGGTCAATAAAGTCTTAAGTTTTCAAATACATTTCCTTAAGGTCACCTAGGAGGTTGAGTCTTATCATAGTGACCCTTAGCTCATTTTAACCCCGAGTTAACTGGTGAAAGTGGGTAAATGCAAGAGGAGGTGATTATAGCGAATATATTCACATATCAATAAATCCTATACCAAACAATAGTTAATGATGATTAACTAAGTTATCATTCAATTGTAGCATATTTCATTAATCCTTACTCAAGTGTGGCTTTAGAGTATATGTGAGCATGCAATGAAGTAAGGGTTGAGTTTTCTACATATCTATCAAATGCCTTAAATACACAATCAAGTTAGATTACATGATATATGATGTTGTTTTTATTCACTTATGTAGGGAGTTGTTGTTTATACCAAACAATGTTGTTGTAAAAATTAGTATACATATATAAACAAGTCACCTTTGGATGCACTTACCCATTTAGTGATTTGGATGCACTTACCCATTTCACTAAAGCACACTTAACAAAGTTTCATATAATTTTGTATCTATTATGACATAGGATTTTAATTAATTGTTGTACAATAATTGAAATAATGTCCCAAGAGCTATCTACTTCAAGACTAAGCCTTTCTGAAGCGATCTTGACTTTTCTTTACTTTATTAAATCCTTTTAATGTTGTTGAAAAAATATTATACATTAATTATAGTTTTAATATTCATATTTATTTAAATTAAATATGATTTATTATGATTTCTTTTAGCATTTTATAAATATAATATATTAAATAATTTGAATTTCAAAATTTTTAAATTTTAATTATTCATTTTTATAATAAGTATTATATATATATATAGTAATTTTTGACTTTCAATTTCCACAAAAAGATTTTACAAGTTGTGTTTGACCATAATGTTGGTCTGCCTATAGGGAAACTAGACCAGTGGTATAGTCTTATTGTTTTGAGATTATAAGTTTGATGCCTTGTAAGAGAGTTTGATAAATAAAAAAACTTTCCTATGTCTTTTATGTACATCAGAGGCCCATAACTTGCCTTCAACTTTCTAAAATCAGAGAAACTATATAGCACTGACCATATATCATAAAGTTTAAGCATATTGTCTAAAAAAGAAGAAGATTAAAGGGACCTAGGTCCATGATTTTCATCCGTGGGACACGCTTGGTTCGAGTCCATCCTCTAAGCCATGTCATTCAAAAAAGAGAAACATCCACATACGCAAACCAAATCCAACCCCTTCGAGGATCATTATCTGTCTAATTTGAAAGGGTAAGGCTAGCCAACCTTGTCTTCAACCCATCTATGTCACACTTTGGAGGATGGACACATACCACTCCGAGACTAATTCCACCCATGATAAATTTTACTCTCATAGACTTCGATGCACCTTCAACACATAACTCACGCTGTTTGTTAACCACAATCCACATTGAAATTGTGGATGCCGCTATTCCAGTGGCAGATTTACCTCTAACACTGGTGTTGAACATCCACTATTGAAATAGATGGAGAAGCCCAACACCAGTGCCACAAGCCTGGTAAAAAAGCTCTCCATAACTCCCCACATGAGGTAGAGAATTCATGATCAGGAGTCTAAACATCGACCAAGGCCAATTATGCTCCATTCTCGATAGACTAGTGCGAAATATGGTGCCCAAGTCCATGCTCTGTGTACGATATACCCCGAGAATCAACATAATGCTATCAAATTTCTTATCACAATCATTGTTGTCCATAATTAAGGACACCATGCAACAATTCAAGCCAATCCTAACTAGGTGCGAGTACGAATCTACTAGTTACTATCCTTGAACTCGTTTGAATGTGAAGTTGAAGTGAAACATAAAATCAACCAAGTCTGATGTTGTAGTGTTCCTACTAACACAAGGGCCCATTAACTCCCACCACCTTGCCTCACTCCGATGGAGAAGTGCCCGTCTCATCAATGTGGTCACCTCCAAGTGTCCGCAACGAGCTTGAATCTCCAGCTGTTGTGGGAGAAGTAGAAAAAAAAATACAAATAAAACACAAGTCATTAAAATAATATATATATATATATATATATATATATATATATATATATATATATATATATATATATATATATATATTGCGGGCTTGGAGTATGCCCTAAAACCACTTTTGCTTAGCTTGTGACGTAAGGAAATAGGTTAACGACCCAAGACCCAAAGGCATCTGGCACGAGCCCTTGCCTCGTTAAGGACCATGCCTACCCCACAGGGACATGGACCACCAATGGGATAATTCTAGGTGGCATGATTTTCCTTGGCATAATAGTGATGAGTTAACATTCATTTTGGAAAGCAACCAATAATGGTTGTCCTACAGTTAGTTTGACAACTAAGTTATGATCATTTTTCTCACTGTATAAAAAAAATATAACCATATTTTTTTAACTAACATCTTAGTTTGTGGATTTAAACATAATTTATAGAAAAACTGCGATGTATTAAAACTAACTAGTCTTGATTATAGATGTACCACAGAGTTAATGTATGTGGATTCAATGCACTAGCTATGAATGCAAAATGAAGTTAATGGAAGCAATTCTGTAAAATATGAGTGTGCTGGGAGTCAAATACAAATATGCTCTGTAAAGGACTTAATCAATGTGGGCTGTAAAGCAGTTAATGATATCATATTCTTTTATTGTTATCCAGGAATTCTATCTCTTTATACCGCAATTAATACACTGTAAAATATACCGTGGTGTACACCACTCTAAAGTTATTAATCCCCACTACTTGCCTTTTCTTGCCTTGATAGATACCACCTCATCATTCTGAAACCCTCACCTACTCTACCACCATTTTCACTTCTGCCAAAAGCTTTAAGTAGGTTGGCCTGGGATCAACCCCTTTGACATGTGGGGCTCTATTTTAGCACAGCAAGTTTCCTTTGCAAGAAAGCAAGTAAATATTTGTCTTCATTTTCCATTGAAATATTTAGTACGTTTGAGGAGAGTCGAAACAAAATATACTTATTCTTTAAAGTTCTGCAAAATAGCCTTAAGCTAATAAGATCTTAGCTAACCACCTTAGACTATTTAGCAATGTAATGCTCAGAGCCTTCGGATAATTACTCCTATGTGTTGTCCATGTAAGATACCGTAAGAAGATTGTCATTTCATTACCTCAAAAACATTAAAAATGAGAAGGTACAAGCAAGAAAAATGTGTCAGCAAGATTTGAGGTGGAAAATTAAACATAAAAAAAAGCAGGTACAAACAAGAAAAATCTATGACCATTGGAAATTCAAACATTAAAAAATGCAGGTACCAGAAGTAAAAATGTCATACCAATTTTTGAGCATTGCAATTTCAAACAGTAGAAAAAGCATGTACCAGAAAGAAAAATGTCATTGCTTGACCACTGGAAATTCCATGGTTTGACTGACGCCAAAGATAGTTTGAACACCGAGAAATCGGTAAATTGTGAAATTCTATTGACTTGAGTATGGTTCTCTTGACCAAATGGGAGAAAGATATTCCAAAAGAGCATAAAATGAGTTTGAAGATATGAAGATCTGCATACTACCAACTAACATTTCCATCATTCTGCTTTTGAAAAATTGTGTTGTCGGAAGTGTGCACGTGCATGTTGCTTGATTAGCTGTAACCAACCAAACTAGGCAGTCGATCCAACAGAGAAAATTATGTAAATTTTTGAGCAGTCAATTGCAGACCATTGACTGCTACATTTATTGCAATCTTAAATATCGGATAAACTTGTTATATTTTCACAGCAACCTCTAGCCTTGCTTGCCAATTTTTTCCTTTCAGTTTGTGCAGATTTAACGGTTCTTGAAAGAGTATTCTTAGAATCTCCAGCATGTCATACAATGCCAATTCCAAGCAAAATATAAGCATGCCTTCTGAGTCCAGGCATATCCCCAAGAGAGGGCAAGTGAAAGAAGTCATTTTCTCTTCCATTGCGCGCTCAATCAAGTCTTTTTTCACATCACAATGTTTTTCCAAGTCCAGTGGCTCTTCGTAGTACTCTATAATAGCGTCTTCTTCTAACTCTTTTTCTTTAGCTTTGGACCCAGCTTCAGGTTCAGTTTGGAGCTCATGACATTACAAAGCAATGGATTTAAGTTGTTGCCAACATGAGCAAACACAGCACTGCCAATAAAATCCTTTCAATGGGCAAGGCACTAACACTCCAAAAAAGTGCCCACGTCGGAATAATAACATGGCTGAGATGAAAAATATGTTTGCTCTTCGCAGAATATGAAGTAGAATACCTTTAAGTAATGCAATTTCATTAATGCTGTCACATGTTAATCTGTTATTTACTATGTCAAATTTTTTTGTAGGCGTTGTTTTCTCATTTCCATTTGTAAGAAAGAGGACTTGTGATCTCATTCAATGATGCTGTCATCTGATGCTTCAATCTATTGTTGGTTTGCTGTGATAATGCCGTAATAGGTCATGAGAGTTCGGATTATAACTTTATAATTGATTTGAAATTGAGAGGCTTGAAATCAAACTTCAGCCGTCCGAAATAAAAACTTATCTCAGTCAGAAGCTAAATTGGCAGGCAATGTTGCATATTTTTGGAAGTGATTACTCACTACACTTCTTATGCTGTATTATGCACTGTTTTTTATTTATCATGATATGAAACAGCGTTTTTTTTTTCTGAAAAAACACTTCTTATGCTGTATTATGCACTGTTTTTTATTTATCATGATATGAAACAGCGTTTTTTTTTTCTGAAAAAAAAAGAAGAAGAAGCTCAATTGGCCCTAAGTGAATATCTTGTTATCTTATTGTGTACATGTGAATATATTGGTATCATTTTCTACAAATACTAAAATCAAGAAACTCTAAAACATAATCAATGGAATAGGTGTGATGATTGTGTCAGTCACATCTACGAATATGAACTGAATTGTTTTATATTTATATATAATATTGAAATATATATATATTTTGAAAAGCAATAGATTTAAACATTTTAGTCACAATTTTTTTTCCTCTAGTTATTTTACATTATATTAGGTCATATATATAAAAGATTGTTTTTTGTGTTTAGAGAATATTTTAATTTTATTTTAAGAGACACAGACATACTTACACATAACTTTCAAAATGGGTTGTAGAAAAGTATAGACTACGGATCTATGGACTATAGAGGGATTATCTCTCAAGCATGAAGAAATGTAGACCATGGATCTATCTAGTCTAGAGGGATCAAATCTCAAACATGAAGAAATATTTAGGCCAATTAATTTATTTTAGTGATTGGTAAATATGTGATTAGTACAAATCTATAGTGATATTTTTTCATTGTTTTTATTGTATATTTTGATATTTTATCATTAATAATATTTTATATTAAAAATTGAATGAGTTACACATTTTCCTCTTATTAAGAAGTAACTACTCTACTTTTAGTCAGTTTTTTTAAATAATTATTTTATCTCTATAAAGTCATATAAAATTATATTATTTAAGATAGACATCCAAATATTTTATTTATTACTTGAAAAGTGACAATGAAATATGAAAATGAAAGTGAAATATTTAATTTATTGTTGTGTTAATAGATTTTTAATTGATTATTTATACGATTATTTAATTTTGATTTTTTGTTTGGCCAACCTAAGTTAAAATTTTTTATTTTATTTTTTAAAATATATGACATACTTATACATATCCCTCATAATATATTCTAAAATAAACCTTTGGTCTCAATAAAACAATATTAATATAAAATTATCTTATTTAATATAAAATTTATTTATCCTTATTTTCCATAATTAAACTGATAAATATCCATATAAATGTCAACACTGATTTCCCTTAAATGCATGATATTGTGGAATGTAACATTATGTTTAGGCGAAAGGAATTAATGTTGTTTTGAATGAATCTCTCCACTTATTGAAAAATAGACAATACGATGGATAAAGAGATAATACTTGTCCATGCTTAAAAAAAACAATGCTAAGGGTTTGATATCAAGCTATGGTATCAAGTAAATATAAAGGTTTTCCAAAGATAAGCATTAGGTGTTTTTTTAGCCAGAAATATATATGTATTTATTGTAAATTCGTGAATATGACATATATCAAATGGTCAAGTGTAATACTTTACTTATTGGAAGGTTTTCCAAGGATGATCATAAGTGTTGTTACATAAATATGTATTTATTGTAAATCTGTGAAAATGACATATATCAAATGATTAACTGTAATATTTTATCTAATGGAAAGTTTTTTAAATGGTTGATCAACTTAATATATTCGATTTCACAATCATGATATTTGGATTATATAATTTAAATGGTTAACTATGACATCTTAAATAATTGTGTAGTTTTTAACTCTGTATAGAAATTATTTGTAAAAAAATTCTTAAAAATAGAAAATAAATAATAATGAGAGCATAAAACATAAAACACATATACACAGATAACGGACTACCGGCTTGATTTTTCATTATATGTCTTTTAGTGTTACAACACATATATATACATGATGAAACATTCATAAGCCCCAATCTATTAACCTTCAGTTAGAACATAAACGTAGTTCCCTTGACTGGATCTACAAAATATGAAGACCAGAAAACCATAATGCCCAAAAACCATATGTAAATCTATGCAAAAAACCATAGGCGAGTCCGCCCACCTAATATAGGGTCCAAAAATAATTTCCTGGGATGTTGCCCTAGATCTCGTGTAGGGGGGCTACTGCTCACATGAAAACCCCCGTGACAGGGGAGCTACCGCTCCCTCTGTGACTCCCTTGTTGCGCCCGACGCAAGCGAAGGGGGTCTATCACCCTCCTCACACACCCTCCTTCACGTCTGCTTCTAATTGTGAAAAGAATATAACACATCTCTAACAAATTAAGAGTTTTTTAAATAATTAATCAACTTAACAAATTCTTCTGTCTTATAACCGTTTCAACAAAAATTTTAAAGTGTTAACATGTTTAAAATTACTAGTTTATATTAAAAATGAGGATCTTTATCTAACAACAGAGAGATCATGTTCATGCATTTATGCAAAGTTATAAGATGATAAGAGGGTACCTTCCCATTTTATCATGAATGTATGCTTTTTCCTTTGTTACCACGTATATTCTTTTCTTTGTTGCTATGCATATTATTGTCTTTGCTTAGAGTGAAGGTGTTTGATAATGACATGTAATTGATTTTATTAATGTATGATCTTTCTTTTGTTATCATTTATACTATTGTCTTTGTTATCATGTATATTCTTGTCTTGGTTGTGATACATATTTTTGTCTCTACTATGAGTAAAGGTGTTTTATAGTGATATTTAATTGATTTTATTAATACCTTATTAAATTTATTAGTTCGTGTAAATTTACTTATTAAGTAAGCCGGAGGAAGAGATTGAACCTTATGCAACAATAACAATTGAATCTGTGGGCATGCCAATCAAAATCCAATTTTTTTCAAAATATCATTATGAAATTGCTTTTGAACTCTCGGAGTTCAAGTAGTAAACTCAACCTTCAATATAATTTTTAATTTTTTTTTTCACTCAATCGTAGAGCATTAATTATTGTATTGACAAAAATATTGAATCACAAAGATATTTTTTTAAAATAATAGTTTAAGGAGGTCACGTTTAGGTTGGAAACGAATGGAAAAATTGATATGATTTTGATGAAATTTGGGTTATAGCTATGAAGATTCAGAATTTTTGGTACGTGTGATATGTTGAATTTATTTTTACCAAAAAAACACTATCACAATTAAATTTCTTGAATTTATTTAATTAAATTTCAAAAATAAATTCACTTGAGAACAAAATCATTATTTCATTAAAAAATATCTTTTTTGAAAGACCAAATTTATCCCCTTATTAAATCCTAAGGCACTTGATATGGGGACACATGACACACAAGACACAAAAATTTGAGTGTCTGACACGAGTATGTTCACTCCCCGAAATACGACTCGTTATATATATATATATATATATATATATATATATATATATTCTTACATAAATTCTCATTTATAATACAAATCCAGACATAGATCTAGATTCTATATTGTAAAGTTAAAATTTTTAAGTTTTACAAAGTAAAATTATGTATACAATTACAATTGTGATAGATTCATCAATGATCCAATAAGAGAAAGACAAGAAACTATAGTTTTCTCATTAAGTCACCGAAATAAAAATGTGTTGCATTAGTAGTAGCAATGCCAATGGCAAATAGAAATAGCAAATACGAAACAACGACAAGCCTCAAGGTAGTAGGTAGTTCATGATTCATGAGTCATCAATCATCATCATTAAAATCAACATCAATGTCATGGTCACCACTTCTCTTGTTTGTTTCATCCTCCTCCTCTATATCAAATGTCATCTATGTATCTGTTGGTGTGGAGTATGACACCTTGATGGTATCACCATCATCAAAAGTGACATGCTTTAGCACTAGGTCATTAAGATCCAAGTTGGCCAATGCCAACTCAACACTATTGTCCAAATCTATATCATCAAGAAAGACATTCCACATATTTTTATTTCCCTTCAACCACTCATCCCTTTGCCTATAAGTAAGACGAAGGTTGGCGTTCACATACACCATTGTCTCTGCCCTGGAATTCTCAATCTTGCTCTTCTTGACACTATACAAATTCTCATATATGCTCCGATTACTCTCGCAATAAGAGGATGAAGACAAAGTCACCTGAGAGAGCAGCCTCATGGTTAACTACTATAGAGTAGGGCTTGTTGCTCCATGAGTTCTCCCCAAGAATATGGATTCCTATCCCCCCTGTCTCTAATCACATCATAGCCCGTGAATCGCCTAGTGGTAGTGTAAAGATTCACAAAGGCATCCTCCACCTCATCAAGGGATGCTCTATCCTGAAAAATATGCCTCAATGCATCCTTCCTCCCCTATTAAATTTCACCATGCATGTGATGAGGGAATTTGCGAGAAGGTCCACCATTCAGCCACTCATGACTATAGTATTTTGGGTTCAATAAGTGAGACAAACAAGGAAAAAGTGTGAAATTTTTTTTCTTGTTTGCTGACAAGCATATCATTTATGGTGGTGAAGAAGGCCTTTGATGATGTCTCATACTTAGGGCACCCAGTCTATAAAATAATGGTCCTCGGGAACTCAATCATGGAATCCCATCCCTTATAAACCTCTCCTAGTATGGGTTGGTCTATATCTTAAAATTGTAGCAAAGTAATGACAAGGTCTATGATCTTAATAGTGACATAGACCCTATGGGAGAGAATGGAGGGTTATAGTTGCATGAATGCAGTCTTGTGCATGTGACTGAGTCTCTAGGTCAGTGAAAAAAAGAGTTAACTCTAGGGCTAGACACGTGAAGGGGGTTGGGTAGCCCCTGGAGGTCCTGTAAAACTTGAGGGAGTTGAATAAAGTATTAAGTTTTCGAATCCAATTCCTTAATTTCATATAGGAGGTTGAGTGTTATCATAGTGACCCTCGGCTCATGTTTACCCCGAGTTAACCAGTGAAAGTGAGTAAATGTGGGAGGAGGTGGTTATGGTGAATATATTAATATATCAGTAAATCCTATACCAAACAATAGTTAATGATGGTTGAGAAACTAAGTTAGCTTTCCATTGTGGCATATTTCATTAATCCTTATTCACTCAAGTGTGGCTTTAGAGTATATGTGGACATGCAATGAAGTAAGGGTTGAGTTTTCTATATACCTATCGAATGCCTTAAATACACAATCAAATTAGATTATTATGTTGTTTCTATGCACTTATATATGTATTTCTTGTTTATACCAAACAAATTTGTTATATATATATATATATATATAAGTCACCTTTGGGTGCACTTACCCATTTCAATGAAGCACACTTAACAAAGTTTTATATATCTATTATGACATAGGATTTTAATTAATTGTTGTAATAATTCAAATAATGTCCCAAGAGTTATCTACTTCAAGACTAAGCCTTTGTGAATTGGTCTTGAATTTGCTTTACTTTATTAAAGCCATGCTGTTGAAAAAATAGTATACATTAATTATAGTTTTAATATTCATATTTATTAAGTAAATATAGTTTATTATGATTTTTTTTTAGCATTTTATAAAAATAATATATTAAATCATTTGAATTTCAAAATCTTTAAATTTCAATTATTCATTTTAATAATGAGTAGAATATATATATATATTAATTTTCTACTTTCAATTACTACAAAAAGATTTTACAAGTTTTGTTTGACCATATTGCTGGTCTTCTTATAGGAAAACCAAACTAGTGGAATAGTCTTAATGTTTTGAGATTATAAGTTTACGTTTTGAGATTATAAGTTTGACGCCTTGTAAGGCAGTTTGATAAAAAAAAAACCTTGCCCATGTCTTCTATGTACATCAGAGGCCCATAACTTGCTTTCAACTTTCCAAAATCAGAGAAACTACCTAGCACTAACCATATATCATAAAGTCTAAGCATATTGTCTAAAAAAAAAGAATATTAAAGGGACCTAGGTCAATGATTTTCATTAGTGGGACAAGCCCGATTCGAGTCCATCCTCTAAGCCATGTTATTCAACAAAGAAAAACATCCACATCCGTGAACCAAATCCAACCCCTTCCAGGATCATTATCTGTCTAATTTGAAAGGATAAGGCTAGCCAACCTTGCATTCAACCCATCTATGTCACACTTTGGAGGATGCCCACATACCACTCTCAGTCTAATTCCACCCATGATAACTTTTACTTGCATGGCCTTCGATGCACCTTCAACACATAGATCACCCTGATTTTTAACCATCATGCACATTGAAATTGCAGGTGCCCTATTCCAGTTGCAGATTTACCTCTAATGCTGACGTCGAACATCCACTATTGAAATAGATGGAGAAGCCCAACACTAGTTCCAGAAGCCTGGTAAAAAAAACTCACCATAGCTCCACACAGTTGGTAGAAAATGCATGATTGGGAGTGTTAACATCCACCAAGACCAATTCTGCTCCAGTCTCGATAGACTAGTGCAAAATATGGCGTCAAAGTCCATGCTTTGCGTACGATATAACCCAAAACTCACCAAAATGCTATCAAATTTCTTATCATAGTCATTGTCCTCAAGAATTAAGGACGCCATGTAACAATTGAAGAAAATCCTAACTAGGTGTGAGCATGAATCTACTAGGTACCATCCTTGAACTTGTTTGAATGTGAAGTCGAAGTGAAACATAAAATCAGCGAGGTCGGATGTTATAGTGTGCTTAATAACACAAGGGCACATTAACTCCCACCACCTTGCCTCAGTCCAATTGAGTTGGCCTGCACTGCTTATCAACCATCTACGCATGATGATGTCAGGTGCCCATATCATTAATGTGATCACCTCCAAGTGTCCTCAAGGAGCTTGAATCTGCACTTGCCATGGGAGAAGTAGAAAGAAAAATATAAATAAAACATAAATATTTAAAATATATAACACTATTTTTTTGGGGCTTGGAGTAGGGTAACCACCAAAGCCCCAAAAGCCTCTAACACGAGCCATCCCCTTAAGGACCATGCCTACCCCACATGGACCACCAACTGGGTGATTCTAGGTAGCATGATTTTCCTTGGCATAACATTGATGAGTGAACATTCATTTGTGGAAAACAACCTACCTAGTTTGACAATTAAATTATGATATTTTTTCCGAATGTAAAAAAAAAAATATAACACTATTTTTTTAATTAACCGCTTAGTTTGTGGATTTAAACACCATTTATAGAAAACCTGCGATGTATTAAAACTAACTAGTCTTGATTATAGATGTACCACAGAGTTAATGTATATGGATTCAATGCACTGGCTATGAATGCAAAATGAAGTTAATGGAAGCAATTCTGCAGAACATGAGTGTGCTAGGAGACAATTACAAATACGCTTAGTCTAAAAAAGCAGCAGAATGGCCCAGAATCCGGCAAAGATTTGCCCAGAATCTTGTTTACAGTTGTTAAAATTTAGTATTTTGAGTGCCCTAAGTGTTTTTGATAGTGCTGAATCCATTTCCACTATCAAAAATGGATTCCAAACACTCCAACTACCTGATTTTTTGAATTTTAGTTTACCAGATTCCGGCAAAAAACTGCCATCCGGGCTATTCCACATGCTGGGTAGACAACTTCATACAAATATGCTCATGTAAAGGACTTAATCAATGTGGGCTGTACGGTAGTTAATGATGTCATATTCTTTTATTGTTATCACTTTACACATACAAAGAATTCTATCCAATTTCAAGGAAATGTATATACCATAATTAATACACTTGAAAATATACCATGGTGGACACCATTGTGAAGTTATTAATCCCCACTACTTCCTTTTCTTGCCTTAATAGATACCACCTCATCATTCTGAAACCCTCACCTACTCTTCCACCATTTTCACTTCTGTCAAAAGCTTCCAGTCGGTTTACCTGGAATCAACCCCTTTGACATGTGGGGCTTTATTTTAGCACAAGAAGTTTCCTTTGCAAGAAAGCAAGTAAACATTTTCCTTGATTTTCCATTCAAATATTTAGTACTTTTGAGTAGAGTCGAAACAAAATATACTTATTCTTTGAAATTCTGCAAAATAGCGTTATGCTAATAAGATCTTAGCTAACCACCTTAGAGTATTTAGCGATGTAATGTCCAGAGCCTTATATTAAATTTAGTACTCCAGACACCGAAATTTGGCAGAGTGTAGAGCATTTAGTGGATAATTACTCCTATGTGTTGTCCATGTAAGATACCGTAAGAATATTGTCATTTCATTACCTGATAAACATTAAAAAGGAGAATGTCCCAGAAAGAAAAATGTGTCAGCAAGTTTTGAGGTGGAAAATTAAACATAAAATAAAGCAGGTACAAGCAAGAAAAATCTATGACCATTGGAAATTAAAACATTAAAAAATGAAGGTACCAACAGTAAAAATGTCATACTAATTTTTGAGCATTGAAATTTCGAACAGTAGAAAAAGCATGTACCAACAAGAAAAATGTCATTGCTTGACCACTGGAAATTCAAAGGTTTGACTGATGCTAAAGATAGTTTGAACACCCAGAAATCGATAAACAGTGAAATTATATTGACTTGAGTATGGTACTCTTGACCAAAAGGGAGAAAGATAATCCAAAAGAGCATAAAATGAGTTTGAAGATATGAAGATCTGCATACTACCAACTAGCAATTCCATCATTCTGCTTTTGAAAATTTGTGTTGTCAGAAGTGTGCACGTGCATGTTGCTTGATTAGCTGTAACCAACCAAACTAGACAGTCGATCCAACAGAGAAAATTATGTAAATTTTTGAGCAGTCAATTACAGAACATTGACTGCTACATTCACTGCAATATTAAATATCAGATAAACTGGTTATATTTTCACAGCAACCTCTAGCCTTGCTTGCCAATTTTTTCCTTTCAGTTTGTGCAGATTTAACAGTTCTTGAAAGAGTATTCTTCGAATCTCCAGCATGTCATACAATGCCAATTCCAAGCAAAATATAAGCATGCCTTCTGAGTCCAGGCATATCCCCAAGAGAGGGCAAGTGAAAGAAGCCATTTTCTCTTCCATTGCGCGCTCCATCAAGTCTTTTTTCACATCACATTGTTTTTCCAAGTCCGGTGGCTCTTCCTAGTACTCTATAATAGCGTCTTCTTCTATTCTTTTTCTTTAGCTTTGGACCCAGCTTCAGGTTCAGTTTGGAGCTCATGGCATTACAGAGCAATGGATATAAGTTGTTCCAAACCTGAGCAAACACAGCCCTGCCAATAAAATCGTTTCGATGGGCAAGGCACTAACACTCCAAAAAAAAGTGCCCACGTCGGAATAATAACATGGCTGAGATGAAAAATATGTTTTCTCTGCGCAGAATATGAAGTAGAATATCTTTAAGTAATGCAATTGCATTAATGCTGTCACATGTTAATCTGTTATTTACTATGCCTATTTTTTTGGAGGCTTAGTTCTCTCATTTCCATTTGTAATAAAGAGTCCTTACGATCTCATTCAATGATGCTGTCATATGATGCTTCAATCCATTGTTGGTTTGCTGTGATAATTTCGTAATAGGTCATGAGAGTTTGATTACAGACTAGCCTTGAAGGGTTTTTAATTGATTTGAAATTGCGAGGCTTGAAATCAAACTTCAGCCCTCCGAAATAAAAACTTATCTAGGTCAGAAGCTCAATTGGGCCTCCTTGAATATCTTGTTATCTTATTATGTACATGTGAATATATTGGCATCATTTTCTATGAATAGTAAAATCAACAAACTGTAAAACAATATCAGTGGAATAGGTGTGATGATTGCTTCAGATATCATGAAAAAAAATAGAGATATCAGTCACATTTAAGAATATGAACTGAATTGATATATATATATATATATTCATTTTATTATATAAAAGTTTATCATGTAGCTAGTCGAAATTAAATCTGGGTAGAGAGTTCCAATCATTCTTTGTGATTATCCAAATTATAACACACATATATATTTTGTTGAACAATGAAAATATTACAAATTTCCTTTATATTAAAGGATCAACATAAAGGGATCAAATTTATTTTATTGCAAACTTATTTTAGACTGCAAAAAAAAAATTCTTAATTTTTTTATTGTTTAAATTGCAATTTTTAATATTATAGAGATTACATAACATGTGTATTAGCCATTTTATATTATTTCATATTAAATATTTTATTTATAACTCACATTGGATATTTTATTCTATACGACATTAAAATCTTATTCACATTTTTTTTTTACTTCTAATTATTTTACATTATATTAGGTCATATGGACAACTAATTAAAAAACCATATATATATATATATATATATAGAGAGAGAGAGAGAGAGAGAGAGAGAGAGAGAGTCTTTTAATTTTAATTTTAAGAGAGACGAACATACTTACACATAGGCTTCACAATGAGCTGTAGAACCAGTATAGACGCATTTTAAAGAGGGTTCTATCAAGAGTCTAGAGGGATCAAATCTCAAATTAAAAAAGTTTTACAAGTCAATTAATCTATTTTAGTGATTGCTAAATATGTGATTAGTACAAATCTATACTAGTAATTTTTCATTGTTTTTATTGTATATTTTGATAGTTTATGTTATGAAACCAGCTCCAAAAATAGAAGAAAAGAGAGATCAATGGCTTAGAAATCAACCACTTCGAGGGGGCAACCTCCAATACATTATATAAATGGACAATTCTTGGATGATACAAATGACCAAAATTTCCTTCTATATATAGGAGTCCATGGGGCCACAATATAATCCTAGCCGACCTAACAATAATAATGTAAGAGAAAAATAATAGCAATATTAGTGTTACAGGGGTACAACAATAACAATAAGGGGGCTACGCTAATAACAATAAGGGACTAAACTAGTAATATAGGGACCTAACATGCCCCTCTCCTTCAAAAAATTATTTTCCTCAATGCTTGAGTGGCTCTGTGTGCTTCTGTATAAAATTCGCATCCTCCCATGTAGAATCTTCAGTGGGTAAGTTCTTCCACTTGATGAGATACTCTGAAATTGATTGATTTCATAACTGTCGAGTTCTTGTTTCCATGACCAATTCAGGTTTGAATATGATTTCTCCTTCCTCATCAAGTTCTGGAAATATTGTTTGAACTGGAAGATTTTCACCTATAACCTTCTTTAAGCATGAAACATGGAAAACTGGATGCACTCGTGAAGAAGTAGGAAGATCCAATTTGTATGCCATAGTACCAATATTTTGCAGCACCTTGTAAGGACCATAGTACTTTGGTGATAATTTATTATCCTTCTTAGCTTTATTGAGGTACATTTGTTTGTATGGTTATAGCCGTAAAATTACCGAGTCTCCTACATCAAAACTTCTCTCGATGTGATGTTGATATGCCTGTTGTTTCATTCAATTTTGTGTCAAATTTAGGTTATCCTTTAAGAGCTGGAGAACTTCTTGTTGATGCTCGACGTGATATTCCACTGCTTGAACCTTAGAATTTTCTCTTAAAGATGATGTGATGGGCGGTGGATGATATCCATAAAGTGCCATAAATGGTGTCATTTTTTCTGCAGTATGGAAGGAAGTGTTATACCACCACTTGACCCATTGTGTTTGTTTATTAGATATTAAAAAACGAAGATATCCTTCCAAAAATTTGTTCACTATCTCAGTTTGACCATCGGATTGAGGATGATAAGATGAGCAATGAGATAATTGAGTACCCAAACAAGAAAATAACTCTGTCGAAAAATTTTCAATAAAAATGGGATCTCTGTCACTCACAATAATCTTTGGGTTTCCATGTAGCTTTTGAATTGTGTCCACAGATGTAGTAGCAACTGTACTTGCTTTAAATGGATGAGATAATGCACAAAAGTGTGCATACTTGGTAAGTCTATCAACTACCACCATGATGACACTCTTTACTTCGGACTTAGGAAAACCTGTGGTAAAATCCATTGAAATCTCCTCCCAACGTTGAATTGGAATGTGTTAGGTCCCTATATTACTATTATAGTCCCTTATTGTTGTTATTGTAACCCCCTTATTGTTATTATTGTACCCCTGTAACCTCATATTGTTATTATTGTGCCCTTAAATTATTATTGTTAGGTCGGCTAGGATTACATTGTGGCCCCATGGACTCCTATATATAGAAAGGAGGTTTTGTAATTTGTATCATCCAAGAATTTTTCATTCATGTAATGTATTGGATGTTGCCCGCTCAAAGTGGCTTATTTATAAGGCATTGATAACTCTTTTATTCTATTTTTGGAACTGGTTTCCCAACATTTGGTATCAGAGATTTGGATTCTAGGGTTTTGCTGCTCCAAACAGGTCATCGTGGAATTTTCACTATAACTTTTTTTATACGAAGGTTCAGAAGCTGAAATTTTTAGAGCGTGAAAACGAAATCCAAAGGAACATCGTCGCAAAATTTTAGAGCTTGGTTTGCAATAGTTTTGGAGATATGATATGTGGAATTTAGGTCTTTTCCAGGCTCCTGAATTTCATCTCAAAGAGGTGATCGTGAGAAAATATTCATAATTCTCTCTCTGAGCATCGGATTGGAATTCTGTAAAATGTGACTGGAAGTACACAGACAGTAGTTGCCTATATGTAAATTTCAGAGCCAAAGGAGCAAACAGTGACACGTGGCAATCCGTACAATTTCCCTCTACTAAACCAGTCCATAATTAGGTCATTGTGGGAGATTGGAAGGTTTGAAGGAAGACATGGAAGGTTTGAAGGAAGGTTTGTCAAAGTTGATACAAGAAATGATTCCTAATGGCGAAAAGATAGTAGATGAAAATCATGATGAGAACAACGTAAATGTTAATCGTGATTTCATAAGTTCTAATTTTGGATTAAAGAACCACCATATTCCAAAGATGGATATGAGGAAGTTTGATGGCAAGGATCCCGTAACATGGATGCTACAAATGGAGCAATATTTTGATCTCAATAATGTGCAAAACACACAAAAGGTACGGATTGCAACTTTACATTTAGAACAAAATACATTTCTATGGTATCGATGGCTTTGCTCCCCTAAAAAAATTGTCACTTGGTCAATTTTTATTGAGGAAATGATATCACATTATGAGGATACAAAAATCAACACCTTCTTTAGCCAATTGATAAATCTCAAACAAAAGGGTTTAATGGTAGAACACATTGAGGACTACAAAAAATTGAATATAAGGGTAACTGATATTTCAGAGGAACACATAATTGATCTCTTGATAGGTACTTTAAAGGATAACATCCAACATAAAGTTCGCGTTTTGGAACCTGATTCATTGGAGAAGGCATTCAGGTTGGCAAGAAAAATTGAATGTAAAATTATGGTGACAAGGAAGCCTACCACTCACTTCTATAAAGATGGAAGTGTTGCTACTTCGAGATTTCCACAACCTACAAGATTGACAACACAACAATTGGAAGAAAAAAGAGCAAAAGGGCTTTTCTACAATTGTGATAGCAAATACACTAAAGGTCATAAGTGTGCTGAGAAGAAATTATTTTACATAGATTGTGAAGAGGAAGAAGAAAATGAACAAAAAGAGGATATACACTAGGAACCAACCCTAAAAGAGGAAGAAATGAGTCTGACCATATCGTGTAATGCATTGGCAGGAATTACCACTCCTCAAACTCTCAAGATAGAAGGACATATCAAGAAGAAAAAGGTAATAGTGTTGATTGATACAAGTAGCACCCATAATTTTATTCAATGTAAGGTAGCCAAGGAATTGAATTGTTTCCTATACCCAGCACCAGAATCTCAAGTGATGGTTGAAAATGGAGGAACTATAAATTGCTCTGAAAAATGCCATAATATCAAGCTAACCATGGAGGAATATGTATTGAATAGTACAATGCTTTCCATTCCTATGGGAGGTGCTGATGTTGTACTAGGAGTACAATGGTTACAATCTTTGGGGATGGTAGCTTTTAATTTTCAAGAAATTTTCTTGAAATTTTTTTCAGAAGGAAAGGAAGTCAAATTACGGGGTATTGCAGGGAAGACGAGAAATATAATAAGCTCTAATGTCATGACAAAGCTTCTAAAGAAATAAAAATGAGGTTTAATTGCACAATTATGCTCACTAGAAGTTCCAACATCAAAATCATCTATTTCTGCAGATCTCCAAAAATTCTTGGACAATCATTCCAAGGTGTTTAAAACTCCCAAAGGGCTCCCACCTATTCGTGATCATGATCATGCTATTCATTTTATTCCAAGAAGTGTTCCTCCAAACATCAGGCCTTATAGATATCCTTATGTCCAAAAGTGTGAAATTGAACATATGATTGCAGAAATGTGAGAGGCGGGTATAATTCAACCTAGTCAAAGTTCTTTCTCTTCTCTTATAGTATTGGTACACAATAAGAATGGATTATGGCGCATGTGTCCGGATTATAGGGAGCTCAATAAGCTCACCATTAAAGAGAACTTTCCCATTCCTGCGATTGATGAATTACATGGAGCAATTTATTTTACCAAGTTGGATCTTCGTTCAGGATATCATTGATCCTAGGTAAAATCTTGATACCCTTAACCAAGACATTTTACTTCATTTGATAATTATAATTGCATTTAATTAAGACGTTAAAAAACATAAATGAATAAGTTTATGCTGTAAATAAGAGGAGCATAATATGTCAAGATCAGCAATCATAAGAACACATTGTTTGATGACAGAGTTCGTCCAGGAGTGACTGCATTTCCGGGCCTCGGTGTCAAGATGGTGTAGGCCACTGCAATATGTGTTGTAAGAAGAAGATGTACATGGATGTCTTTCCCTATGACATACAAGAAAAAATTTCCCTCACACAGGGGTCGCTTGACTTTTTTAAGAGATATTCCACTACGGAACTCTCATACATAAAGAAAGACTCCTATCAGTATGACCATAGCTGACATGTAATAAATAAGAGTATCCCGCCAATCCTGGCAAACAAGGGATCTCACCAATACACATATGAAAGCGAGTATCCCGTCAATATGGCATAAAAGGGATCTCATATATGACACAAACCCATAACTGGAAGTACATCAATAACAACACAAGGCAAGATCCCACAACTCATGTATCAACTGGGATCTGCAAGACATAATGCATCTCAAAGAGAAATAAATGAAAAAGTACATGAAATTCACATCATATACCTCATGCTGCCATTTGCAGAAGGCTGAGCTGCTCTACGGCTGAATCTGAAAACACCATCAATCTTGTGGTGTCAAAAAATGTGAAAATGACTACTCACTTGTGGAAATCTGACACCTTCATAACCCACTTCCAAAAGTGGCTGAAAAATCGAAAAATCAGATGAAGAAGCAGAGCATGCCATCTGACTCGTGGCATCGGGTAGTGCAAAAATGACATAAAATTTGTCCCATTTGGACAAATTCAAAATTTCGCCCTCCTGAAAATGGGGCTTAATCAAGGTTCCACCTGGCTCTTTTCTAGCTGATGGTTCCACCTCCTTGATTTGTGTGCAATTATTTACCTACAAATAAAAATTGAAATCCATGCACCTCCTCTGATTCTGTGCCCATACTTGGCTACAAAATAACATTAATCTTCTAAAAAATCATGCTCCTTCTCCATGCTTGGCTTCCCCCCACGCACAACAAATAAGTTGGGTTTAAGTATTTACCGTGGGCGGACTTTACAAGTCAAGGTCGTAGGGTCCAGTGGTAAAAATTAGAAATTGTCTAAGGGAGGTCGGGGGATCAAATCCCGCCTCCCAATATCCACGTACCCAACTTTTATTAGGTGCGTTTTATTTGGACTTGGTTTAATATTTTAAAAGTGGTGCATTTTTAAAACTAACAGATATGGATTTGGGGGGCCGGACCCACATCGGGCGGCCCGCCCATCCCTATCCACTGCCACCATTATGTTTATGAATATGGGTGGTTGGTTTAAGTTTGAGATTTCGATTACGTGGTGCTGCAAGATGTGGAGCAGCCGTGTGGGCGGACTGGCGGACCCGCCGGTGGTGGGTTCAACTCCCACTAGCTTCGGTATATATAACATATATTATGATAAGGTGCGGGGAGGCTAGCAGGGGTCGTGGCCTGTCAGGCTTTTTTTTACAATAATTTTTTGTTACATAAACAAACCGAACATTCTTAAAAATTTTGATTCCGGCCCGAGTGTGCCGGAATCCAGTGCCCAAGTTTGGTCCAATTTACATCCTCCTTAAGGCTGCTCAGTCACCAAGTCAAATCAAAACGTTGACCGCTCCTAACTCCTTCATACAGACTCGGAATTGAGTGTCGTCTACGTCGTTGGAATAAAAAAGATGAGATCTACAACATGAACCTGGTTTGAGAGATTTTCGAACACTTTGATTTTTGAGCCCTCTGTGCTGAGCCACTTGTACTTGTACCTGTTTAATCCAACTGGATCATTCCTCCCCACTGAGGAGCTTTTGGTCCTCCAAAAGCATCAAGATTTACCTATCATCAACTGTCTGCAACTGTCGTTAAAATGCACATCCCCACATGAATCCTTCTCTGGTGTATTGTGGAATCAAGATGCAAAGCCATCATGTACAACTGCTACAATGAGATGTCTGAAAAGGCACATCCCTTGAAGACTCCTTCACCTCTCGTACTTCGGAATCAAGATGCAAAGCCATCATCTACAAATACTGCAATGCGATGTCTGAAAAGGCACATCCCTTGAAGACTCCTTCACCTCTCGTACTTCAGAATCAAGATGCAAAGCCATCATGTACAACTGCTGCAATGCAATGTCTGAAAAGGAACATCCCTTGAAGACTCCTTCACGTCTCGTACTTTGGAATCAAGATGCAAAGCCATCATCTACAACTGCTGCAATGCGATGTCTGAAAAGGAACATCCCTTGAAGACTCCTTCACCTCTCGTACTTCGGAATCAAGATGCAAAGCCATCATCTACAACTATTGTGGTGCAAAGGTGTGAAACACACATCTCTTGAAGATTCCTTTATGTCATATTTTGGAATCAAGATGCCAACACCTGCCTAAAGCTGCCAGGGACATTACATTCTCAATGTGACCAACAATGACCCAAATATTTCCATACTTGCCATGAGTTTATAACATGTACTCGGTGGTCAAGCTTACAACAAAATGGAAATCATACCTCAACAAAATTACAAGACCAGACCTCATCGTCGCATTTCGAAGTGATGGTAAAACACCTTATCACTTTTACATGAAAGAAATGCATCAAACGACTCATAGAACATGACCAAAACATAATGGTCACATCTCAAAGTGATGGAAACACATCATCACTTTTACATGAAAGAGATCCAACACACAAATTACAAAACAAGGCCAAAAATTATCATGGTCGCTTAAATGAGTGATGGAAAAATATCATCACTTTTATAATAAAAATGCGACAAGTGACTTACAGACATGGCCATGAAAAGCTTACATCTATAGAAAAAAAAACAATCTAGAAGAACCACTTCTCACTTATTAAAGTGAGTGGATCATTTCCCTGTAGCGAACATGCTTGTCGATCAGCTCTTTCGACTTGTGTATGCATGGCTGATTTATCTTTAAGGCATTGCTCTGGATGAAGTTTCTAGCATGTGGCTCTTTGGTGGCCACTTCGGTCGCAATGGGTGAAAAATTTCTTTTTCCTCCAAACCAGCTTAACCGATTTCTTTTCCTGTTGGTGAGAAGGCTTTTCATGCCTCTTCCTCCTTTGTGCTACCATCCTCTTCCAGCACTCAGAAATCACATGGTTATTTAAACCACAAAATAAACAAGTTTTACGATGCCATATTTTACAACCGTGGTTATCAACATTCTTATAATTAAAATGCACTCTGGAATAATGAGACTTAGTATAACTTCTGGGGTGGTCTCTGGTGCGATCATGATGATGGGAGCTCTCCTTAGTTCCTTCACTGCAACTTGCACTGCCATGGAATGATGGTGAAGTGTCCCTATCATTCCTCTTCCTTGGATATTTCATCATTATCTGTTTGCCCTCGATGTCCTTCGAACATCCTTCGTTAATGTACCCAAACTTGCATAACAAGGTCGCTATAAAACCTCCAATGGTTTGGTTATGCCTTGGCCACGAACGCCAAGTCCTCCTCCTCTATACCCCATCTTGGTTAGGAGTCTCATGCTGGTACCTGTGATGGGTATCTCCACACTTCCCACCGAAATAACATCATGTGAAGAAACTAAAGAAAAATCAACACTTTTTACCTTAGGTGTTGATAGCAAAACAGAAGAAGAAAGCTGTTGTAAGCCTCTATTGCGCTTCACTTCCGTCAATGCCTCTGACGCAGCTTGTAGCTGAAGCTGCAACTATTGTGTCTCCTCCTTCTCTTTTTGTAGGAATGCTTTTAAGGCATCATGATCTCTCTAAAGAGTTTTGTTGTTGTGTTTCAAATCTTCCCATGCCTCTGTCATGGCTTGCAACTGAAGTTGCAACTGCTGCTTCTTCTCCTTCTCTTCATTTAGGAATGCCTTCAAGGCATCATGATATACTTGTAGAATTTCATTGCTTCACTTCCAATCTTCCCATGCTTCTATTGTGGCTTGCAATTGAAGCTGCAACTGTTGTTTGTCCTCCTTCTCTTTGTGTAGGAGGGTCTTCGATTCTTCGTTCTTTGCTGCTTGTTTTTCGTAAGCCTCGTACAATATGTCCGCTTTCTCAGACACCCTGAGCATGGTTTCATACATGTCCTTGACATTCTCCATGGATCAACTTAGCAAACGTTCAATGTTCACGCCTGCAATCTAGTCAACAAGAATACCTGATTTGATACCACTTGATCCAGGGTAAAATCTTGATACCCTTAACCAAGACCTTTTACTTCGGCTGATAATTAGAATTGCATTTAATTAAGACGTTAAAGAAAATAAATGAATAAGTTTATGCTGTAAATAAGAGGAGCATAATGTGACAAGATCAGCAATCATAAGAACACGTTGTTTGATGACAGAGTTCGTCTAGGAGGGACTACATCTCTGGGCCTCGGTGTCAATATGGTGTAGGCCACTGCATTATGTGTTGTAAGAAGAATATGTACATGGATGTGTTTCCCTATGACATACAAGGAGAAATTTCCCTCACGCAGGAGTGGCTTGACTTCTTTAAGAGATGTTCCACTGCGGAACTCTCATACATAAATAAAGACTCCTATCAGTATGACCATAGCTGACATGTAATAAATAAGAGTATCCCGCCAATCCTAGAAAACAAGGGATCTCAAAAATACACATATGAAAGTGAGTATCCCGCCAACGTGGCGTAAAAGGGATCTCATATATGACACAAACCCATAACTGAAAGTACATCAATAACAACACAAGGTCAGATCCCACAACTCATGTATCAAGTGGGATCTGCAAGACATAATACATCTAAAAGAGAAATAAATGAAGAAGTACATGGAATCCACATCATATAACTCATGCTGCCATTTGCTGAAGGTTAAGCTGTTCTGCGGCTGAATCTGAAAACACCATCAATCTTGTGACGTCAAAAAATGTGAAAACGACTTCTCACTTGTGGAAATCTCACACTTGCATAACCCACTTCCAAAAGTGGCTGAAAAATTGAAAACTCAGATGAAGAAGCTAAGCATGCCATCAGACTCGTGGCATTGAGTGGTGTAAAAATGACATAAAATTTGTCCCAATTGGACAAAGTCAAAATTTCGCCCTCCTGAAAATGGGGCTCAATCAAGGTTCCACCTAGCTCTTTTCTAGCTCATGGTTCCACCTCCTTGATTTGTGTGCAACGATGTACCTATAAATAAAAATTGAAATCCATGCATCTCCTCGGATTCTGTGCCCATACTTGGCTGCAAAATAACATTAATCTTCAGCAAAATCGTGCTCCTTCTCCATGCTTGGCTTCCCCCCACGCACAACAAATAAGCTGGGTTTAAGTATTTTCCTTGGGCGGAATTTACAAGTCAAGGCCGTCACGTCCAGTGGTAAAAATTAGAAATTGTCTAAGGGAGGTTGGGGTATCAAATCCCGCCTCCCAATATCCGCGTACCCAACTTTTATTAGGCGCATTTTATTTGGACTTGGTTTAATATTTTAAAATTAGTGCATTTTTAAAACTAAGGGATATGGATTTGGGGGGTTGGACCCACATTGGGTGGCTCGCCCATCCCTATCCACTGCCACTGTTATGTTTATGTATATGGGTGGTTGGTTTAAGTTTGGGATTTCGGTTACATGGTGCTGCGGGATGTGGAGCCGTCGTGTGGGTGGACCGGCGGACCAACCGATGGTGGGTTTGACTCCCACCGGCTCCGGTATATATAACATATATTATGATATGGTGCGAGGAGGCTGGCAGGGGTCCTGGCCTGTCGGCCTTTTTTTACAATAATTTTTTGTTACGTAAACAAACCGAAAATTCTTAAAAATTTCGAGTTTGACGGTAGGAGTCAAATTAACGACCCCATAATTTCGCCCAGAATCTGGCCTGAGTGTGCCAGAATCTGGTGCCCGAGTTTGGTCCAATTTACGTCCTCCTTAAGGCTACTTAGTCACCAAGTCAACTTGGAACTTTGACCACTCCTAACTCCTTAATACAGACTTGGAATTGAGTGTCGTCTGCGCCGCTGGAATCAGAAAGACGAGATCTACAACATGAACCTGGTTCGAGAGATTTTTGAACACTTTGATTTTTGAGCCCTCTGTGCTGAGCCACTTGTACTTGTACCTGTTTAATCCACCTGGATCATTCCTCCCCACTGAGGAGCTTTTGGTACTCCAAAAACATCAAGATTTACCTATCATCAACTGTTTGCAACTGTCGTTAAAAGGCACATCCCCACATGACTCCTTCTCTGGCGTACTTCGGAATCAATATGCAAAGCCATCATGTACAACTACTACAATGAGATGTTTGAAAAGGCACATCCCTTGAAGACACCTTCACCTCTCATACTTCGAAATCAATATGAAAAGCCATCATCTACAACTACTGCAATGCGATGTCTGAAAAGGCACATCCCTTGAAGACTCATTCACCTCTTGTACTTCGGAATCAAGATGAAAAGCCATCATGTACAACTGATGTAATGTGATGTTTAAAAAGGCACATCCCTTGAAGACTCCTTCACCTCTCGTACTTCGGAACCAAGATGAAAAGCCATCATCTACAACTGCTGCAATGCGATGTCTGAAAAGTAACATCCCTTGAAGACTCCTTCACCTCTCGTACTTCGAAATCAAGATGCAAAGCCATAATCTACAACTATTGTGGCACAAAGGTGTGAAAGGCACATCTCTTGAAGATTCCTTTATGTCGTATTTTGGAATCAAGATGCCAACACCTGCCTAAAGCTGCAACAAACATTACATTCTCAATGTGACCAACAATGACCCAAATATTTCCATACTTGCCACAAGTTTATAACATGTACTTGGTGGTCAAGCTTACAACAAAATGGAAATCATACCTCAACAAAATTACAAGACCAGAACTCATCGTCACATTTCGAAGTGATGGTAAAACACCTTATCACTTTTACATGAAAGAAATGCATCAGATGACTCATAGAACATGACCAAAACATAATCGTCGCATCTCAAAGTGATGGAAACACATCATCACTTTTACATGAAAGAGATCCAACACATGACTTACAAAACAAGGAAAAAAACTATCATGGTCACTTAAATTAGTGATGGAAACACATCATCACTTTTATAATAAAAATGGGACAAATGACTTACAAACATGGCCATGAAAAGCTTACATCTATAGAAAAAAAAAATCTAGAAGAACCACTTCTCACTTATTAAAGCGAGTGGATCATTTCCCTGTAGCGAACTTGCTTGTCGATAAGATCTTTTGACTTGTGTATGCATGGTTGCTTTATCTTTAAGGCACTGCTCTGGATGAAGTTTTCAGCATGTGGCTCTTTGGTGGCTACTTTAGTCGCAATGGGTGCAAAAGTTCTTTTTCCTCCAAAACTTCTTAACCGAAGTATTTTCCTGTTGGGGAGAAGGCTTTTCATGCCTCTTCCTCCTTTGTGCTGCCATCCTCTTCCAGCGCTAAAAAAAAACATGGTTATTTAAACCAAAAAATAAACAAGCTTTACGATGCCATATTTTACGACCGTGGTTATCAACATTCTTATAATTAAAATGCACTCTGGAATAATGAGACTTATTATACCTTCTAGGGTGGTCTCTAGTGCGATCATGATGATGGGAGCTCGCCTTAGTTCCTTCACTGCAGCTTGCAATGCCATGGAATGATGGCGAAGTGTCCCTATCATTCCTCTTCCTTAGAGATTTCATCATTATCTTTTTGCCCTTTATTTCCTTCGAACATCCTTCGTCAATGTACCCCAAACCTGCATAACGAGGTCGCTGTAAAACCTCCAATGGTTTAGTTATGCCTTGGCCACGAATGCCAAGTCCTCCTCCTATGTACCCCATCTTGGTGAGGATTCTCATGCCGGTACCTGTGATGGGTATCTCCACACTTCCCACCAAAATAACATCATGTGAATAAACTGAAGAAAAATCAACACTGTTTACCTTAGGTGTTGATTGTGAAACAGATGAAGAAAGTTGTTGTAAGCCTTCGTTGCGCTTCACTTTCGTCAATGCCTCTAACGCAGCTTGTAGTTGAAGCTACAATTGTTGTGTCTCCTCCTTCTCTTTCTGTAGGAATGCTTTTAAGGCATCATGGTCTCTCTGCAGAGTTTCGTTGTTGCGTTTGAAATCTTCCCACGCCCCTGTCGTGGCTTGCAACTGTTGCTTCTCCTCCTTCTCTTCATGTAGGAACGCCTTCAATGCATCATGATCTACTTGTAGAATTTCATTGCTGCGCTTCCAATCTTCCCATGCTTCTGTTGTGGCTTGCAACTGAAGTTGTAACTATTGTTTGTCTTCCTTCTCTTTGTGTAGGAGGGTCTTCAATTCTTCGTTCTCTGCTGCTTGTTTTTCGTAAGCCTCGTACAATATGTCTGCTTTCTCGAACACCTTGAGCATGGTTTCATACATGTCCTTGACATTCTCCATGGCTCAACTTAAAAAACATTCAATGTTCACACCTGCAATCCAATAAGTAAGAATACCTACTTTGATACCACTTGATCTAGGGTAAAATCTTGATACCCTTAACCAAGACCTTTTACTTTGGCTGATAATTAGAATTGCATTTAATTAAGACGTTAAAGAACATAAATGAATAATTTTATGTTTTAAATAAGAGGAGCATAATATGACAAGATCAACAATCATAAGAACACGTTGTTTTATGATGGAGTTCGTCCAGGAGGGACTACATCTCTGAGCCTCGATGTCAAGATAGTGTAGGCCACTGCATTATGTGTTGTAAGAAGAAGATGTACATGGATGCGTTTTCCTATGACAAACAAGGAAAAATTTCCCTCACGCAGGAGTGGCTGGATTTCTTTAAGAGATGTTCCACTGCAGAACTCTCATACATAAAGAAAGACTCCTATTAGTATGACCATAACTGACATGTAATAAATAAGAGTATCTCGCCAATCCTGACAAACAAGGGATCTAAAAAATACACATATGAAAGCATGTATCTCGCCAATGTGGCATAAAATGGATCTCATATATGACACAAACCCATAACTGGAAGTACATCAATAACAACACAAGGCAAGATCCCACAACTCATGTATCAACCGGGATCTGCAAGACATAAAGCATCTCAAAGAGAAATAAATGAAGAAGTACATGGAATCCACATCATATACCTCATGCTTCCATTTGCTGAAGGCTGGGCTGCTCTACGGCTGAATCTGAAAACACCATCAATCTTGTGGCATCGAAAAATGTGAAAACGACTGCTCACTTGTGGAAATATGACACCTGCATAACCCACTTCCAAAAGTGGCTAAAAAATCGAAAACTCAGATGAAGAAATTAAGCATGCCATCAGACTCGTGGCATCGAGTAGTGAAAAAATGACATAAAATTTGTCCCACTTGGACAAAGTCAAAATTTCACCCTCCTGAAAATGGGGCTCAATTAAGGTTCCACCTGGCTCTTTTCTGGCTCATGGTTCCACCTCCTTGATTTTCATGTAGAAATTTACCTGTGAATTAAAATTGAAATCCATGCATCTCCTCAAATTCTGTGCCCATACTTAGCCGCAAAATAACATTAATCGTCTGCAAAATCATGCTCCTTCTCCATGATTGGCTTCCCCCCACGCACAACAAATAAGCTGGGTTTAAGTATTTTCCGTGGGCAGACTTTACAATTCAAGGCCGTTGGGTCCAGTGGTAAAAATTAGAAATTATCTAAGGGAGGTCGGGGGATCAAATCCCACTTCCCAATATCTGCGTACCCAACTTTTATTAGGCGCGTTTTATTTGGACTTCGTTTAATATTTTAAAATTGGTGCGTTTTTGAAACTAACAGATATGGATTTGGGGGGCCAGACCCACATCGGGCGGCCTGCCCATCCCTATCCACCGCCACCATTATGTTTGTGTATATGGGTGGTTGGTTTAAGTTTGGGATTTCGGTTATGTGGTTCTACGAGATGTGGAGCCACCGCGTGGGCGGACCAGCGGACCCACCGGTGATGGGTTCAACTCCCACTGGCTCCGGTATATATAACATATATTATGATATGGTGCGAGGAGGCTGGCAGGGGTCCTAGCCTGTTGGCCTTTTTTTACAATAATTTTTTGTTACATAAACAAAAAAATTTGATTTTGATGGTAGGAGTCAAATTAACGACCCCACAATTTCGCTCGAAATCTGGCCTGAGTGTGCTGAAATCCGGTGCTCGAGTTTGGTCCAATTTACATCCTCCTTAAGGCTGCTTAGTCACCAAGTCAACTCGGAACTTTGACCGCTCCTAACTCCTTCATATAGACTCGGAATTGAGTGCCGTCTTTGCCGTTGGAATCAGAAAAACGAGATCTACAACATGAACCTAGTTCGAAAGATTTTCAAACACTTTGATTTTTGAGCCCTCTGTGCCGAGCCACTTGTACTTGTACCTGTTTAATCCACCTGGATCAGTCATCAAATTAGAATGAAGACTGAAGATATTTCGAAATAAATATTTCGAACTCATGAGGGTCATTATAGATTTTTGGTCACGCCTTTTGGCCTTACCAATGCACCTTCTACATTTCAAGGGTTGATGAATTCCATTTTCAAACCCTTCCTTAGAAAATTTGTGCTAGTATTTTTTGATGATATACTAATCTACAACAGGTCTTGGAAGGATCATATTCAACATGTTGACAGGGTGCTCAAACTATTGCAGGAGAAACAATTATATGAAAAAACATCCAAATGTTTCTTTGGAGTACAAGAGGTGGAATATCTGGGTCATATTGTATCTCACTAGGGTGTTAAAGTAGACCCTAACAAAATTAAAGCCATTAAGGAATGGAAAGTCCCCACAACCATAAAGCAGTTGCGAGGATTTCTCGGGTTAACAGGGTATTATCGCAAGTTTGTTAAGAATTATGGGAGAATAGCAGCACCTCTAACAACATTATTGAAGAAGATGCATTTTCATGGACTCCTGAAGCAACTAAGGCCTTTGAACATCTTAAAGAGGCAATGTGCCTAGCACCGGTCTTAGCTACGCCGGACTTCACAAAAACCTTTATTGTGGAATGTGATGCCTCAGGAAATGGAATTGGTGCAGTTTTAATGCAGGAAGGAAGACCCATTGCTTTTGAAAGTCGTCCAATCAAAGGAAAGTATTTACGGAAACCTATTTATGAGAAGGAAATGTTAGCAATACTGCATGCACTAAAGAAATGGCGAACTTACCTAATGGGAAGACACTTCAAGGTAAAAAACTGATCATGATAGTCTTAAACACTTTTTGGAACAAAGACTATCTTCAGAAGAGCAGCAAAAATGGGTCACAAAGATGTTGGGTTATGACTTTCAAATAATCTACAAAAAAGGAAAGCTTAATGTTGTTGCAGATGCACTCTCAAGAAAGAATGAAGAGGTGGAAGCATTTCTTTGTGCCATTTCTATTATCCAACCAGATTGGATAAACGAAGCAAGAGATGAATGGAAGAAGGACAAAGATGTATGGACACTCATTCAAAAGTTGCAGCAAGATCCTAGTACATCTGATACATTTAGTTGGAAAAATGAGTCCTTATGGTACAAAGATCGCTTATATCTTTGTAAGAATTCCCAACTAAAACAAAATATTCTTCTGGAATTGCACACTTCTCCTTTAGGAGGACACTCAGGATTTTTAAAAACTTACCACAGGGTGAAGAAAGAATTTTTTTGGGATGGCCTTAAATCTGATATTCAAAAGTTTGTGGCGGAATGTTTGGTTTGCGAGCAGAATAAAGTGGAAACAATTAAGACCCCGGGACTTCTACAACCTTTATCCATTCCAAGTCAACGTTGGGAGGAGATTTCAATGGATTTTATCACAGGTTTACCTAAGTCTGAAGGAAAGAGTGTCATCATGGTGGTAGTTGATAGACTTACCAAGTATGCACGCTTTTGTGCATTATCTCATCCATTTAAAGCAAGTACAGTTGCTACTACATTTATGGACAGAATTCAAAAGCTACATGGAAGCCCAAGGGTTAGTGTGAGCGACAGAGATCCCATTTTTACTGGAAATTTTTGGACGGAGTTATTTTCTTGTTTGGGTACTCAATTAGCTCATAGCTCATCTTATCATCCTCAATCTGATGGTCAAACTGAGATAGTAAATAAATGTTTGGAAGGATATATTTGTTGTTTTGTATCTAATAAACAAACACAATGGGTCAAGTGGTTACCTCTCACTGAATGGTTGTATAACACTTCCTTCCATACTGCGGCAAAAATGACCCCATTTATGGCACTTTATGGATATCATCCACCATCCATCACATCATCTTTAAGGGAAAATTCGAAGGTTCAAGCAGTGGAAGATCACATCGAGCATCAGCAAGAAGTTCTCCAACTCTTAAAGGATAACCTGTATTTGGCACAAAATCGAATGAAACAACAGGCAGATCAACATCGCAGCGAGAGAAGTTTTGATGTAGGAGATTGGGTATTTTTACGGCTACAACCATATAAACAAATGTCCCTCAAGCAAGCTAAGAAGGATAATAAATTATCGCCAAAGTACTATGGTCCTTACAAGGTGTTGCAAAATATTGGTACTATGGCATACAAATTGGAGCTTCCTACTTCTTCATGAGTGCATCCAATTTTCCATGTTTCATACTTAAAGAAGGTTATAGGTGAAAATATTCCAGTTCAAACAATATTTCCAGAACTCGATGAGGAAGGAAAAATCATATTGGAACCTGAAATGGTCACGGAAACAAGAACTCGACAGCTATGTAATCGATCAATTTCAAAGTATCTCATCAAGTGGAAGAACATACCCACTGAAGATTCTACATGGGAGGATGATAATTTTATACAGAAGCACCCAGAGCTACTCAAGTGTTGAGGAAAACACTTTTTTGAAGGAGAGGGGCATGTTAGGTCCCTATATTACTATTATAGTCCCTTATTGTTGTTATTGTAACCCCCTTATTGTTATTATTTTACCTCTGTAACCCCCATATTGTTATTATTGTGCCCTTAAATTATTATTGTTAGGTTGGATAGGATTACATTGATGGTCATCGTTCTTCTTCACAAACAACAATGATGTGCCCCATGGCGATACAGTTGGCCTAATGTATCCCTTCTCAAGCATATCTTTCAACTGCAAATTTAATTCTACCAACTCGGGTGTGTTCATCATGTAAGGTGATTTTGATGGTGGAGTTCCCCCTAGGACCAACTCAACAGAAAATTATACATCCCTATGTGGTGGAAACTCTAAAATCTCTGCTGGAAACACATCCTAAAACTACTGCAAAAATAGATACCTATTCAACACATCTGCGTCCTCAACTTCCTTACCTTTGTCACTATATATATTAACCGCAAATAATACACACCCTTTCCTATGACTGGGTTTGGCCTTCATGGCTGTCACCATTCTAACTGATGTGGATTTATTCTTTCCCTGTAAAGCTCTCAGTTCCCCATTGTCATCCAAGAATTCAATATCTTTTTCATAGAAATCCACTTTGGTCCTGTGAAGATATAACCAATCCATACCCAATATCATATTGTATGATCCTAGTGGTAATATGTTCAAACTCGAATGCACAGGATCTTAAACAATAATGAACTCTTTTCTTCGTACCTATGGCCAACTACACTAACCAAGATTCTGCATGATTTTCCTTACTCAAACCACACTTATCCACCAAGTGAGGACTAACATAGCTATAATTATATCCAAGGTCAATCGAAAAAGAAATAAATTGATAACAAAGCTTACCATCCATCTCAATGATAGAAGCTTGGTGATTTTCATTCCTATTGTCCACTACTGCATAGATACGAGGAATGCTCTGCCCAACATCCCCAACAGTCTGAACCTGTTGTGCACTAGATATCTTAGGCCTACCACCCTGATTCAATGGAAATATCTCTTAAGATTCTATTCACTGCATTTCCAACACTCTAACCGTCTCGTACCATTACCTCCATGCTGGGGTTGTGATATATGCTACTGTTGTGACCTATGTCCCTATCCAGTTGCATTAAAATTCTTTTTTGGTGCCACATTTTCTTTCTTATATGTATTTTGAGGCCTTCCTCTCTTAGCCTATCATTTACCTTTACCTTGGTTTTTCCCTTTCCATACTTTATGAGACTCATTCTTGTGTTTTTACTATTCATAACAATTCTTTAGCTTCCCAATGACTTCCTCAAGTGATCGAGGCTCATCATACTCAATACGATCTCTAAATGCTAATCGAAAACCACTAACAAAACACTGAAATTTAGCCTTCTCATCCTCAAGATATGGTACATACCTCAATATACCTAATAATTTTGTCTTGTACTCTTCATCTGTCATTGATACCATCCTTAGTTCATATATTTATTTAGCTTTGTTGTCATAGTACATCTCTAACAAGTACTTCTTCCTATAAATCCTTTTGAACTCATGCCAACTCAAGTCCTCCGTTATGATGTTTGTAACCCGCTTCAAATCTTCCCACTATATTCTTGCCTTACCTTTCAAACTAAAGATAGCAATCCTGAACTTCAATTCTTTTTGGTACTCATGCAATTTGAAAAAAAAATTCATCCCAAGTGTCCAAGCCTCTACATCTTCTAGTTTTTGTAAGGGTCCATCAAAAGTAGGTGGTTTTGCTTTCTTGAATTCATCAAGAAAGTATCCCTTTTCACTCCCACTGTAAGGATGATACTGATGAAGATCATGATGTCTATCCAACAACCTACCATCTCTCATGGTGTGTGCTCTATCCGACTTGTTTCTCATAGGAGACCTATTACCATATACCTCATTAGTTATGTCCTCATGTCCATAACTGATCCTAAGTGGACCTTGTTTATACAAATATGACAAGATCTGAAGAAGTATTGCATTCACCTCTGCTTGTTTTTCTTGCTCCTGTATGATTTTGTTATTATCTGCGTTACAACTCCTTATTTATTCCTTTATGATTCTCAGTGTGTCTACCAAATTAGAAGAGTGCCCACCATGTTGCTCATGTGATTCACAAGGAGAGTCCTTTTGGTCTACAATATTTCTATCCATGTTGGAATTTATCCTGCCAAGCATAATATGTCAACTAAACCAAACAATCATAAACCAACATACCTTAGTGTAATTTGGGGAGGATACATCCTTCAAGCTAAAAAAATAAACATAATACATGTATATACAAAATCATAACAACATGTAAAATTTTAACAAATGGTATATTAGCACATAATGGTCTTTGTATTTGGAGTCTAGTCACCAATGCATGACCATACCAAATACACACCAATGCAAACCTTGACACACACAATCACAAGCATGGACCATACAGAAGCATAAACAACACGTAACCCAAGATGAATGATCAATGCATGTTCAACATATAACATCGCTCAAGCAAGCATACATGGAAAACACACAAGCATGACCAATATGTAACCTAACATAAGAAAGAAATGCATATTCAACATGTAATAATATGTACGCAAGCGTGCACAAAAAATACATAAGAATAAACAACACACAATCAATCATACACTCATGACAACATGTTGACAGCAACATCATCCATCCTTCCATTTTGGAACCACTTCCACCATGGCCAACACAAAACAGATGCAATAAACACATACACCACAGGTATGATAAGCACATAAGCAACCAATAGAAAAGAACGAAAAAAAATGCCCATTGAGTCTAAGGTTTGAACCATGCTATGATACCACTCTATAACACCTTCGTCCCACATCTACCTAAGTAACCTACCAACTAGGGTAAATATGTGATGATAGTCTATTAATACGAGATTCAACCTCCTAGATGACCTTGAGGAGGTGGAATCGACGAAAACCTGGAAAAAAGGCCTTACACAACATCAACAACGTCCCCAGGAGGTAACCCAACCCTTCAGACCTCTTACCCCTTGGTTAGACTGACTTTCTGACCAAATTAAGCCTTAGCCATAGGAACTGATTTGGTTCTAAATATTGCAATGTGTACCTTATGTGTCTGTTTCACATTATGGAGATCAAAATATTTCTCCATTTGTAGTATCTAACACTGTTATCGATGAAATAGGTAACTGCACTGGTACCTACTTTTTGATGTAGTAAGAAAAACACCCGATTTTGAAAAGTGGTGATGTAGAATCAATTTTTTTTTGTAGCATGTTTTTGGCACTTTAATTTTTAATTTTAATTTTTTTTTTTTCCTTTTTTCTGTGATGCCTTTTATGTCGATTTTGAATAGTGGTGGTGTATCATCACCAAGGTTTTTTTAGAGGATTGATTTTGACACTACATTTTCTAATGTCTTCTTCTTCCGTGAGATGTTTATTTTTAAGTGCATTTATGTACTTTTGTTTTAAAAAGAAAATAAATAAATAAATAAAAATTTGTAATGATATCTTCAATTTTTCACATAGATAAAAAATGAAAAAAGGGTCAATATTATAAAATTTATATTTTCTACAAGTTTATGTATCGCTAATTAATTTTTCAATGCACATCAAATAGTTGTCACTAAAAAACCAATATTTTGAACGATATGACAAAAAAATACAAATTTTCAATACAAATAGAATGCAAAAATACACTTTTAGACACTTTTTGTTGAAAAAAACATGTTAAGTAAACTAATTTTTGGGAAAATCTTAACAAAAAAACTTAAGAAAATAGCATTTTTATTGAATTTATGTCAAAAAACAATAGTAATCACATTTTTTTTGCAGAAAATAAGGATCCTTCTCATAAAATATCAAAGTCTAAATATTACAAGTAAAACTGATTAATAGATATAAAAAATGAGCTTTGTTTGCAAGCATAACTTAAAGATCATCAACAATATCAACTAATACATGTTCAACATCATCTAGAACATCATTGATGGCTTCTTTCGCAACATTTTCTTCTTCATTTTGGTCATTTTCATCTTGTAATGGATCTTTCATGTCTGCAAATATTCCAAAGTGTCCCTTTCAAATCATTCCATATAATGGTGGTTGAGGTTCCTTTGCTTTTTTTGCCACACGTGATTCATTAAAATCCCCTTTCCTCAAACCAACTTCTTGTTTCGAATGTGGGAGGAATTCAAGAGCGTTAATTCTTTGTTGAATAAATTTGCATTGCACTAGGTCTTTCTCAATGGAAATTCAATTTCTTCCTTTTGGTAGGCAACATGCTAGTGTTGTACCTAATCATCAAGAACAAAAGAAATAAGTAAGAAAATTATTATAAAGGCATAAACAATAAAAAATAAAATATTTAAATTTAAATTTGTATAATAATACTTACATAAACCTGAGAATGGATCCAAAACCCAATGTCTTTCATTTGACGGCGCTGCTTGGCCTACCTCCGGCCCCTGGTAGGGCGAAGGGCGATTCCGAGAATCACCCTCCGCCTAGCCAGGGGCGATTCCAAGAATCATCCTCCGCCTAGCCAGGGGTGATTCCGAGAATCACCCTCCGCTTAGCCAAGGGCGATTCCGAGAATCACCCTCCGCCTAGCCAAGGGCGATTCCAAGAATCACCCTCTGCCCAGCCGGGGGCCGGAGGCAGGCTGAGTAGCCCTCAACGATGCCATCCGGCCCGCCTCTGCCCAGCTGGG
The DNA here is from genome assembly GCA_034641835.2 of Pinus albicaulis. Taxonomy (NCBI): domain Eukaryota; kingdom Viridiplantae; phylum Streptophyta; class Pinopsida; order Pinales; family Pinaceae; genus Pinus; species Pinus albicaulis. The sequence continues at coordinate 404,271,685 of CM076579.1, forward strand.
GCGATTCTCGAAATCGCCCTCCACCCAGCCGGGAGAAATTCTCGGAATCGCCCTCTGCCCAGCCTGGGGTGATTCTCAGAATCGCCCTTCGCCCAGCCGGGGGCCAGAGGCAAGCTGGGAAGCCCTCGATGGCGCCACCCGGCCAGCCTCCGGCCCTTGGCTGGGAGGAGGGAGATTCTTGGAATAACCCTTTGCACGGCCGGGGGCCAGATGCCGGCCGAGCGACATCGTCGAGGGTTGCCCAGCCTACCTCTGACCCTCGGCTAGGTAGAGGGTGCTTTCGAGAATCTCCCTCCACCTAGCTGTAGGTCGGAAGTAGGCTGGGCAGCCTTCGGCGGCGTCGCCCAGCCTGCCTTTGGCCCCAGGGTGGGTGGAGGGCGATTCCGAGAATCACACCTGGCTGGGGGGAGGGCGATTCTAAGAATCACCCCTGGCTGGGCAGAGGGAGATTCCAAGAATCACCCTTTGCCCAGCCGGGGGCGATTCTTGGAATTGCCCTTTGCCCAGCTGGGGGCCAGAGGCAGGCCAGGTGGCATCGTTGGAATCACCCTCCACCCAGTCGGGGGCCAGAGGCAGGCTGGGCAGCCCTCGATGGCACCACCCGCCGGCTCCTCGGCCCCGAAGGCGTAGGCACTTGCACACCCCTAGCTGCCCGGTTGGGAGGAGTGTGATTTCGAGAATCGCCCCGGAACTGGGGCGATTCTTGGAATCACACTCCTCCCAACCGGGGGCAATTATTGAAATGGGTGATTCTCAGAATCGTCATCAGCCTAGCCGGGGGGGGATGCAAGCTAGGCAACCCTCGATGGCGCCACTCGGTCGGCCTCCAGGCCTTGGCTGGGCGGAGGGAAATTCTTAGAATCACCCTCCGCCTAGTCGAGGGCTAGAAGTAGGCTGGGCAGCCCTCGATGGTACCGCCCGACCATCCCCCGGCCCCCGACTGGGTGGAGGGTGATTCCGAGAATCGTCGTCCGCCCAGCCGAGGGCCAGAGGCTAGCCGAGTGGGCCGTCGAGGGCTACCTAGCTTGCATCTAGCCCTTAGCTACGCAGACAATGATTCTGAGAAATGCCCCCAGATGGGAAGAGGCCGATTCTTGGAATCACCCTCGGCCCAGTCGGGGGTGATTCTTGGAATCGCCCTCCGCCCAGCCAGGGTTGATTCTCGGAATCGCCCTTTGCCCAGTCGGGGGCTGGAGGTAGGCTGAACCATGTCGTCAAGGGCTACTCAGCCTGCCTCCGGCCCCCGGCTGGGTAAAGGGTGATTCTGAGAATCGCCCTCTGCCCAGCCAGGGCCCGGAGGCAGACTCGACAACCCTCCATGGCGCCACCCAGCCGGCCTCCAACCCTCGACTGGGCGAAGGGAGATTCTTTGAATCACCCTTCGCCTAGCCAGGGGCTGGAGGCCGATCAGGCAACATCGTTGAGGGTTGGTCAGTCTACCTCCGACCCCCGGCTAGGCGAAGGACGATTACGAGAATAGCCCTCCACCCAGCCGCGGGTCGGAGGCAGGCTGGGCAGCCCTCGACGGTGCCGCCCAGCCTACCTCCAGCCCTTGGCTGGAGGGTGATTCTGAGAATCACCCTCCGCCCAAGCAGGGACAATTCTTGGAATCACCCTCCGCCCAGCCGAGGGCCGGAGGCCGATCGGGCGACACTGTTAAGGGCTGCTCAGCTTGTCTCCAACCCTCCGGCCCCCGGGAATCGCCCTCCGCCTAGCCAAGGGCCGGAGGCTGGCCGGGCAGTGCCGTCGAGGGCTGCCCAGCCTGCCTCTGGCCCCCGGCGGACGACAAGGTAATTTTTATTTTATTTTATTTTTTTCAAGCACAAACTATATAAAAAATATATTTTTTTTTTAAACAAAAACTATTATAGTAATAAAAAAAATGTATTGTTTAATTAAAAAAAAAACTATTCAATTAAAATTTTAAAATATATAAAAAAAATAAAAACAAATTAAAAATATGTTTTAAAAAATAAACAAACAAATATAAAAAAAAAAAATTAATTTCTATTTTTAATTTTTTTTTAAATTAAAACAATTATTATTTAAAAAAAAAAAAAAACAATTAAATTTTTATTTTTTTTAAATATGTTTTAAAATATAAACAAACATAATGATAAGAAGATTTTAATTTTTAATTTTTATTTTCTTAAAACTAAAACAATTATGATTTAAAATATAGAAAAAACAATAAAAAAAAATTAAAAAATATGTTTTAATATATAAACAAACAAATATATGAATAATAAATTTTTCATTTACTTGTTCATTTTTAAAAATTGTTTAAGTCATATAATTTCTCCATAATTTCATGGTTCAAGTATATTGGAAACTTAAGGTTTAAAGACTTGAGATTTACAACTTGTCATTAAGGTTTTTATGCGCTACGAAATTTTATCTTTAATGTTATGGTTGAAAATAATTACAATTTTAGGGTTGTTTAGAGTCAAGATATTTTATGTTTAACAACATGGAAAAAAATTGTTCGAAATGATAAGCCCTTTAGACATGGTTTTGTTTATATTTAACACCATCTATCAAAAAAATTATAATTTTACGATTTTTCAATGTCCTAATATGTTGCCTTTAATTCCATTGTTACAATGTGTCAAAAGTGTGACACAATGTTTTTTTTTGTTATTCCAGCATCGAGTCGTTTTGTTTTGAGGGTGTTTTTTCAATCCTTTTTTCAAGAAACAATTTCGTTTTTAGCATAATTTTATAAAAAGGTGAAATTTGACCTTGAGAAAAAACAAATGCGTTCTGGAATACACACTTTGTTTTTGGGGAGTTTTTCATGTTTTTTGAGTCTTTTTGGGCTAGAGTTCCCATTTCATCGGTAATAGTGTTATCGATGTTACGAGATCCTTCCGATCAAACTTACTCATATCAATCTTTGGAATATAGTGGGTCTTCAATCCAATGTTAGAGTCTATGAAATCATGATTAAAATTTATTTTGTTATCATATCATCATGGGTTTCATCTAATACCTTTTCGCCATTACGAAGCATTTCTTGTAGCAACTTTTTCAATCTTCCTTTAAACCATTCTTCAAATCTTTCATGTTTCCTTTCATTTTTTATTCTATACCATCCATATTAGCTTTCATTTCATCCTTAAAACCTTCCATGTCTGATTTTAAACTATTCACGTCATATTTTAAACCATCCATGTCCCCCTTTAGTTCATCTTGGGTTGTTATTTCTCAGAAAAAAATTTGTTGCATTTGGTCCCGTAATTTTGAAATATCATGTTGTAATTATTCCTCTTCATGTGGCATGGTAGAGATTTACGAGGGCTTAATGCGTGTGGAACTATATTTTTTGGAGGAATTTTATAACCCAATAATGATATCTATGCTTCAATATGCCTTTTGAATTTATTCAAACTGGTTTTTCAAACAAAATTCATGCAATTTAAAAATACACACTTTTCTATTGCTTTTTAGGAGCTCAATATTGAACCTATTATATCTCTGCGATTTCGAATCTCCAAGATCTGAACTTCGGTCTTGTGGTATTGCTATGAGTCTTCTTTCCAATGCCACAAGTCAGACCAAAAGTTGATTCTTCAAGATAAAGTTATGCGAAATATCCCTTAATGACCTCATTATCACTGGTTCAGTAGAGAAAAGTTGTAAGGGATGCCACATGTCACTATTTAAAAATTTGGATCTAAAATTTCTACAGGACAAAATAAAGTCTGTGAAATTTTGGCCAATTTTATAGAATTCCAATATGATTCATGAAATTTTGGGCCTGCAAAAACCCTAACTTCCTCATATCATATCTCTGAAAATATAATGAACCAAGGTTTGAATTTCATACACGAGGTTAACCAATATTTTGACTATTCATGGTTTCAATTTCATATTCTAAAGCTTCGTATAAAAATAAGTATATCGAAAATTTCAAGGTGATCTGTTTGAAGAAGAAATACCCTAGAATCCAAAGCTCTGATACCAAATGTTATGTAACCAACTCACAAAATAGAAGAAAATATAGATCAGCAACTTAAGAACTATCCACTTTGTGTGGGAAACCTCCTTTAAAATACATAAAATGAACAAATTTGGATGATTCAAATGAAAAAACCTCCTTTCTATATATAGGATACTAAGGGTTCATAATGTAATCAGGGCCGACATAAGGATAATAATGTAAGGGTACAACAATAACAATAATGGGATTCTATGGGGCTCAATAATGACAATATGGGGAATTTATCGATACAATAATAACAATAGGGGGATAAAATAGCAAATAAAAAGGGATACACTAGTATTATATGGAACTAACATGTATTCCACAAAAACTCTTGACTGTGTTGCAGGCTCAAGTTTCTTCCTCGAATCCTAGGAGAAATTAAAATAAACTGAAGCTCCAAAATTTCTAAAATGAGACACATCAAGCTTTCTCCCAGAAAAATCTTCCTCTGGTGTGCTCATACCAGGTATTATATGAGGACTTTGGTTATGCATGTAAACTATTGTGTTACAAGATTCTGCGCATAGATGCAATGGAGAACCTTGATCATGTAGCATAGCTCTTACAACTCCAGCTATGCACTTGTTCTTCCTCTCAACTACACCATTATTTTGCGGGTTATGGGGTGTTTCAGTTTTCTTCGAACACCTTGTTTTTCACAAATCCTTGAAGTAATTCAAAACAAATTCACCTCCATCACCCCTCCTGAGAGCCTTTACCTTCATCCTAGTCTCCTTCTCAGCTAATGCCTTAAATTCTGCAAATTTGGAAAACAATTCATCCTTTTTCCTCATGAAGAAAATCCAGCATTTTCTAGAGTAATCATTAATAAAAATTACATGGTACTTATATTTTGTTGGGGAGGCTATAGATAAGGTTCCACAAACATCAGAGTGGAATCACTCTGTGATTTCATTTTGTCTTCTATCTCGGCCATAGAAGGTGAATTTGACATATTTCTGCTATTTGAAACCCTTGCAGACATGCTACTAGTTAAGGGAGCCTTTGGAGAGACAGGTGGTAATTTGATACATCTTTAAGGCACCATCATATATATCACCTAATCTCTTGTGCTATATTTCTCCAACATCTCGACTTTTTGTTTTTGTTTCCTTTTTTCTTAATGCAACACAATATCCCAACTCAAGTTTCTATCGGTTCTTCACTCAAACTCCAATTTGCTTCACTTTCCCGATAGATATGTGTCATAGAAAGGCTTTCCCTTTACTAAAAATAACATCATAACCTATATCCTCCAATAGTGCATCATAGATCAAGTTGTTCTTCAACCGAGGTATAAAAACAACATCTTTGAGGCAAAGAGGGCAGACTTTCTCCCTCTCAAAGGTGACAGTACCAATTCATATAACACTATATCTCCCTTCATCCCCAAAGTAAATATGCATATGGAAATCCTCCTCCTCCAAGCTACTGAAAAATTCCTTGCACCCTGTCATATCGAAGGAGGAAACAGAATCAAGATACCACACACTCCCCATAACAATGCACACCATGCATGTTATTAGGGTGAATTATAATTGAAATTGTGTATCCAATGCTTTACCTCCTGCTCCTCCTGATGGTTTCTTGTTAGACTTATTGTGCGGACATTTTGTTGCATAATGCCCATATTTGTGGAAGTGGAAATTTTTTATCTTTCTAAAGTATTTCTTCTTGCCAATATTTTGGTTGGATTTGGGTCATCTTTCATTTTCCTTTCTTCCCCTTCCCAACCAAGGAAAAATTCTCTTCATCCTGTGCTATGGATGATACTACATCTTTAGTATTTCTCTTTATCTCTTCTTGAACCAAATTAGACCACAACCTTTCCCAATTTGGTAATTTTCCCCTTTCATTCATAGAGTAATGGTAGTTGTGCCAAGGTTTTGGAACACTTAGAAGAGTAGGCTCACTAGATAACCTTCTAAAACATTCTCCCCAAACAATCCAAGCTCATATCTAACTTGAGTGAATTTGGAGAGATATTTTGGAATGGTATTATTTTTGTTCGTCCTAATGTTTCAAAGTCTGTCTTTCAGGGGCACTTTTCTATGGCTACTATTATTTTTTAATAGCTTAGTTAATTTCTTCCACACATAAAATGGTGTTTATTTTCCATGGAGGTTTGAGACCATATGGTCTCTCATACCTTCTAGAAGAATACTCCTCTCCTTTGCAACATCATTCTTCCATTGGGATAATTATTTTGCCTCAGACTCTTGAGGTTTCACAATGTCAATTTTAGCATATTATAACACACCATTATCATGAAGCACTACTTTGATTTAGTCCTTACAGGATATGAATTTCGAGCTACCCTCAAGGGCTTATTCTAATCTCAGTTCGTTGAAAGAAATTCTCCCCAATCTAAAGAAACGTTGCTACATTGAAACTGCAAAATTGAAATTCCTCAAGGAAAAAATTGAAATAATATTTGTAAAGTGATTTCAGAGCTTTGATACCATGTATAGATTTGATAGAAATTGCAACTAATCAAGAAATTAAATTGAAATAAGGAGACATAAATTCTACTCTACTAATATGTAGAATGAAAATCAAAATTTTGAATAACATTCATAGACATGCAACAAGAAAAACCACAGCTACATAGTGATTTATAGGGGAAAAAAACTAGGTAAAACCCCTAAATCCTCTTTGAATTAATCAGTTGAATAGAGAAACAATTACAATTTCATTCTCTAGCTCTGAGCACCACCTGCAAAATTAAAATTGATCTGAATTTAAAAATTTGAAGGTTTATTAAAAAGTTGCAAGTAAATTTGTGTATTATGGGAAATGGATCAATTTGCAAAATTAGAAAAAAATTAGTGTTTAAAAATTAGTTTTCAGAAAATAAATAGAGACAAATGAGCCATACACAGCAACACAGAACAACAATTGATAATAGAGTTCACCCCTCCTAGGCTACATCTTTGGGTCCAGCTTCCAATGTTGCAACTCTTAAATTATGTGCTCAAATATGTAATTACATCAGTTTACAATTCTCAAAATGAAAAAATAGTGTTGAAAATAGATTCAGAAGGCCCAAAAACCCCTATCTGGCCTCTTCCTGGGCTCAAAAAGACCAAAACCTCATCAATTTATGGCTCTCCCAATTTTCTTCTGCTAACTATTCTCCAATTGTGCAAAACTGGCTAATAGTAATTGTTCTACATTCTTTGCAATTTTTCCAATTATCGACTAAAAAATTTGCTTGGTGTCAACAAGCTTCGCGCCAAAAATGGTGCAAATTATTGCTTAATTAAATCGACCAATGACCCCCGTGCTCTGACTTCATGGCCCCATCATTGGTCATGTGGTCCATATGGCCGAGGCCAAGGCAACTACTTGCCCTTTCAACCCTGCACCTTCCACTAGAGGTTATGGTCATGTGAAACCCACAAGGCTAGGGGTCGGGGCTAACTTTGTGCCCCTGCTGCTAGAGCCCTAAATTTTTCCTTCTTTGGTTACACGCGGATCCCATGGGATCAGGGCTAGGGCCAATTGCCCTGCCCCGCCTGCCAAGCTCCCACCTAAGGTCACATGTGTGCCATGGGTTCTGGGGCTAGGGCTTACAACCCCTCCCTCCCTACTAGACTCCTTAGCCTCCTGCCCTTAGTCATGTGGAATGTACCATGACCAAGGGTTGGGGCTTGTTCCCGCCTCCATTCCTTCCATGGCCCGATGCATGGTGTGATGACTAGGGTTGAGGGCTAATGCTCGACCCCTCTCTCTAATGCAGATTTATACTGACTTTAAATTTATGCCACAACTCTAGTTTAACAAGATATAAGCCGATGGTGTAGTGGTGGAGGCCGGAGTTTGATTGTAGCTAGTTGCGAGTTCGATCCCCTCGAGGCCTGCGGGCCAAATAACAAAATTTTGAACAATCCTGAGGTGCCACGTAGCAGCCTCCAATTGGACCTCCCACATCAACTTGGACCAAAAAAATCAGATCAATTTGACCGATGATGAAGTGACACTTGTCGAGATTTCATTGGTAGTTTACCATGTTGTACGCTCAGTCAACATGATGAGATCAGCAGAATGGACTGCCCAGTCAGCAGTCCAATCAACACACCAACAACTTTTTTAGCTGTTGAGCCAAACGATCATAACATCATAACTTGAGCATACAATATCATTTTCAGTGATTTAAGTGGTGTTGGATTCATAACGAAGAGCACTATGACCTTGCAATGGTTTCAGGAAATTTCGAGCACTTTCAATTTTGAACATTTTTTGGATCATATGGATAACAAATGTTCTCTCTAATAAATGAGAACCTATGGCCAACACTTAAATTTTTTCCTCCTCCAAACTCCTATTCCCTTATGCAATTATGAGCTAATTCATGCTCCTAAATATTAGGGAAGTTCCTATTTCCTTGTGCAGTTCCCTAGGAATTGATATCTTGACTGCACACTCAACGAGTATACAATTAATTTTATACTAGCCTTTTTCTCCTGCGCTTAATTTTATACTAGCATTTTTCTTCTACACTCTAGCCGAGTAATTCGAATTCCATGTGTGTCTAGGATATTTTGGGATGATTAATCAGTTAACTAATAAATCTATGAGTTAGACTATTGTATCGCTGCACAACTAACCTTCAACTAACTATATTAATTTTTAGAGGTTAGTTAACTGAGTATAACTAAAAATAAGTGAACTAGATTACTAAAATTTAGAAATAAACACATGCATGACTGAACTCCAAGCCCACTAACTTAAATTTTCTAATCTAGCTGAGTGATAAGAGCCATGACACACTAGTTAAGTGCCTCCAAGTTTTCCTATTGATGTGGAAATTTGATTTATTCAATTTGACTAAGGCTAAATCCAAATTCAACCTTTCTTTCTACATTTTCTAACAATTCAACCTTTGTTTAGTGTTATCGAGTAGTATACGCACCGGTGCTTCGGTTTCACCTAGCACACCACTATTTTTAAATTAAAAAGCCTACAATAGTGCACCATGTTGTATACGCACCGAGCCATTTAGAAAAGGTCATAACATTGGGGCTTCATGAGAGTATAGCACCAGAATGGTGCAAATTAATTTTACGACCGATATTTTTTAAATTTAACACTATTATGGTACTATCAATTAGTATACACACCAATTCTCTAGAGTTAATTAGTGTGGCATTAATTTTTATTTTTTAAAAATAACCCTTCAATGGTGCACCATTATCTATTAAGCACGCGGAAATACAATTATATTAATGGAAACGATGCTTATTATATGAGTAGCACACCAATTCCTTTTAAATTAAAAACCTTACCATTGTGCACCATTTTTTATGCACCAGACTTGGGAAAGCATTGGTGCTTTACGTGAGTATTGTAGCGAAATGGTGAAAATGAATTTTATGACTAGATTTTTTTATTTATAATTTAACCCTTGTCTAGTGCTATTGAATAATATATGCACTAATGCGCCTTATATATGTAGCGCACCGTTGTTTTTATTTGTATAAAAAATAACCTAGTAATGGTGCACCATTGTCTATTAAGCATTGAGCCCTTCATTTCAATTAACGGCACCGATGCGTATACAATAAGAAGTGCACCACCATTCTTAAATTAAAAACCCCACAATGATGCACCATATTTTTTATGCACCAGGGTGTTGATATATAGGTTTATCATTGGGGCGTTGTGAGAGTATAGCACTGGACTGGGAAAAATGAACTTTACGACCAACATATTTTAAAATTTAACCCTTTCCCTGTACTATCGAATAGTATACGTACTAGTGCCATTATGCACTTAATGTACTCTTATTTTTTTATTTTTTATTAGAAATAACTATTCCATGGCACACCATATGCTATTAAGCTATAAAATAGAATCTATTGAATAAATTTTCCGAATACCTGGCAATTTTATACCGAATTGATTCATACCCATTCCATATAAATAGGTAACACACTAGTGCATTCGTAAATTATAGACACGCAATTAAAAACAAGCACCAAAATATCCATCTGCCCATCTCCGCTAGAGGGTCTTGTTGTTTTAGAAAAAGTGGCATCAACTTCAAGTGTAGCACAAATACTAGTAACTTTGACTCTAGATAGAAATGGATATTGGGTTAGTTTACAACCTTCCATGTCAAAATGATGAAGAAAGTCACATGCATACTTAGGCTAGGAAAGATAAATTGTTTTCTTGGTTTGCAAGACTTGGACATCAAGAACATAATGCAAATATCCAAAGTCTATCATTTCAATTTTTTTTTGAAGGTGTGAATTCAAATGGGTTAAAATGCTAGGGTAACTACTAGTGAGGATAAGGTCATCAACATAAATAACAGAATTATGAGATCACTTCCTACTTTTTTGGTGTAGACAATGGGGTCGGAATAACATCTAGAGAATCCAATTTTAAGAAGAAATTTATCCATTTTAGTGAGAAAAATAGATATTACCTAGACATTTGATAGTCAGGGAGGCATGGTTTCCACTTGAAACAAAAAAAAATGACGACCATTTGAAATTTTTTGAAAGGCACACAGTGAGCAACGAACAAAATCATGGCAAGCAAGGGAAGAATCGATGGTAGGGTGCTTCACAAAGGAAAAAGTATGCTTGCGAGATCTAGAACACTACAAATGGTAAGAATGGATTTTATAGCTAGAAAGTAATTTCTTTTAATTTAACCCTATTCCGGTGCACTCAAACCTAACACATCAGTGTTGATTATTTATGAAGCGCAATATGTATTTTCAAATTAAAAACCCTAACTTGGAGCACCGTTACATTGCAGTTTTAAAAATATAACCCTCCAACAGTGCACCATTGTCTATTAAGCATCGAGACACACAATTATATTAATGGAACCGATTCTTATTACATGAGTAGTGCACCAATGTTTTTTATTTTAAAAATCTTTCCATAGTGCATCATGTGTTTACACACTAGGGATTTCATAAAAATGGAAAGAATCGGTTCTTTATGTGAGTAGAGGACCAAAATGGTGAAAATTAATTTTATGACCGACATTTTTTTTAAATTTAACCCTTTCTTGGTGCTATCGAATAGAATATTTACTAGCGCACATATTATATGTAACACACCATTGTTTTTATTTTTATAAAAATTACCTTGCAACAATGCATGATTTCTATTAAGCACAAAGTGCATCAATTCAATTAATGACATCGCTGTGTATAATATAAGAAGCACATCGCCATTTTTAAATATAAAAACCCACAATGGTGCACCATATTGTTTATGCACCAGGGCGTTCGTATACAGGTTTAGCATTGGGGCTTCATGAGAGTATAGCACTAGATTCGGAAAAATGAATTTTACAATTGTTTTTTTTTAATTTAACCCTTTTCTTGTGCTATTGAGTGGTATATGAATCATTGCACATCATGTACTTATCATACCATTATTTTTTATTTTTTATAATAATGTTATGAAACAAACTCACAAAATAGAGGAAAAGATAAATCAACGACTTAGAAATCAAACTCTTCGGGGGGGAAGGCTCCTTTACATTACATAAATGAACAATCATTGGATGATTCAAATGACGAAACCTACTTTCTATATATAGGAATCTAAGGGGTCACAATATAATCAAAGCCTACATAGGAATAACAATAGTGGGATTCTATGGGGCACAGTAATAAAAGTATGGGAACTACATGGGCACAAAAATAACAATAAGGGGGCCACATTAACAATAAAAATAAGGGCCTATACTAGTATTATAAGGACCTAGCATGCCCCTCCACTTAAAAAAAAAATTCCTCAACGCTTGAGTAGTTTTAGATGCTTCTATATAAAATTCTCATACTCACAAGTGGAATCTTCAGTGGGAAAGTTCTTCCACTTGATTAGATACTCTGAAATTGATAAATTTCGTAGCTGTCGACTTCTTGATTTTGTGACTGATTCAGGTTACAATATGATTTTTCCTTCCTCTTCAAGTTCTGGAAATATTGATTGAGCTAGGAGCTTGTCACCTATAACCTTATTTAAGCATGAAACATGGAAAACTAGGTGCACTTGGGAAGATGCAGCAAGCTACAATTTGTATGTCAGAGTACCAATCTTTTGCACCACATTGTAAGGACCATAGTACTTTGGTGATAATTTATTATCTTTTTTGGCTTTCTTGAGGGACATTTTTTCATATATTTGTAGCCATAAAAATACCAAGTCGCCTACATCAAAACTTTTTTACTGAGCAAAAAATATATCCTTCCAAAAATTTGTTAACTATCTTAGTTTTTGCATTAGATTGAGGATGATAATTTGAACTATGTGCTAGTTGAGTACCCAAACAAGAAAATAATGTGGTCCAAAAATTTCCAGTGAAAAAGGGATCTTTGTTGCTTACAATAATATTTGGGTTTCCATGTAGCTTTTGAATTGTTTCCATAAATGCAGTAGAAACTATATTGGCTTTAAATGTATGAGATAATGCACAAAAGTGTGCATACTTGGTAAGTCTATCAACTACCACAATTATGATGCTCTTTCCTTCGTACTTGGGTAAACCTATGATAAAATCCATTGAAACCTCCTCCCAACATTGACTTGGAATGGATAAAGTTGTAGCAGACCCGATGTCTTAATTGTCACAAATTTATTTTGTTGGCAGACCAAAAAGTTTGTCACAAAATTTTGAATATCAGATATAAGGCCATTCCAAAAAGATTCTTTCTTGACCCTGTGGTAAGTTTTTAAAAATTGTGAGTGTCCTCCTAAGGGAGAGGTGTGCAATTTGAAAAGAATATTTTGTTTTAGTTGGGAATTATTACAAATATAGTGATATTTATACCATAATGAATCATTTTTCCAACTAAATGTATTAGATGTACTTGGATCTTCCTACAACTTTTCAATAAGTGTCCATGCTTCTTCATCATTCTTCCATTCCTCTATTGCTTTAGTTATCCAATATAGTTGGATAATAGAAATGGCATAAAGCAATGCTTCCACATCCTCATCCTTTCTTGAGAGTGCATTTTCAGCCACATTTATATTCCCTTTTTTGTAGATGATTTAAAAGTCATCACCCAACATCATTGTGACCCATTTTTTCTACTCTTGTGAAGATAATATTTGTTCCAAAAAGTATTTAAGACTATCATGATTTTTTGTTACCTTGAAGTATCTTACCATTAGGTAAGGTTTCCATTTCTTAAGTGCATGTAGTATTTCCAACATTTCCTTCTCATAAATAGGCTTCTATTAATACTTTCCTTTGATTGGGGAACTTTCAAAAGCAATGGATCTTCCTTCTTGCATCAAAACAACACCAATTCCATTTACCAAGGCATCACATTCCACAATAAAGGTTTTTGTGAAGTATGGCGTAGGTATACCGATGCTTGGCACATTGCCTCTTTAAGATGTTCAGAGGACTCGGTTGCTTCTGGAGTAAAATAAAATTCATCTTTATTTAGTAATATTGTTAGATGTGATGTTATTTTCCCATAATTATTAACAACCATGCGATCATACCCAGTTAATATGAAAAATCCTCACAGATGATTTAAGGTTGTGGGGATTTTCTATTCCTTAATGACTTTAATTTTTTTAGTGTCTACCATAATACCCTCATGAGATACATTATGACCCAGATATTCCACCTCTTGTACTCGAAAGAAACATTTGGAGGTTTTTGAATATAACTGTTTCTCCTCGAATATTTTTAGTGCCATGTCAACATGTTGAACATGATCATTCCAGGACTTGTTGTAGATTAGTATATCATCAAAAAATACTAACAAAAATTTTCTAAGGAAGGGTTTTAAAATGGAATTCATCAACCCTTGAAATCTAGAAGGTGCATTGGTAAGGCTAAAAGGCATGACCAAAAATTGATAATGACCCCCATGAGTTCTAAATTTTGTTTTTGGAATCTCTTAAGTCTTCATTCTAATTTGATGATATCCTGAATGAAGATCCAACTTGGTGAAGTAAATTTCTCCATGTAATTCATTAATGACAAGAGTGGGAAATTTATCTTTAATAGTGAGATTTTTGAGCAACCTATAATTTGGACACATGCACCATGATCCTTCCTTATTGTGCACCAATGCTACTGGAGCAGATAAATATCTTTCAATAGGTTTAATTATATCGGCCTCTAGCATTTAAACAATCATACGTTCAATTTTTCTCTTTTGGGAATATGGATATCTGTAAGGCCTTATGTTTGGAGGTACACTTACTGGAATAAAATGAATAGCATGATCATGACCACGAATAGGTGGGAGGCATTTTGGAGTCTCAAGTACCTTGGAATGATTTTTCAAGAATTTTTGGAGCTCTGGAGAAATATATGATTTCGATGTTTGAAACTATAGTGAGCATAATTTTGTAATTATGCCTTGTTGTTATTTCTTTAGAAGATTTTTCATGTCATTAGAGATTATTATCTTTGCTAGTTTCCATGTACTACCCCTTAATTCAACTTCCTTTCCTTCCCAAAACAATTTAAAGAAATTTCCTTGAAAATTAAAAGTTATTGAACCCAAATATTGTAACCATTGAACTCCTAGTACCACATCAGTACCACCGTTTGGAATGGAAAGAATTGGGCTATTCAATACATATTCCCCCATGGTTAGATATTATGGGACTTTCCATAGAAATTTATAGTTCCTCCATTTACAACAATCACTTGACAACATCATGCTGGATATAGGAAGCAATTCAATTCCTTGGCTATCTTACAATGACTAAAATTATGGGTATTTCCTGAATCAATCAACGCTATTACCTTTTTCTTCTTGATATGTCCTTCTATCTTAAGAGTTTGGGAAGTGGCAATTCCTTCCAATGCATTATAAGATATGGTCAAATTCATATCTTATTTCTCTAAGGCTGATTCCTGGTGTATATCCTCTTCTTTTGAAGTTTCTTGTTCCTTTTATTCCTCCTCTTCACAATCTATGTAACATAATTTTTTCTCAGCACACTTATGACCTTTTATTGTATTTTCTATCACAACTGTAACAAAGCCATTTTGATATTTTTTCTTCCAACTAGTTTGGTTTCAACCTTGTAGGTTGTGGAAGGCTAGGAGTAGAAACACTTCCATCTTTATAGTTGTGAGTGGTAGGCTTCCTTGTCGCCATAATTTTGATTTCAGTTTCTGTTGCCAACCTAAATGCCTTCTCCAATGTATCAGGTTCCCAAAGGAAAACCTCATGTTGGATGTTATGCTTTAAAATCCATATGAATACATCAATCCTATGCTCCTCTCAAATATTATTTACCCTTATATTCAATTTTTGGAAGTCCTCAATGTGATCCATCATCGAACCCTTTTGTTTTAGATTTATCAATTGGATAAAGAATGTGTTTCTGTTTGTATCCTCATAATGTGCTATCATTTATTCCATAAAAATTGACCAATAATTGACAAGTTCTTTATGAGAACAAAGCCATCGATACCATACAAACTAATTTTTTTCTAAATATAAAGTTGCAATACATACCTTTTGTGTGCTTTTCACATTATGGAGATCAAAATATTGCTCCATCTGTAGTATCCATGTTATGGGATCCTTGCCATCAAACTTCCTAATATCAATCTTTGGAATATGGTGAGTCTTTAATCCAACATTAGAGTCTATTAAATCATGATTAAAATTTATTTTGTTCTCATCATGAGTTTCCTCTACTACTTTTTCGCCATTAGGAATATTTTATTGTAGGAACTTTGTCAAACCTTCCTTCAGACCTTTCATGTCTTTCTTCAAATATTCCATGTTTCCTTTCAGTTCTGCTTGTATACCTTCCATGCCATTGTTCAACCCATCCATGTTTGATTTTAAGCGATTCATGTCGCCTTTTCGTTCTTATTTGGTTTCTCTTTGTCAGAATGAAATTTGTCGGACTTGGTCCCATAATTTTGATATATCATGTTGCACTTCTTCCTCTTCATGTGTCATAGTAGAGTTTTCTAAGGGCTTAATGGGTGTGGAATTATTTTGGGGAGGCATTTTAGAACCCAATATTGATATCGATGCTTCATTTTCCCCTTGAAATCACTTCAAAGTTATTTTTCAAACCAAAGTCATGCAATTTTTAAAAAATTACACAAATTTTTCTTGCTTTTGAGGAGCTTGATTTTGAAATTGATGTGTCTCTGCGATTTTGGATCCCAAATATTTGAACTTTGATCCTATAGTATCCCTATAAGTCTTATTTCGGATGCCATATGTTTGACGTAATTTTGATTCTTCAAGATAAATTTATGTCCAATCTCCCACAATCAACTAATTATGCACTAGTTCAGTAGAGAGAACTTGTACGACGTGCCACGTGTGACTGTTTTGACCTTCGACTCTTAAATAGATACAGAAGAAACTACAGTTCATGCAATTTTGGATAATTTTTATAGAATTCCAATATAATTCCTGACATGAAAGTTATAACAATTTTCTTTCGGTCACACGAGCTAAATCCATATTTCTTCTCCACGGAGTAAAAATTTCAGCTTCTGAATCCTCGTAGAAAAAAAGTTACTGAAAAGATACCAAGATGACCTGTTTGAAGAAGAAAAAACCTAGAATCCCAAGCTCTCATACCAGATATTATGAAACTGGCTCCAAAAATAGAAGAAAAGATAAAACAATGACTTAGAAATCAACCTCTTTGAGGGGGAAACCTCCTTTACATTACATGAATGAACAATTATTGCATGCTTCAAATGACAAAACCTACTTTCTATATATAGGAGTCTAAGGGGTCACAATATAATTAGAGCCTACATAAAAATAACAACAATGGGCTTCTATGGGGCACAATAATGACAATATGGGGACTACATGGGAACAACAATATGAATAAGGGGGCTACACTAACAATAACAATAAGGGGCTACACTAGTATTATATGTACCTAACAAAGAAATAACTCTGCCACAATGCACCATATGTTATTAAGCATTGGTGTGTATAAATAGGAGAGACATCAAGGAATTTGTACATTATAGAGGCATCGTTAGAAAACATCCGCTAAAGTATATTCCCACCCAACTCTGCTAGTAAAGTCTGCTACAAATGGATTTTTGGACTATTTTTATAGGGGCTTTTACAAAAACCTTCGTTATAGGGTATTTTCCTTGTAGTGAAAGTGGCATAAACTTTGGGTTAGTACAAGTAGCAGTAAGCTAGAATCCAAATAAAAAGAGAGATTGGGTTACTTTACAATATTCCAAGTGAAAATGATGAAGAACATCACATGCATACTTAGATTCTGAAAGATAAATTCTTTACTTCATTTGCAAGACTTGGAGGTCAAGAACATAATGTGAGTATCCTAAGTCTTTCATTTCATACTTGTTTTGGAGTCTTGACTTCACATGGGTTAAAATTTTAGGGTCACTTCTAGTGAGGATAATGTCATCAACATAAATAATAGGAATTTGATATCACTTCCTACTTTTTTGGTCTAGAGAATGGGCTCATAATGACATCTAGAGAATCCATTTTCAGGAAGAAAGCTATCCATTTTTGCATATCAAGATCAAGGAGCTTATTTAATACCACAATGAGATTTTTTAAGGCCACAAACAAGGTTAGAGTCTCTCTGAACATATCTAAGAGGTTGTTCCATGTAAATTTCTTCTTGTAGATCCCCATGCAAGAAGGCATATTTAACATCCATCTGATGGACCTCCCATCCATGCGAGGTAGCAAGGGCTAGAACAAGGCATGTGGAATTTATTTTTGTGATTGGGGCAAATATTTTATTGTAGTCAATTCCTTCAACTTGAGAGAACCCTTTAGTAACTAACCAGGCCTTGTGTCTTTCAATAATTTCATCTAATGCATACTTAGTTATGTATACCCATTTACATCTCACAAGGTTTCTTCAGTTTGGAAGAGGTACCAATTCCCAAGTATTGTTCACCATCAAGGAACTATTCTTCATTTGTTGTTGATTCCAAATATAGATTTCCTAAAGCTTTTGCAAATGGTTTTGGATCATGAATATCTGAAACTTGAGCCAAAATAGAGGAGGCTCACTGGAATCATGAATGAGTATGAAGTTGTGACCATGCAGAGGTGGATTTTCATCCTCAATGTCATCATTTGAAGAAGAAACAAAAAAAAGAAGAGAAGGTGGCACAAATTTCGAAGATGGCGCACAAGCCAAATAGGGCACAACCGTTGAATTAGGCTCACAAGCCAAGAAATTTTAATCAAAATTAACAGCTCTCCTAAAGATTATTTCATTGGAGTGAGGTTGAAGAAGTCTATAACCTTTTACATCTTCAGAATATCTGACAAAAATAAACTTCTCACTTTTAGGTTGTAAAGCTTTCCTTTCTTCATCAAGAATGTGAGCCCATGCTACACTACCAAATATGAAACTTGGCTTACATCTGGCTTAATTTTAGTCCATGCTACCTCTAGTGTTATATAGCTTGTATCCTTGACCCAGGTTCAATTTTCTGATTTGCATAAGATGGGGTGTTGGATTTTCACACACACCTCATTGGGAATCAATCACATGGACTAATCGCTACTCTAGGATCTATTTTGGGACCACTTAAAATTTAATGATAATCATTTGGAATTTTACTAATGCCGGTGGGTTTTGTTGTAATGGAAATAATAACTTAAAAATATATATTTAAGTTAATTTATGGTGATTCACTTTTATATGACAAGTAAAATACACTTTACAATAAAGTTATGAAATAACTGAAGTTTGCATGGACTTTTTCAAAACGTAACTTAAAAGAGATTTGCACTCAAGACCTCTTACTAAATAAAGTAACTTTTGATCAAGTGAGCTAGAGAAAAAGACTTAAGAATAGTAGTGAAGGAGGGTGGGGTTGTTGTTGCTATTTTCAGGGCTCTTCCTTGAACTTTGTGCCTACCAGAAAATATGTGCCCATCCAAAAGCAAACAATAGTTTGAAAATAATTTCAAAATTCAACAACAAAAGGGTTAAATCATGGTTACTTACCTAACAAATGAAAGTTTTCTTATTGTTTCTTATTCTCTTAGATTGAGAAAGAACATTAAAAAGAACATACATTATCTAGATAGAGTAGAAACCAATAATATAAAAAGAAAACCCGAATATGAGTTTTACAAATTATTTAAAAAAAAGGGGGCGAATTTGGATTGTGTACCTCCATATTTGACGAAAAATGTTGTGTGTTGACAAACCAAAGCTTTTTTTGATGAAACAGAAGGTGGCCTTATTTGAAAACATTGTTTCAGATGTGGTGGAATAGTTTGTTTAGGCCAAAACAATACAAAAATAACAGATCTAAGATATGCAAAAACATGAGTTCAAGATCTCAATAACAAATGGGAGTAGTTCTTGAAACGAGCTCTGATACCATGTTTTGGTAAAGAAGGCATTGCATACAAAATGAACAACTTCAATAACCACTCACACAATTGGATCAAAATCATAACTCTGGTATTTTTACGTGGTTAAAAACCTCTAAGAGGGAAACAACCCATGACATAGCCAAGGCAGCCACTTGAGGCAATTTTATTTATGCAAAATAAAATATTTTGCATAAGACATGACCCTCGATTCCTGTTAAATATAGATCATGGAACAATCAGGTGTTAAGCCATAGATCAATATTGGTTAGTATGAAGGAGAATATGAGTGGCCATATCACTCTATTTCTAAAACATATCGTGACCAACAAATTACAATGCAATTAATGCATATTAAAAAAACATACTAAAAACACACTTTTACCTAATAAACACATTAGACAAGTTTGAGCTTTACTAACTCCTAAGTATCTAAATATCCTAACAAAAAAAACTTTGATTAATTATTTAATGCTTCCCCACTTGAGGCGATGGATACTTGTACTATAAAAAAAACACAATGAATACTTCTAAAAATACCTTTAAAATAACACCATTCATCTAAACCAGAAAAATCCTTTTCTTTCTTTATTCTTATGAAACCTCTCAATCCAATTATGCATCTAATATTTCCATTCTTCAAAAATTCCTGTTATTATATGAAATCATGCTAGATATTAGAACCGACGAGACACACACCACTAAATTGAATGGAAATCACATTTCTTACACCCTTTACTCGAATTCTTACCTATTTCTGGAATTTAGGATGAAAGTCACAGTGTTTGAGCCTGAGTAGAATAATACCCACACCATAGGCGATGTACTAGCCATAAGCGGGATGATCTTTGCACTTCTTTCACTACTTTCACTACTTCCAACTTTGGTACCCTCATGAAGATTGAAACATCTCTAGCCCGATTCCAACAATGGAGCAAGACACCATGACCGGTATGAATTGGATTTCCCTGTACACACATAAATACAGAGTGGTTGAAAGGACTTGGTTTTCCTTATATACAGAAATCTAATCATCATCCCCCATGTAACTTATGTCCTAAAGGGGTTGGACAGTAACTTCGTCGAATGAAAAAAAACATGGGCTATGCAAAGTCTTGCTCTCCCACTTATTTTATAATTGTTAACTGCATGTATGTTATAACCATATGAAAGAAATTGGTATTTTTTAATAATAGGTTGATTAAAAAATTTAAAGTTCTTCTTTGACATTATGGAATCAAAGATTTGGACTCTTGTGTGTTGATTAACAAAGTTTCCAAGGCCAAAATAGTTCCCTTGTTGGCCCATCCTTTTTATTCACCGTTATTCTAACGTAAGACTTCAAAAAAACATAGGAGAAGGAAATTTGGAGAGGGGATTTCTAATTTTAAGAATATATTACAATTTGAATGCCGTGGGTGGAATGAAATCACCAAATGACTTATGACAATACTAGAATCCCCATTTATTATTAATTTTAATAATTTGCATTTATATCACAAAGGTAAACCTTGTCAGAAAGCATAGACTTATACCTAATTTTTAGACCCAAAGCATACACCTTAAGTGAAATATAATTTTAATATTCGTCTAAAGCAAAGAATAATTTTCATGCCCTCCACCACTATTTTTTTGTTTTCTTTAAGTAATTTATAAACTGTGGTTTTTTATATGTTTTGATTTTATTTCATGTGTGTGTCTTAAGTTTTAAATGCTAATTTTGTTTAATTATTATTATTTTTTAATTTCATTTTTAATTTTGGCTATTGTTTTATTCTTCTTCTTTCCAAAAAAAATTGTTGGTGTTATCTTGTCTGAAAAAAGGAAGGTTTTTTAAACATATTTAAAAAAAGTTTTTTTTTAATAATTAAACATGAATAATAATTAATTTTTAAACTTTTAAATAAAGTTAGAGGCGTTTATTTGAAGTGTTACGTTTTTTGCAAATGCTTCCATTAGGACATAGTAAAGAATATTTGTGCTACTAGTAGCATCATTTTATAATTCAAGGGTTGATTTTAAGGTTTTTGTTCAGTTTTCAAGTGCATGATTTCAATTGAGTTAGAATTTGACAACTTCCAAAAAAAGGTTGCCACTGATAGTTCCACTTTCTCATTCAAGGCTTGATTTTGATGCAAAAATATGGACTTTTTGTGTTAGATTTCTTTTTTTGAGGTCATAACCCTTGTTAAGATGGTAATTATGTTCTTTAGATGGCTATGGAGTTGTGAAAACCTTATAGTATGATAAAGAAGATGCCAACATTGCTTAAATGATTGACCCACTAAGTTGAAGGAGCTTATCTGGCAGGGTATATTTTGAAGATTGAAATATTATGCATATTTATAGTATAATAGGTAACTATTATGGTTTGAAAAATCATACATGTAGTATGCAAGAAAATATTCAATAAAAAAACATGCAATTTACTATTAAATTTGGTAAAATTTTGGAAAATACTTTCCATTTGATCATATAATGTAAAAAATACGCGAATTTTTAACCAAATGGCTATATATTATTTTCAGGAAATGTGAAAAAAACAATTTGCAAAATTTCTCCCTTGAAATTTTCCTTATTATGTGGTAGATGAGAAGAAATGGGGGAAAACCAAGAGATGGAACTGAAAGTGAAGTTTGAAAAATTCATTTGTTGTAGTAGTGACCTACTAAGGAAAACCCTAGAGATTGCCTTCCAAGAAGTTTCAAGCAACATTGTTTCAAGGAAATTGATACTAGTCATACTTGTACAATATGTTCTTAGTATATACAGAGAAAATTAGGAAGAATCAATATCATTTAAATTATAGTCATCATATCCCTGATCAGGGTGTCGAAATATGTGACAACGGTGGAGGGGGGGTTCTCGCCACCCCATTGCCTCCTATCACATTTAAGTGGGGGGGATGGCATGAATATATTTCCCCATGTAAAAACACATATTAATTTTCATACATTACCTCCACATTAATATGCAACCAATATTCTATCTGTGAGCTCTCGGCTTGGTAGATGTGGCTCGATGTTCTTCTACAACCCCTATATCATTCCCTCATGACAGGTGGGATTATTTACCCCATGAAGCTAGCTTTATGGAGACCTTATCTGCATGTTTCAGCCCCATGTTCCTCTGCAATCCTCGTGGATCAACTCCATTGTAGGAGTAACATCTCTCCCATGGAATTGGTTCTATGAGACTTAAATTACACGATGGTATTAGCTCTTGGGAAGCAATACTTTAGTATATGCACTTGGTGCAGACCCTTCATGCGTGGAGTAGGGTGATAGTGGTTGAGGAGGAGACTTTTGTGACATCAATAATGACGATAAAACATGATAGAGCCAATGTGGGAGGTGGTTGGAAAGGATTCGACATTTGGCTAAAGAATTTCCAAGCCCTCTAGGTTGGAAATTATGGGGTTATTTTTTCTATGACTAATCTCTACATCTCTTTCATTTTGTTATACTTTTCATGGTGGACCTTGGTTCATGGTTTATAGATTGTCTTGGTGGTGTTTACTATCTTTAGCCTACTCGGTTTGATATGGTTTTTTGACCCCTCTTCTTTGTTTGTTTATCCTTTGTCATAACTTGCTAAACAATGCTCTAGAACTTTTTGTAATCTAAGTGTTAATTTTTTGTTAATATTTTTATGAATTTTATCAACGTGTTTCATTCATTTTTTTCTACTGTGGGTTGTTCTTAATATGACATTTCTTATCTTTGAGTATAATGCCTTTCTATTAAATGCATTTTTTCCAAAGGTTTGGAGGAAAATGTCCTCAAGGAAGGCCTTGAGCTCAATCCCAAGATCAGAATGATGTGGCCAAATTCCATTATTCCACCCCTCCCAAAATTCAATTGTGAAAACTCTAACTCAAACCTTAACTAAAATGATCACTAAGCATACTCTAATTTTGAAATCCAAGATAAAGTAGCTAATTCAGTTCCTAACCCTTGACATACTAGGGTCCAACACAATCAATATCTTAATTCCATTACACTTCACTTGCAAATGAAGATGCTCCTTGGCAGGGTCCTGAAGAAAAAGTACGTGGACTCTAATGATATCATCTATTGTTTGAATGAAATTCAACTATTCCAACACCAGTTTCTAGAAACCAGGATAATACTGAGAGGGGGGGTGAATTAATATTGTAGGAATTTTTAAAAAATTATTCACTTGCAATAAAACTTAGGATAGTAAGACAACTTCAACAACTAATTCATATGAGCATGGAAATAAATAACATAAGTATCACAATGAGACCACACAAATTCTTCAAATATCTCTTTTAATTTCTTCATAAGGAAAGATACAACTTGTTGTTACAAAGTTCTCTGGCTACAACCGGCTGGAAGAAACTACTCACTGGTCTATCAGCTACAACTAAAAGGAGCTACAACCCCTAAGTCTATCAGCTACTAATGAGAGGAGCTTCAACCCATATGTATTTTTCAACAACTGCTAGAAGGATCTACAAGCTATGACTTGCAAGATACAACTTGCATGACCTCAAAGATTCATATTTCATACAGTTTTCATACTAAAATAATGAAGTCGTTCCATTTAACAACATTAAAAAAAATTGTGTCAATCACTCACCAAAACCACCACTACAACACTTACAAAAATTTCACCATACTCACCACAATTCCACACCTCTTTTCTTTATACTTACCTTGAAAATTTGAATTTTCTTATAAATAGTTTTGGAGTGATATTTTTTGAATATAGCTTATTTATCTTGCACTTTAATCTTTGCATGAATCTCTTATTTTTTTCCTTTGTCTTGTTCAAATTATTCATCTGCATCTGATATTCAAGTATTTTAACTCTCATTACATGTTTCTGTGAGAAAAACTCAGTTTAAATGTTAATTTTATCATTTCTAGTAAGTTACATGTTTTAGCATAGGTCTTCTAATTTTGTTGAATCTCCAAGTTTGTCTTAACTAAAAAATCTCCCTTTTAAACTACCTAATCTGCTAAATTCTTCCACTACATGCATTCATGTTTGCGTTAGCACTTTATTTTGGCATACACAACCAATTTAAATTTTTTTGAATCAAGACTATAGATTTACATTTACCAAATATGGAGTAACTTCAATATTAGATATTGACTCATCCACCATGGGCTCTTTTTCATATAGACATGAGGGCTTATTGTGTGTTAAAATTCTCTATCACCCTCTTGGTCACATTACATAGGAAACCAAAAAAAAATTGTGACCCGATGCACTCCCTATCACTTGACGAAATGTTACTTGTCAGAAATATTTCCATCCCCTAAGCCCGTCTTCTCAACTAATATCCCTTTTTTTGTTGTTTTACTTGCTTCAAGGTCGCCCATTCTAGGATTTTCCTGTCTTAAGGGTTTTCCTAGTTTTGGGCTTTCCTTCTGAGATCCTACCAAGTTTTCATTCTAAGTCATCCATGAATTTTTCTTCTAGGAAAGTCTCTCTTACCTCTACGACTACCCCGAATTTCTGCCCCTTGGATGCTCGGGTCCCCAACTCTTGACTTTAATCATCTACGCGAACATGCGAAATCTCCTGAAAATTTTTCTTCTAGTTGTTGTCATGTTGATGTCACCAACATTACATGGTGCCATCTCAGTGGTTCCATGTGTCACTCATATTTGGACCACTAGGGTACCCAAAAACATAGAAAATTCCTACCACATTTCCTCCATATATGTCATGCTAACATCATCACTAATCACTCACCAATCAATGAGATGCTTCCACACGTACCTCCAAAGAGGAGATAGAAAGAGTCCCAAGCCTTTGTGTTTTCAATGAATTTATTTAATTAAAAAAACCATCTTGTTCAAGCTCTTTTATATAATTCCTTCATGGCTCCCTAACTCGTCAACATGTGGCTCCTCGATTTATCACCCATGTGCACCTGTTTTTTCATCCGGGGAAGTTCCTTTTGGTCTAGGCTTCTCGGTTCCCCAAATCCTAGCTCCCTGGTTAAAATTTATACGTGATTCATTTTTTTCTTCTAGGGTCTGAAATCTCATACTACTCTGCTTTGTCTGCGTAACTAAAAGGTTCACTACTTATAGCTTGCTACAATGGGACCTCCAACCACTTTAGCCTTGCAATCTTTGAGTTTTGGGGCCCTTCCTTTGACTGGCTCTAAATTTCAATCCAGGAGTCCGTTTTGATCTTTGACATACCAGTGGAAATCTCCTTTAGAGCTCTATCCATCTAAGTGAGTCCCAACTATGTTTTAAGAGATATTATGAGATAGAAATGGCTTCAAAGTCTATACATCATCACCAACTTTTCCTTTACCATTCCTTGAGTTGTTCTTCATTCTTCTTTCATTTGTCTGTACTACTACCTTTATCCTAATCACCTTTTCTATCATCACCAAGCTTGTGTGGCTTGCTTGAGACCATACAAGGCCTTCTTTAACTTACAAGCATAATCTGGTTGTTATGACAATTGAAATCCATCTTGTTATTCTATGTAAACTTCTTCCTATAGTTATCCATTTAGAAAGGCAAATTTGACACCCATATGATATATGTTGAACTTCTTAAAACAAGAAAATGCCAAAAACATTCTAATAGCTCTAGTTGAACAACATGAGCAAAAGCTTCATCAAAATCCAAACCTTCAATTTGAGCATAGCCTTTGCACACTAACCTTGCCTTGTTTCTAACCACTTCTCCATTCTCATTCAACTTATTCCTCAAGACCCACTTCGTACAAATGAAATTATTATTTTTGGATCTAGGAACAAGGCCCAAAGTTTTATTTTTTTCTATCTTTTTCAATTCTTCATGCATTGCTTTTAACCTGCGCAACATCCTTGGGTTCCTCATTGGATAACAAAGCTACATGTGCTTGAGTAGGGGGATTGTGTAGGTTCCTTCTAGTTTATACAACTATGTTTAGGTCACCAACAATTTTACCAGTTGGGTTGTGTTTTTGCACACACCTTGATGGATCTTTGGCTTGAGGATTGGTAGGATCTTCACTATCTTCATCTAAAAGTGACTCTTCGATCTTATCATCATTGTTGACTGGATCAGGTGAGTTGGTATTTATTGGTTGTTTGAATTCAGATTCAACATATTCATCCACTTTAACATCAATATACTAAAAAACACCTCTTGATATTATGAGAATATCCATGAAAAATACCTTCATGAGCCATTGCATCAAACTTGCAAGGCTTTCATCGATCCTCTTGATGTAGCACTTACTACAAAAATAAAAAAAAAAATAAAAAAAAAAAATGCTTGAGATGGTCTATCGTATCAAAGATCATATGGATCCTTACCATTGTTTGGTATAAAGTAATCTTTGATGAGAATACCTACTATTGTATGAATAAATTCTAACCAAAATATGTGATAAACATTCCTTTCTCCCATCATTGATCTGGCTAAATGCTGAACTGATCTCTTGGCACTTTCTGCTACACCATTTTTTGTGGAGTATCTACTATAGTGAACTTATTTTTTATGTCACGGTGCTTGCAAAAGTCATCAAATTATTTTAGACTAAACTCACCTCCATTGTCAGGACTTATACTCTTGATTTGCAACCAATTTCATTCCGAGCCATGGTTTTAAAGTATTTAACTTCTCAGAATATTTATATTTATCTCTAATAAGATCAACCCACATCATTCTACTGAACTCATCAATGATAAACATAAAATACACTTTACTTATGGGTTACTGCATTCTTGTTGGTACACATAAATCCATATGAACTAGCTGCAATGGCTTAGTTGATGAGTTCTCCTTGGACTTGAATGGTGTTAGGTGTGTGTTATATTCTTTCCATGAATAGTTTGTGCATGGGTTTGCACATGGTTTTGGGCATGATGGTTTTCTGCCCCTCGTATTTTGTAGATCAGGTCAAGGTAACTATGGTTATGCTCTAATCCAGGGTTAATGGATTGGGGTTTATGAATGCTTTGGCATGTATATATATGTGTTGTAACAATAAAAGGAATATAATGAAAAATAAAGCTGGTAGTCCCGATTTGGGATCTAGAGGAAAAATATATGTGTATATTTTTTTTTATGTTGTATGCTCTCGCTATTTTTTGTCTTTAAGAATTTGTTTGCAGATAATTTATGTATAGGGTTAAAACCTACAAATGGTACTCGAGCTTGCTTACCCAACTGAAAATAATTATAAGTAGTATTATCAAGATTTGATAGCTTTGAAAGATCCCTGACTACATTCATTTTACCCAATCTAACTATCTGATCAAAATTCAGATGACCAAGTCTCGTGTGCCAGAACTAGTTTTCATCAATCTTTGACAAGCAACACTTACCTTTTTTCTATTTCAAAACATATACATTTATATCTGCTCTCACAACCTCAACTACTACTTCACCAATTCCTACAAACTTGATTTTATAATTCTTAGCAATGAAAACCATATCATATTCTCGGTGACACATCTGAGATACACTAAGTATATTATTCTTTATTCCATCAACAAAAAAAACATTCTTGGCTTTACTATTTCCATTTGACAAACTGAAAATTCATTTTTTGAAAATCCTACTAGGTGCATTATTACCAAAGATCACATTTCCTTTCTCAACTAGTTTCCATGTCAAAAAATTACTTCTGTCTCCTAACATGTGCTTGGAACAACCATTGTGCATGTACCAATGAGTGGCCTTGTTTTGTGCATACAAAACAATGTTTTTGCTACTCTAAATCTCCTTTTCTTAATATACTTTGGGCTCTTTTTGGTTTTCTCAATAACGCGATCACACCTTTTATTCTAGAATCAACACTCACCTACTCTATGGCCAAAGTTTTGACAGTTATAAAACTGAATTAAATTGTTAAAAGGAGAAAAGGAATTTCTATACCTGGGTCTCCCCATTCTCTGTTCAATTTGTTGATCTCGTGTTGATGTTTTCTTCTTCTAGATGTGAATTTTTTGTATGATACATTTACCCTATAGTTTGTTGCTTTTAGTCCAGAGTTTTTTCATGTGAAGCAATATCCTAGAAATATGTTTGCATATCTGGGAGAAAATTGATTTCTGAAGCTTTGCTCTGCAAACTTTTTTGTATTTCAATTTTCTTCTGTAATGTTTCATGGAAAAAAATCTCTTGATATTGCATTATTGTTTATTTGAATCTTCTTGACTATTGGGCTACACACTAGATTTTTCTTTTTTATAGGCTGAGTTGACCATTCTTTTATTGCTAAATTGTCAATATTTTTGGCTACATTCACACATGTAATTTTCATCTTTCCCGTTCACTCTGCTTTTGAAATAGATTCAACCTCAAATCCAAGGCCAGATCGTTTTGTGGAGACTCTCTAAGCTTATAAAGACTCATTCAAATCATCATGTGCCCTTTTCCAAACTTCTGATTGAAGATC
Source organism: Pinus albicaulis (assembly GCA_034641835.2). Lineage (NCBI taxonomy): Eukaryota > Viridiplantae > Streptophyta > Pinopsida > Pinales > Pinaceae > Pinus > Pinus albicaulis. The sequence continues at coordinate 404,300,403 of CM076579.1, forward strand.
AACTTATTTCTTCCTTTTCCAACTCTTATCTCAGCAAAACAACCTCTTTCTCAACCCTTTCACATGCTTCGTTCTTTTCATAGAATTGTTGGTTTAAAGTCTCTTGTATATTGCTACCTTCTTCGATTTGTAGGACAAACGGTTCAACAACTTCAACCTTTTCATTGGTTAACAAATAATTTTGGGTTTTATTTTTCTTTATTAGCCTTTCAATCTCTTCAAGTGCACTGACCAACTCTCCTCATAAATCCACCTTGGCCTCTTCACACTCAGAGTTAATGGCTTCTATTTCTAGATTGTTTATAACCATAAGCATGAATTGTTTTATGCTTTCATCATCTTTTTCCTCATTTGAGGATTTAGTTCCTTTGTTTTGATATGAGGTGACATCTTGGGTGTAGAAGCTCTTATTTTTGGCCTTATTCATATCCTTTTTCACTTTCCTAAACTTTTCTCTTGGATCATATTCCTTCTTATTATTTTTAGTATTCATGGAAGCATAGTGACCAACTTTTCCACAATTAAAACACTTAAAAGGTAACTTACCTCTATACCTACCTAATCTTGTCTTGAAATTCCTCATGAACTTGGCTTCTTCTTCATCTGATTCGCAACAAGAATAATCACGCTCTTCTTTGGGCTTCTTATATACTTTGAAATCTAACTCCTTTGTTTTAGGCTTTCCATTAGAAATTATCATTTCATAGGAAATGAGTGTACCAAGTAATTGGTCCAAAGTGAGAATCTTTAATTCTGTATTCCCCTCAAAGGATGATACCTTGGGATTAAATCTCTCAAATAGAGACCTCAACACCTTTTGAACTACAACAAGTTATTCTAATTTCTCATCAAGGTATCATATAGTTTTCACAACCTAATAAAATCTCAAGAAATACTTTGCAATATCTTCATCATCATGAATATTTAAAGACTCAAATTGCATTCTAAGAACTAAGAGTTTGGCTTGCTTTACCTAGTTGTCACCTTCATAACAACTACTCATCTTATCCCAAATAGCTTTCATTGTTGTGCAGTCCATAACTTTAACAAGTTATGATTGGGGTAGTCCAAATATAAATGAATTCATGGCTTTAGAATCAAATGTGAACTCCATCTTCTGGAATTTTGTAATCACTACTGGAGGATTTTGATATTGTTCTTCTACATCATCCACTAGTGATTGAATGTAGGTCTTCATCCTTACTTTCCAAAACACATAGTTTGTTCCACTTAACATGTGTGCCCTATCAATGAATCCTCCTTCCTGGTTTTCCACAGTTCTTAATATTTCTTTCACATGTTAAAATAATATGAAGTAACCTAGTGGCTCTGATACCATTTTTTAGAAACCAGGACAACTCTGAGCGGGGGGTTGATTCAATATTGTAGGAATTTTAAAACTTTTATTCACTTTAAATAATACATAGGATGGGAATATAACTTGAGAAACTACTTGATATCAACATGGGAATAAATAAAATAAATGTCACAATGAGAACACACAAATTCTTCAAATATTCCTTTCAATTTATTCATAGGGTAAATTATAAATTGTTGTTACAAGGTTCTTTGGCTATAACCAGTAGGAAGAAACTAATCCCTGGTTTATTAGCTATAACTTAAAGGAGATAAAAACCCTACGTTTATTAGCTACTACAAAAATGAGCTTCATCCCCTAAGTATTTGCCAACAACTACAGGAAGGATCTACCACCCCTGACTTGGAAGCTACAACTTGCATGACCTCACTAATTTATATTTCATACATTTTTCATACTCAAATATTGAAGCCATTTTCTTTTACAACATAAATCAATTCCTCTCTCAAACACTCACCAAAACCACCATTACAACACCTTAAAAAATTTCACCGTACTCACCACAATTCTACACCTCTATTATTTGTTCACTTTGCAAATTTGACTTTTCTTATAAAGTAATTTGGACTAGTATTTTTGGAATTTAACTTAGTTTTCTTGCACTTTGATATTTTCATGAATATCTTATTTTTTCCTTTTTCCTATTAAAAGTAGTCATCTACATATATGATCTTCATAACTTCTAACTCTCCTTTCCTCTTTCAGTGAGAAAAACTGATTTAATCTATTGCATCAATTTCTGTAAGTTACAATTTTTAATATAAGTCTTGTAATTTTGTCAAATCTCCAAGTTTGGCATAACTTGCAAACCTACCTATTAAACTACATATTCTACTAAATTATTTCAATATCCCCATTCATTCCTGCTTTATTTCTTTATTTTGTCTTATACGCCAAATTCAAAAGTTGTCTAATCAAAACTGTAGATCCACATTTACCAAATATGGCATAACACCAAACTTAACATCTGACTCATCCACCATGGACTCTCTTTCATATATCCCTGAGGATATATTTTACATTGCAAATCTCCATCATGTTGTTCATCATAATACATAGAAGACTGCAACAAAATCATGACCTGATGCACCCTTTGTAACGTGATGGAATATCACTTGTCAATAATTTTTTCGTCTCCCAGGCTCGTATTCCAACCTGATATCCATTTATTTGTTCTTTTGCAAGTATCTCATGTGCACTTTTTAAATCTTTAGGGGAAGTTCCTTTCGGATGTCGTCATACTGACATTACCATGTTACGTGGTGCCGTTTGAGTGGTGACACATGTCACTAGTGAAAATTCCTACCATGTATCCTCCATATACGTCATGCTAACATCATCACCAATCACTCACCAACCAATTAGATTTTGTCACACATATTCTTAGAGAGGAGAGATAGAGTCCCGATCCTTTGTGTTTTGCAATGAATTTATTTAATAAAAAAAAGTAATTAGGTTCAAGCTCTTTTATATATTTTTTGCCCATATCCCCGACTCTCCAGATCATGGTTCCTTGAATTTATCACCCACACACACCTAATACTTCATTTGGGGAAGTTTCTTCCAATTTATGCTTCCAATCTCCCCAAATCCCAACTCCCCAGTTAAAACGTCTGCACGCTTCGTTTTGTTTCTTTCGAGGTCTGACCTCCCGAGTTGCTGTGTTTTTTCTGAGCCATTAAAAGGTCTTCCACTTATAGCTTTCTCCAACTATTCCTACAACCACTTTGACTCTGAAATATTTGACTTTTGGGGTCCTACCTTTGACTAGCTCTAACTTTCAATCTAGGAGGCCACTTTTTATCTGCCACATACCACTTGAAAGCTCTTTCAAAGCTCTAACTATATGAGTGGGTCCCAACTATGGTTGAAGAGATATTATGAGCTATAAATGGGTTTAAATTCTCTGCATCATAACCAACTTTTCCTTTACCATTCTTTGAGCTATTCTTCATTCTTCTTGCATTCTTCTGTGTTGTTGTCTTTATCCTAATCACCTTTTCCATCAATGACAACACATTTATAACACCTCTAATTCTCTTGTCTTTTCAGCTTGGATGCTCATTTGGGCCACATAAATATCCATTTATAGTGTGGCCTTGAACCTTTAGCTCAAGTAGGTACAAGTGCCAAAGATTCGACCCTAGTCACTTCATTGAATAATTGATGTTCCATCGAACCTTTTGGCTTATGTTTTTTACTTTCAACATAATATTTTATCTTAGGAATTATTTATGTAACGATAGTTATTATTTCAATATTACATATATAAACCTTTGTTTGTTATCAACAACTCCGATTTCCCTTATGGCAGACTACAATATATCTTAGTCTAAATAATGATCTTTGGTTTTGTATGATCATATTTATATATATATATATATATATATATATATATATATATATATATATATATATATATATATATATATACATCGTAAAATGGTTAGTGCCTAGCCATATGGATGCAAATATATATATATATATATATATATATATATATATATATATATATATATATATATATTCATCGTAAAATGGTTAGTGCCTAGCCATATGGATGCAAACATATATATATATAATAAAATGCTTAGTGTCTAGTCATATGGATGACAAGTGTGGGCTTTGATCCACTTATGTGTGTATAGGGAGTGTAACAGAAGCCTCACACATTTCCACTCTTGCCAAGTAACCTCATGGTAACCTCAAAGGTTGAATGACCTCATGGGAATTGAATCTTGATCATTAGTGAAAAAATTCCGATTCACACTTATAAATCCAACATATTTAAAGAAAAGTAAACTCAAACTTTTAATTATTTTAATTTAATCTATATAAAAATAATTGAATTATCATCCATATAACATTTTTTAAATGTTTCGTCTAACTAATCAATGAAATGGTTTTGTTTGGCGAAGATCATGAAATAAAATTTTGCGAAAAAATGTAATTTCTTAATGTTTAAAATGAACTTTTGAATGCACACAAATACATTCAACATCCCAAAAACCTTGAGGCACTCAAACTTTACAAATTAAACAACCTATGTTTATGAATTTTAAAAATTTCTACCTCCAAATTTGATTACAAAAAATACAAAAAAAAAACCACTTCATGTATTAGTTAGACTATACCTTTTTTAAAATTCTTTATATATTATACATTCTTTCATTTGGGTAAAACAGCAAACTTCTTTATGGGAAATAATGTCAACCTTTTGATTTATATTAATTTAAAAAAAATTGTTGCTTCAGGTTCATTTTTGTTGTGATAGTGATAACCCACAAAGATCTTACCACATAATGTATTAAGGAGTATAACTTTTCTTGAAGAAATAAATAAGACATTGTCTATCGAGGTCACAAAATTGACCTAGAAAGTTATTTTTTACTAGAATCTCACACTTTTTTTTTTCAAAAAATCTGATCATATGAGTGTTCCAATCATTTTTTTTATAGCGGAAATAGATTCAACACTATTAAAAACCCTTGAACACCCAAAATTCTGATATTTGATAGTTTTAACCTAGATTTCCCAAAACTTCTATCAAATTTTGATAAAAATCATGCTAAAATTTTCAAAATGTGAGTTTCTTTAGACTATTCTAATAAATAATGATATTCTCCTTGAATTTAATTCAAAGTGTTAATATTTTCGGACTGAATAATATACTCCATGGATTTGAAGTCAAAGGGTTATCATACGATAAAAACATGATATCATTGGTGATATTATGTTGGGGAAGGTAATGATACTTATTGTAGACATCACTAGTGACGTTTGTGTTTTGATAAGGAAGTTGAAATGTGTATTTTAAAATCATAAAATATAATATTTAAATTTATAGATATTTTAATGTTAAATTATAATTTATTTTATTAATAATTTATTTAGGATATTATTTATAATATAAGAATGAATAAAGTTAGAGATTGGTATTTATATTTTCATATAGAGATTTTAGAATTTTAATTTAATTATTATAATTTATTAATATTATTTATAGAATTTTTTTAATAAAATATTTAAATATTGAGATTTATTCTCAGAGTAATTATGTTTCTTTATTTTTTTAATTAAATTCATTAATTAATAAAATGAGTTATAGTTTTTTGGGCATGTGGTATTAATATAACAAGGTATCGGCCTATGGTATTATAATAAATTTTGTAGTTATGTTTTTTTTTCTCTTTTAATTAAATTCTATAATTAAAAAATGCCATATGAACAAGTGTCATATGAAATGAGTTATGGGTTTTTGGACATGTGGTATTGATGAGCCATGATATTTTAACAAAGTTAAAAAAAAAACGAAGAATCTTCATGATAAAGTGAAAGTACATCTCCACGGTTTTTAAAATGTATATATGTTTATGGTATATGTTAATTATTTTTATCATTAACAATAGGAAATAATTTAAATAAAGTTATAAATTAGTTAATTGTTATGATTTTTTTTTAATATTAGCCTTATTATGAATTAATTCGTATCAATATTTACCAACCATTTACTTGATATAGCTAGTTATTTATAGATTTTTGGCTTCTGTGATCCATCCTTAAATTATGAAGAAATCTTTCGGTAATAATCACATTAAAATGAACAATGTTCACGCGTTTCAAATCATCAGGACTAGGTGATAGATTCGTTGAGTTTAAATAGATGTCGAAATTGCAAAACAAGCCGCTAGAATAACAACTAGTTTGACTTTGAAATTTAATAACGATTAGTTCTATTAATTTAATTATATATTTAATTATTTAATAAAATCCTAATGGCTAGTTTGAATTTGAAATTAATAACGGCAAGTTCTATTAAATAATATATATATATATATATATATATATATATATATATATATATATATATATATTTATTAATATAGTTAATTAATTATTAATATTATTAATATTAATATTAATATTATTATTTATTTATCTTTCTATATAAAAAAATAATAATAATAAAAAAATAAATAAATAAGAATATAGGGCAGGAATCTAACACGTGCTTATATTCCAACCGTCATCTATATTGAGATTTACAGGTCTTTTTTCAATATCAAGGGCCTCTCTTAACTTACGATGATGGAAATGGTTAATCCTGGCTAAGACATTAGCCTCTTCAATACATATATGATGGTTAGTCTTTTCCACATGCTCAACTAGGGCGGAGGTGTGAGACCTTCCATGTCTAATGTCAGCCGCATGTTCACAGATCCTTTGGCTGATAGACCTACCAGTTTCACCAATGTAAGGTGTTCCACAGGAACAAGGAATAATGTAGACACCTTTTCCATATCTTCTGCAAAATGTCAGGTTCTTAAGATCAAACTTACTGAAGACATTAGCATTATCAATCTTAGCAAGCAGCAATTCTTTGTTTGGAAGAGGGTACCTGATAGGAAGAAGTTCATCATTCAAGGCTTTGTAATTGATAACAAGCCTTTTCTTACCTCTTTTCTGTTCACTATGCTTGTTGACATAAAAGGTTGGGCATGCCGAAGGGCTTTTGCAAGGCTCTATTAATCTCTGCTGTAACAACTGAGATATTTCTTTTTTACACAATGCTTGTTCAGTAGGACTCATATGATTGGCACTAGATTTTTGAGGATGAGGAACATAATCTTCTTTATAAGGTAATGCCACAAAATATTTTTCCCTTGTCCAAAATGCATCTAGACGATCAGAAGTGCAATCTTGTCTTAGCTTATCAGTGACTGGTTGCAAAGTCTTTGTCCCATGAAGCTCAACATTTTTTATGATCTTTTGAATCTTTGTGAGGTCTTGAAGAGTATTCTGCAAAATGCCTCCATTATTGTGCTTACTTAGTTTAGATTGGGTTGTTGAGGAAGTTGAGAGATTCTCTCAACTTCTCTCTCTAAGATTAGCATTAGTTTAACTATATATATTTGATGTATCTTTGATTATTGAATATAGAAAATAATTATTTGTGTGTGAATCCTGTGTATCTTTGTTCATAAAGTTATCATGCACTTAAATAAACTCCATTAATTGAAAACAAACGAATCATTTGTTAACCCATTAAAAATCATATGACAAGTTTAGGCTAGCGAACGAACTAAATGAACTGAATAATTAAATGTTGTAAATTAAAAATATAATGAAAACAACATCTTACACATTAGCTTAGCTTTGACATGCAATTGCCCATGCAAAGCATACTTTGGTGTGATATACCCTTTACAAACTACAATGTCAGTTTACATATATATAAAAGAAAAAGATATGTGAAAAAGAAAGGCAGTCCCCTGCATATTATAAAACGATGAAGCATCAATGCCTTTTTACTAAAATTAAGATATAATTGAAAGACTCTAGAGACGAATAGTAAAACCGAGTAGTTTATCTCTTGAAACCTTACCGAGTTCCAACAATTCTTGTCTTAACATGAGTTTCATGTTCATAAAAATGTATAGCTAACCCGAAATATACTATCTTCGATTTCAAGTTGTTGTCCAACAAAATGTTGCTTGTTATAATATCACGATCGATAATCTGGAGATAAGAATCCTCTTGCAAGTAAAGAAGCCCTTGAGTAACTGCACGTATGATGGAGTAACGCCTCTGCAAATAAATTTCTCTCCGTTTATTTGGATCTATATCGACCATTCAATATACTAAATTTCTCTGCGTTTATTTTGATCTATATCGACGTTGTAAAAATTTCTCGAGTCCTACATCAATGTTTCATTCACTCTAACTAAAATGGAAGTGTCTCATCAGCAAGTATTCATAGACAAGCAACCTTTCTAATCCCTCTTTGCAACAACCAGGTAACCTCCCAAGATTTAGATGTTAAATTTTGGCCACCAACTTAACTTCATTCAGGGACTCTTTTTTTCCTTACATAGACTTTAAGGATAGTTTCTTCCCTGCTCTTTCGTTTCCTCAATGAGTAGTTCTCTGAGTAGTTGAAATTAAGGTGAAGATTCACGGTAAATTAGCCAAGTAATTGTCCTCCTAATGAATTAGGTTTTGTATTTGTTTTCATTTGTACCTATCAATTTACTATCGTAATACTAAAAGTTCTTAAAGTATGTTACCTGGTATAAACTACTAAATCCTCCCTCAGCAAGCTTGTTATTATGATGAAAATTTTAAATGGCAGCTACCAATGTTACCATTTTAAACAATGTGAAATCAATCGTAAATAGGATTTGCCCGGACTTGCCCATGACTGATCGGTTGTTCATCTTCATTGATTTGATTCGTACGACCTGCAGTACAAATGAAAATTCACAAACATACATGCATTTAATTAAGTGGTCTACAAAAAAAGATGCCCCATATGACGAATTTGGAATACTCATTGAGTTTTCCAATTTATAATTTTATTTTTGCATAAATGATAGTGGGAAGTAATTTTTGGTAAGTGTATTTATCTACTTTTTATTTCTATATTTTTTATGCAAATATTTTCTTAAACTAGGGTTAGAAATAATTCATGATAAATATGTTATTTTTGTAAATATGAACTATTTTAAAAATATTATACAAATATTTAAAAATCATGCATGAATATCACAACAATATTCATAAATTACCAGACAGAATATTTGACGCACTTATGCACATGCCATTACATTGTGCAAGGAATGCAATAAGACCCTCAAGCTATGATCCAATTAGTTATTTGAAGAATAGTTTTTTTAATAATATTGAGAAAATATTTATTTTTCAGAGTTAAGCATTATGAATTTTATTGGTCAATATTAAACTAATAGTGATCAAGGGACTAATAAGGCCAATGTCCATCATGTGAAAAAATGTGGTCATGCCATCAAATATGGAATTGGGAATTGAGTAATATCCACTATAGATATAACCAATTGTTTCAAGTCTAAATCAAACTTATATTTTTTTTCTTAAAAAAATGATAAATAATTTAAATAGTTATGCAACCCAATAACAATGTGTGTCTCTAAAAATAAACTATGTACAGTCCACTACTAAGGTAATATATTTATAACATATCAAATGTATTACAAAGCAATTTGTTCACCATGTTGAACTTTGAATTTCTTTTATTGGTATTTTACATTTTATTGTACTTAACACTTGTACTAGACATAATAAATATCAATCTAATTATTTCCTCTTGTGTCATTTACATTAGATTTTAATGAAAAAAATCTTCATAAATATCATATCTTAATCTTTTTAATAAAACATATTAAAATAAAATCAACTATACATATGTATTCCATAAACCATAAAATTAAATTGACTATTTAGTGTGCCTATTTTGGAATAGGGTTTCTAGAATTTAAATTTAATTATCAATAAGTAATAGATGAATGGTAGGTATTTCACGTATTTAACATTTACACAATATCCACAAAATATCTATGCGATGGGGATTGTCTATCTTGAAATAAGGCTTCTAGAATTTTAATTTAATTATCAATAATTATTAGAAACAAAGAGAAACACCAGTATAAACTTCTTCTATTTCTTTCGTCGAATGCCTTTCCTCTTTACATCAGTGCTGTTTATAGCCTTTTACAAGGTTATCCGGTTAATACTTTTACTGGATACCGAAGACAACTAGAATCTACTTTCGGCAAAACCATCATGCAAGATGCTTGTGCGGAAAGTGATTTCTTATCAAACAGTAAGAAGTACAATGATTCGGGCAAGTGGGTACTACCACTTGTTATCTCATCCCTTGGAGGCTAGGCCATATGGGGACCGAATCTGACACAATATCTATTACAAATAAACAAGGCCGGATTTTAAGGCACCGACTCTCATAATTGTACTAGCAAGATTCTTTTAAGATAAACTTGAATATTTACACATTGGAGATTTTTATGGACAAATCCAAAGAAAACCACAAAATTATGATATCTAGGAGGGATCATAATAAATACAAGGTGGAGATTTTTAATGGATATATCCCACGGAAACCAAAAGATCATCAATCACTATTTTCCCATTCTTCATAATCTTCATCATTGAACCTGTGTGCTTCAATCTGTTCAAGTCTTTGTTCTATGTCAAATGTCATGATTTCAATGGGAACAGATTCATCTAACCATGGAGGAGCAATTTCTCTGAAACAACAGCAAAATGGGAAGGAGAACACATTTGAAGGCATGTGTCTTGGATCAACGGATATGTTTCCACAAAAACTTACAAATAAATTAAATTGTGGTTCAGGAGAATCATAATCTAATAAATCTACAACAGTGTCTTGATGAACAAATTCAAACTCAACTGTATAACCATTCTGGGCTGCTATATGTAATTCCCATGTGAGTGTACTTATTGTATCAAGGAAATCACTATTACATATCCAAGTTACTCTAGGCATGTATTTGTACATAAAAAGTTTGAACCAAGGACTCCACCAATTTCCAGAATTAGACAGCTGAGATGCATAACCTATAAATCTGACATAACCATTAACCCTAGCCCTCTGATGGATAATGAAGTAATCTTGCCAAGTCCAGTTTGTGTTCTGGACAAAACCAAAAATGATTGGGACAGGTTCATTGGACAAACCATAATAGACATTCCAATCCCTATTTCTATATGGGAGCTCACTATGACAACCTAACATACAAGACTCTGAATCAAACCATTTTTGGAGGACTATTTGGATTACTTCTGAAGGGAGAGATTTTATTTTAATAACTAAGAAATTCCAACAAAACTCATATCTACATTGACTACAAATGGTAACTGGACATGACTCTACATGACTCTGACTGGTAGAAGCTTCATTTGAATACAATGGTCTGAAAATTTTGATTTCCTTAATCTCAGATGAACCTTCTCTAGTAAGCATGTCTGCCAAGTAATTCTCTGCACCTGATTTGTAAACATTATCAAAATCAAATCCTTCCAACCAAAGTGCCCACCTCAAAACTCTTGTGCTTCCTTGCTCTAACAGTTTTTTGTTTGACAGAATACCTTTCATGTGCTTCAGATATGTTTTGACAATAAATTTGATGCTTTTCAAATATAGCTGAAACCTTTTGATTCCTCTTTTGACAACAAGTATTTCCTTGTGAGAAGATGGATACTTGATTTCTGTAGAGTCAAAAGAGCCTGAAGTATAAGCACATACTAACTCTTTTCTGCCATGCTTTTGAAGTAGAAAAACTTCCCAAGTATGATTAGAAGCATCTGTTTCCAGAATAAAAGGAAAATTAGTATCAAGCAACTTAAGACTAGGCAAATCTTGGACTTTACTTTTAATTGTTTTAACTGCAATAGTCATTTCAGTAGTCCAGCATGATTCTTTTTTTAGCCTTTTTCAAAGCACCTTAATATCATCAGCCTGTTGTCTATAGAACTGCCTGATATAATTCAAACAACCCAAAAATATTTGTACATATTTAACATCAGGAAGAACATCTGGAAATTTAAGCAGATTTAGAAGGATATGTGGCTGTAACTTAACATGACCCTATTCAATGTGCAAACCGAGATAGTCAATGCTAACTTTAACAATCTGAAAATTTTCTTCTAAGTCTGAGAGAACCAACACATGCCTGTATACCAAATCATAAAAATTCTCTAGATCTATCTTATGGGTATTTACATCTTTGCTAAAAACAAGTAGATCATCAATATATACAATAATAAAGTCCTCATGCCCAAAAATGTCTTCCATCCTTTTCTGGAATTCAGAGGGAGCATTTTTAAGACTAAATGGCATGACTGCCCATTGAAATTGACCATGTGGAACTGTGAAAGAAGTTTTGTAACGTTCTTCTGGAAATATACCTATTTTCCAAAATCCACTCTTAAGATCAAACTTACTGAAGACATTAGCATTATCAATCTTAGCAAGCAACAATTATTTGTTCTGAAGAGGGTACCTGATAGGAAGAAGTGCATCATTCAAGGCTTAGTAATTGATAACAAGGCCTTTCTTACCTCTTTTCTGTTCACTATGCTTGTTGACATAAAAGGTTGGGCATGCCCAAGGGCTTTTGCAAGGCTCTATTAATCTCTGCTGTAACAACTGAGATATTTCTTTTTTACACAATGCTTGTTCAGTAGGACTCATATGATTGGCACTAGCTTTTTGGGGATGAGGAACATAATCGTCTTTATAAGGTAATGCCACAAAATATTTTTCCCTTGTCCAAAATGCATCTAGACGATCAGAAGTGCAATCTTGTCTTAGCTTATCAGTGACTGGATGCAAAGTCTTTGTCCCATGAAGCTCAACATTTTTTATGATCTTTTGAATCTTTGTGAGGTCTTGAAGAGTATTCTGCAAAATGTCAGGTTCTTCTGGAGGAATATTAACTTTATAATCACTTTTTGCAGGAAGACTAATTGGTCCTGAGGAAGTAGTCAAGGTAACTGAATCTTTTGCAAAAGTCACTGGGAGATACCTTTTTAGAAAATCTTGTCCCAGTAATAAATCTGATCCAGTATCATAACAATATAAGGTGACAAATGCAGGAATATCACCTAGAACAATTGGAAAATCAGGAGCAATATGTTTAATTTCCATGATCTGTTTATTGACTACTCTGAATGAAATATTGGTGGGCTGCCAATAATAAACAGGGATTGCCTGATATTTGCAACAACTGCTCATAGCTCCAGAATCTATATGTGCATCTAAAGTATATTGCTTTATTTTAGGCAGTTTAATCTTGATAAGAATTACTACCCTATCTCCTATGTTGAGAAGATCGACTAGTTCAACATCTTTAGCTTTCAAAGGTGAATCATCAGGAACATCCTTTAATAGGATTCTAATCAACTGAGCATTACAGTTTTCATATTCAGCAAGATAAACTTGAAGCTTTGAAGAGAGTCCTATCATTTCATTTCTTGTTTGCTGAATAGCTGATTCTGATTGAGCTAGTTGATTGTGGAGAATGACAGTAGTATCCATACCTAGAGGATCTATATTCTTGATCTGCAAAGGTTTGAACATTGATTCCAATTCCTTTCCTATAAAGTCTTCATCTGGAAAAGTACTACTATCTGCCGGTGACAGAAAAGCTCCAACAGGTGATTTTGGGAGCCGGCTTTCAAGGGTGTGGAGCTTATCTTGTAATCTCCTTTTGACTGTAAACTGATTTGGAGCAAGTTGAGAAAGCTGGAGTTTAACTGCCTCAATTTGGGAATGTAAAGCATCTGCTGAAGAAAAATGAAACATTTTGATATCTGGAACAAATGTTTCATTAGAATCAGAACTATCAGTTGAAGATTGGATAGTAAAATTATTGAAATCTCTTGGCTGTTCTGAATCAGAATCAGAAGTGGAAGTAGTGCTAAAAACCTCAAAATATTCTCCATCAGAATAAGATATAAGATCCCAATCTTGAGTATCATGGACTGTAGAAAATATATCCATGATATTTGTTTGCTGTGTAGTCTTTTTTGCTTTACATTTGTTAGCAAAATGACCTTCCTTGCCACAAATAAAACATTTAGCATTTTTTGAAGGCTTGGCTCTCTTTCTGAAGACAACTCACTTTTTCTTAGGTTTCCATTGTGGAGTATACTTTTTCTTCTTTAAAGTATACTTGTCTTTGGAACAATAACATTGCTTATGGGCAACTTTCTTTTTTGATTTTTTGTGACAGCCAAAATCATAAGTTTCAGCAAAGTTATTACACAACTTCGTGCTGAAATGCATTTTCTTTTTAAAATTATTTTTGGCTTTCTCTACTGCGCATTATTTTTGCAAAACTATAACAATAAGTTGATGTAGTGCTGCAAAGGACAGAGTTTCAATTTGGATACTATGTGCCTGGATATGTTGATTTATCAGGTCTGGAATTTTTCCTGGCATTGAAGCTATATAGTATGTAAGATATGCATCATTATGCGGATCAGTAGCTTGATACAGAAGCTTTTGCATCACACAATAATATTCTTGTAGATAATCTATGTTGCACAACCTTTGTGAGAAGAATAATTGGGAATGGTGTGCAGAGTCCTGAGGGACAGAACCTACAAATTCATGTATCAAGGCATCGAAAAATGCCTTAAGTGGATCATTTTAATTTTCAACAATTTCTATTTTGTCAGCATCAGAAAGTTTTTCCCACCACTATTTTAGGATACCTGTAAATGACCAAACCATCTGAGTGACTATATCAGACCACCTAGCTTTTGTTTCTGCTTTTCTCTGTAATGCCCAAGCATGCAAATGATGGAAAGTGGCTATGACTTCATCATATGAAAGAAAATCAATATTTACCAGCAGAGTATTACCAAATCCTTTGAAATTAGGATTTTCCATTCTTGTAGGAACACTCTCTAGATTTCCTCTGTATCTAGAGAATGGACTGGATGCAGCAACATCATGAGCTGAATCTATATCAGGACTTTTGGTCCCTTTATGTGAGAAGAAAAAGGATTCTTCTCTGTCTCTTTTTGTACTGGATTCACCAGTTGTTTGTTCTCTTGGAACTCTATTGTGGACTTCTTCTGTCTGTGTAGATCCAAAAAGGGCCAAGACTTCAGGTAAAGCCTTTTGAGACTTTTTTAGTAAACTTTCAAGGCTCACATAGTTTCTTAGCAGAACAGAAGGTTGTACTGGAGGGAATTTTTTCAACATTTCTTTCATTAGATCTGTCCTTTCTCTGGCTAGCTTAATTTCCAATTTTACTTTATCAAAGTTTGGATTATGAACAGATTCTATCCCTTTGAAAAGCAAGCTTCTAAGTCCTTTTGTAGGTTGGTTAAAGCTTGAAGAACTTGGGAATTTTAGTCTTGAACTAGCCTGGTCAATATCCTGATATCTTGGAGAAGGGGATCTTTGTATTGCATTCCTTAAATGATCTAATGATTTTGAGATAATGCCCATATTTAACTATATGTCATTTAATGCCTGCTTATGCTCATTCTGAACTCCTAGGGTCTCATTATAGCCAGTATGCATTTTCTTTATGTGTTCTCTAATTTCTAACACATCTTTGGCTATATCATCAATATTTTGGAGCATACAGACTATCTGATAATTAGTGTAATTTTTCATTTTTTCATAATCACTTGGTTCTGGATTTGACAAATTTCTCATCTGTATCCACTGAAAATCAGATTTCATTGTACCATTCTTGAATGTTCTTCTAGCATTGCCTGGTTCCAAATGTCTTTCATTTATTCTGGCTACTATATCATTCTGGGTTCTAGGAAGAGTAAAACTCTTGACCTCCAGTAGCATTATTTTAACACATTCCTGATAGTTGTGGTGCTGACCTTTATGTTGAGGACACAATGGTTTTTCTATTTGGAATTTAGAAGTTGGGCTAGAAGTGGATGGAGTGGATATGTAGAATTGGCAGTCATTTGGACGAGCAGAAATAGAATGACGTGGGGTTATTTTTGGTTGCATGTACTAGCTCAATTAGAATCATCTATTCAGCAAACAAGAAATGAAATGATAGGACTCTCTTCAAAGCTTCAAGTTTATCTTGCTGAATATGAAAACTGTAATGCTCAGTTGACTAGAATCCTATTAAAGGATGTTCCTGCTGATTCACCTTTGAAAGCTAAAGATGTTGAACTAGTCGACCTTCTCAGCATAGGAGATAGGGTAGTAATTCCTATCAGGATTAAACTACCTAAAATAAAGGAATACACTTTAGATGCACAGATAGATTCTGGAGTTATGAGCAGTTGTTGCAAATATCAGGAAATCCCTGTTTATTATTGGCATCCCACCAATATTTCATTCAGAGCAGTCAATAAAAAGATCATGGAAATTAAACATATTGCTCCTGATTTTCCAATTTTTCTAGGTGATATTCCTGCATATGTCACCTTATATTGTTATGATACTGGATCAGATTTATTACTGGGACAAGATTTTCTAAAAATGTATCTCCCAGTAACTTTTGCAAAAGATTCAGTTACCTTGACTACTTCCTCAGGACCAGTCAGTCTTCCTGCAAAAAGTGATTATAAAATTAATATTCCTCCAGAAGAACCTGACATTTTGCAGAATACTCTTCAAGACCTCACAAAGATTCAAAAGATCATAAAAAATGTTGAGCTTCATGGGACAAAGACTTTGCAACCAGTCACTGATAAGCGAAGACAAGATTGCACTTCTGATCGTCCAGATGCATTTTGGACAAGGGAAAAATATTTTGTGGCATTACCTTATAAAGAAGATTATGTTCCTCGTCCCCAAAAAGCTAGTGCCAATCATATGAGTCCTACTGAACAGGCATTGTGTAAAAAAGAAATATCTCAGTTGTTACAACAGATTTTAATAGATCCTTGCAAAAGCCCTTGGGCATGCCCAACCTTTTATGTCAACAAGCATAGTGAACAGAAAAGAGGTAAGAAAAGGCTTTTTATCAATTACAAAGCCTTGAATGATGCACTTCTTCCTATCAGGTACCCTCTTCCAAACAAAGAATTGTTGCTTGCTAAGATTGCTAATGCTAATGTCTTCAGTAAGTTTGATATTAAGAGTGGTTTTTGGCAAATAGGCATATTTCCAGAAGAACATTACAAAACTGCTTTCACAGTTCCACATGGTCAATTTCAATGGGCAGTCATGCCATTTGGTCTTAAATATGCTCCCTCTGAATTCCAGAAAAGGATGGAAGACATTTTTGGGCATGAGGACTTTATTATTGTATATATTGATGATCTACTTGTTTTTAGCAAAGATGTAAATACCCATAAGATACATCTAGAGAAGTTTTATGATTTGGTATACAGGCAAGGGTTGGTTCTCTCAGACTCAGAAGAAAAAATTTAGATTGGTAAAGTTAGCATTGACTATCCGGGTTTTCACATTGAACAGGGTCATGTTAAGTTACAGCCACATATCCTTCTAAATCTGCTTAAATTTCCAGATGTTCTTCCTGATGTTAAATCTGTACAAAGATTTTTGGGTTGTTTGAATTATATCAGGCAGTTCTATAAACAATAGGCTGATGATATTAAGGTGCTTCAAAAAAGGCTAAAAAAAGAATCATGCTGGACTACTGAAATGACTATTGCAGTTAAAACAATTAAAACTAAAGTCCAAGATTTTCCCAGTCTTAAGTTGCCTGATACTAATTTGCCTTTTATTCTGGAAACAGATGCTTCTAATCATACTTGGGCAGCTGTTCTACTTCAAAAGCATGGCAGAAAAGAGTTAGTATGTGCTTATACTTCAGGCTCTTTTGACTCTACAGAAATCAAGTATCCATCTTCTCACAAGGAAATACTTGCTGTCAAAAGAGGAATCAAAAGGTTTCAGCTACATTTGAAAAGCATCAAATTTATTGTCAGAACAGATCTGAAGCACATGAAAGGTATTCTGTCAAACAAAAAGTTGTTAGAGCAAGGAAGCACAAGAGTTTTGAGGTGGGCACTTTGGTTGGAAGGACTTGATTTTGATATTGTTTACAAATCAGGTGCAGAGAGTTACTTGGCAAACATGCTTACTAGAGAAGGTTCATCTGAGATTAAGGACATCAAAATGTTCAGACCATTGTATTCAAATGAGGCTTCTACCAGTAAGAATCATGTAGATTCATGTCGAGTTACCATTTGTAGTCAATGTAGATATGAGTTTTGTTGGAATTGCTTAGTTATTAGAATAAAATCTCTCCCTCCAGAAGTAATCCAAATTGTCCTCCAAAAATGGTTTGATTCAGAGTCTTGTATGTTAGGTTGTTATAGTGAGCTCCCATATAGAAATAGGGATCGGAATGTCTATTATGGTTTGTCCAATGAACCTGTCCCAATCTTTTTTGGTTTTGTCTAGAACACAAACTGGACTTGGCAAGATTACTTCATTATCCATCAGAGGGCTAGGGTTAATGGTCATGTTAGATTTATAGGTTATGCATCTCAGCTGTCTAATTTTGGAAATTGGTGGAGTCCTTGGTTCAAACTTTTTATGTACAAATACATGCCTAGAGTAACTTGGATGTGTAATAGTGATTTCCCTAATGCAATAAGTACACTCACATGGGAATTACATATGGCAGCCTAGAATGGTTATACAGTTGAGTTTGAATTTGTTCATCAAGACATTGTTGTAGATTTATTAGATTGTGATTCTCCTGAACCACAATTTAATTTATTTGTAAGTTTTTGTGGCAACATATCCGTCGATCCAAGACATAGGCCTTCAAATGTGTTCTCCTTCCCATCTTGCTGCTGTTTCAGAGAAACTTCTCCTCCATGGTTAGATGAATATGTTCCTATTGAAATCATGACATTTGACATAGAACAAAGACTTGAACAGATTGAAGCAGACAGGTTCAATGATGAAGATTATGAAGAATGGGAAAATAGTGATTGATAATCTTTTGGTTTCCGTGGGATATATCCATTAAAAATCTCCACCTTGTATTTATTATGATCCCTCCTAGATATCATAATTTTGTAGTTTTCTTGGGATTTGTCCATAAAAATCTCCAATGTGTAAATATTCAAGTTTATCTTAAAAGAATCTTGCTAGTACAATTATGAGAGCCGATGTCCTAGAATCCGGCCTTGTTTATTTGTAATAGATATTGTGTCAGATTCGGTCCCTATATGGCCTAGCCTCCAAGGGATGAGATAACAAGTGGTAGTACCCACTTGCCCGAATCATTGTACTTCTTACTGTTTGATAAGAAATCACTTTCCGCACAAGCATCTTGCATGACGGTTTTGCCAAAAGTAGATTCTAGTTGTCTTCGGTATCCGGTAAAAGTATTAACCGGATAACCTTGTAAAAGGCTATAAATAGCACTGATGTAAAGAGGAAAGGAATTTGAGGATAGAAATAGAAGAAGTTTATACTGGTGTTTCTGTTTGTTTCTATCTGTTGTCCCTCTGTGTTTCTCTTTGTTTCCATTTGTTTCCATTTGTTTCCGTTCAATTTATTAATTAAAAAAAATCATATAAATAAGTTTCATATGAAATGAGTTATGGGTTTTCAAGCATTGGCATTGATAAGTCACTTTATTGGTTTGCCCATGATTTTATAACAAAGCCTATTTACCTATTAAGAATCTCCATGATAAAGTGAGAGTGAATCTCCCTTGTTAAGAATCTTGTTATATGTTTTTAAAATATATATATATCTACTTAACTTATATATTAATTAATTTTAGAAAACTTGATATGAATGCTAAAGTGTTTTGATGCTTATTATATATTCATGCATATCAGCACTTGCTAGGCATTTAATTTATATGGTTGTGCTAGTTTTAGCACTAGTTGAGATAAAGAGTTGAAATTGAGGATTAACCACATTAGATAGTTAGAAAAATTAATAAATTAAGAATATCCATGATAAAAAAATCTTGTTGCATTAATTAAATGAATCAAATTATATATAAATTATATAATTTAAAATGACAATAATAAATTAATAACAATAATAATTTAAAATGAAGCTATAATTTTTTTGTTTTTTTTGGCAATGTGAGATGTATCATAAAGTAAATATTTTAATACTTATCAGTATTTACCAACCATTTCCATACATTGGATTATATAATATAATAAGTTTATAATTTAATTTTTTTAGTAGGTAAAAAATTAAATTATAAATAAAATAAATGAAAAAAAATCAATTAAATAGAATATATATATAATTTTTATTGTAATAGTTATTTATAAAAATTTATTTAATTTTCCACTTTAAAAATATATTTAAGTTAAATAATAATAAATATTTAATAATATTAAACTAAATTTATATATACAGATTAAAATTCACAATATTTTAAATAAATAAATAAATGAAATAATTAAGTAAACAAAATACTTTTCATGGCAAAGATGGAAAATATTTTCTTTTAACCATTACAACCAACTTCTAAAATAAGGTAATTGTTTTGTTTTTTGAATTTTGATTGTTTATTTACATAGTTAACGTCTAGAGATTTACATGACCAAACTGTGTGATTTTACAAACAATTAGATGCTAGAGATTAGACATGACCCAACTGTGTGATTTTACAAACAATTAGATGCATAGAGGAATCAACACAGACAAAGTGGAAAGAGTGCATCACAAATTTCATCTATCAATTTGGTAGGAACAACTCTAGGTTTGACTGACAAGGCCGCCCAAACCCGCCAAGGCTATTTGAGTCTTTACCAAGTCGGTTCGCCTTTTACCTCGAGCAATGTTTGGATTGTGTATAATTCGAAGTATTTTTTGAAATCTTCAGTTTCTTATTGGATCCTTTTCTATTTGAGGAAAGTTTTCTTTTCTATTTATTTGTAGATGCAAAAAATACTTATTTAGAATTTAAAAAGTGGATGTTCAGTAAAAGAATTATAATTATTGGTGGTTGTTATATTTATGTAATAGTAAATAATGCAATTTTGTAGCGTGTTATTATCTTCTCTGGTATAGTTATTATTAGATTGTTGATTTTTAATATTTAACATATAATATAAGAGAAGAATGACAACTTTATTTGATTTATTAAGTTGACGCATTTATGAGTAAAGTTCAATCATTATGGAAAGTGCATATATAGTGGAATAATGTACTTGGGATTTTTTTCAAATTTTAAATTATTTTAAATTATTTAAATTTCAAATCAATAAATATTCTAACTCTTTTTTTCAAATTTGAAATTATCTAAAATCATTTAAATTTCAAATCAATAAATACTCAAACTCTTTGTATTGTTGAATTCATTGAATTCAAATAAATGTATTATAAGACTAAACAACTTCAACATAGTATTGTTTTTTTTTTTAATTTATTAAAACATTATTGAGAAATTTCAGCATTATATTATATAATTTGCCTTTAAATTAGAATAATTGTGAGTATCACTTAATATCTAATAACATATCTCTTTCCAAATTATATTCTATGAAAATAACAATATCATATATAATCTAAATGATATAATTACTTACCCATGACTTTAAAAATATGATACCTTAAAATTAGATAATAATAATAATAATATAGTATATAATTTAAATGATATAATATATTTTTTATTATTATCCGTTAAATATAATAACCTTACACCTATTTAATTAAAAATTTGAAATTTTTCCTCCCATCACAAAATATAACATTACAAACTTACTTGGAAACTCTTTAACTTTACTTGGAAACTCTTTTCCTTGATAAACTTACGATTCCACCCAGCTTTGTTACAAAGCCTCTACCAATAAATGTAAGCTTATGTGTTTTTTAAGCATATACATCTATAAAGTCACTTTTTTAAGTTGTCAATTTTTGATTGAAAACGTAAATGAGCAATATTATTGGATTGGGATGCAAAACACATCTAACTTAGCTACATTTGTATTTAAACTTGACCGTACAGGACGCAAATTCTCTTTTTTCATATTGCTCCTCCATGGCTACGACAGTTTATGCTTTGTTTAAGCTAAGTGGGTATGGAAGTCACGGCAGAATGTTTCTGTGCCTGGACGTTTTTAGGAAGAATAATATTAACCGGTTAAAGAATTAGTTCCGCTGTGCCACTGTGATTAGTTTAAAATCAGTTTTGACTTAGTTCCATTTCAGTTTCTGGATAACCGTCCAGTTTTCTTGTATAAATCCACTTTAATGAATCTATCAAAGTGCGTGTGTTCTCACGATTTCACTGTTTCACTTCTTTCTCATTCTGCTGTTTAGTTTCTCTGTCCTTCGTAAATTTGTCATGGTATCAGAGGGTGGTTAGAATCTCTATTGTCTGAGAGTTTGTGCAGAGGAGTCATTGTTTGAAGCAGAGGAATCGATATTCTGGAGATTTGTTTCCGTTGGAGAAAAGCGATCTGTTGCGCCATTTGCTGTATGTTCAAATTTGCTGTGTTGTTTGCTGCCACTATAGAAGCGTTTGCTGTATGTTCTCATTTGCTGTGCTGTTCGCTGCCACCATAGAAGCGTTGTTTGTTGTTTGCTGCTGCCAGCGAAAAGATCTGTAGTGTATGTCAAAGTACAACAGTTGTAGAACTAAATTTTTTGAAGATTACAGAGTGTATGTCAAAGTACAGCAGCTGTAGAACTAATTTTTTTGAAGATTACAGAGTGTATGTTGCCAAATACCTTTTTTTCAATTAGCATTAGCAATACCAGTCATGTAACTGGTGTGGTTCTTTAAAAGCAAAAATCTGAAATTTTTGGTAGAGTTCTTGCGGCAGTTTTGACTTATTGTTCTTTCGCTTCTAATAAAGGGAAAAGACTGCTGGTTTATTAAAAGTAATTGTTTTTAAAAATGGCTTCGACAAGTCAGTTTGCCATTCCAACACCATTATTTAGTGGAAAAAATTATGATTTTTGGAGTCTTAAAATGCAAGCATGTTTACAAGGCTTAGGGTGTTGGGAATCAGTAGAGTTGGGGTTCGCAGAACCTGACGCAAATACAATTGTTGGTATGACTGCTGCCCAAAGAAAACAATTTGATGAAATTAAACAGAAAGAAGGTAGAGCAAAGTCGTGCATTTTAAATTCATTAGATGACTCTGTTTTTCCTAAAATCACTGCTGCTAAATCTGCTAAATCAATTTGGGATATACTTAAGGCTGCTTATCAAGAAAATGATAAAGTAAAAATGGTAAGATTACAGACTCTCAGAACCCAATTTGAAATGCTTAAAATGACTGACTCAGAAACCATTGATCAGTTTATGACTAAAGTTATGGGTGTTGTTAATCAGCTTCGGATGAATGGTGAAGAACTTGATGACCAAAGAATTGTTGAAAAAGTTCTTAGATGTTTGCCAAAAAAAATTGATATGATCGTTACTGTTTTTGAATCGAGAGAATTGACAAAATTATCTGTGGAAGAATTAACTGGTTCTTTGTTGGCACATGAAGCAATAATTAATTTAGATGTCAGTGATTTAGAGCATGTTTTTAAATCTAAAGCGTCAATGGATAGAGGTAGAGGCAGAGGTTTTCGTGGCAGGAAAAGTAAAGGTAGAGGACAGTCTCAGTCTGATGATAGATCACAGGTAACTGAAACACATTCAGAGAAGTCTCAAAATGATCATGGTCGTAGGTGGATAGATAAATCTAAAATTCAGTGTCACTACTGCAAAAAATACGGCCATTATAAGTTTGAATGTCGAAAACTACAGTATAAAAACAAAGCCAATGTTACAAACACTGAATGTGAAACATCATATGCTTTATTTTTGGCATGCCAAGTAACTGTGCAAGTACCTAATAAAGATGTTTGGTTGGTTGACAGTGGATGTAGTAATCATATGACTGGTCATAGTGATTTGTTTTCACATCTTAATACATATTTCAGTTCATCTATTGGTTTGGGTGATGATCGTCAGGTTAAAGCTTCAGGAAAAGGTGTTGTACCTGTCTTAACCAAACAAAATGTTGTGAAGAATATCTATGATGTTTATTATGTACCCAATTTCAAGCATAATTTGTTGAGTGTTGGTCAGTTAGATGCACATGGTTATGATGTTAGCTTTCACAACACTACTTGCACGATTGTTGATAAACATAAGTCTCTTGTTGCAAAGATTCCAATGAAAAAGAACAGTTTGTATCAATTACAGTTGAAAAGTGAAAAGTTGAATGCACATAATGTTTCAACGCCAACTAACTCTGATTTGTGGCATTTGCGATATGGTCATTTACCTATCAAAAGTATGAGTTTGTTGCAAAGTCAGTCTATGGTGAAAGGGTTGCCTTCTTTGTTTGATCATATCTCTTCCTGTACAAGTTGTATTATGGGTAAACATAAACGAGATAGTTTTGCTTCAGCCTCTAATAGAGCCAAAGAACAACTAGAGTTAGTACATACAGATTTATGCGGTCCAATGCAAGAAAAATCAGTTGCTGGCAGTCTCTATTTTCTTACTTTCATTGACGATTTTAGCAGGAAAATTTGGGTGTATTTCATCAAATATAAATCAAAAACATTTTCGAAGTTTAAAGAGTTCAAGGCCGAGGCTGAAAAACAAAGTGGAAAGTTTATTAAAGTTCTAAGGTCTGATAAAGGAGGTGAGTATGAATCTAACGAATTCATTGATTTTTGCAAACAACATGGTATTAAAAAACAAACGACAACCAGCTATACTCCACAGCAAAACGGAGTCGCAGAAAGAAAGAATCAAACAATTATGAATATGGCTCGAAGTTTGCTTAAAACACGAAATTTGTCTAAAGATCTATGGGCTGAAGCAGTTGCATGTTCGGTATATATTTTGAATAGATCGCCAACTTCCGGTGTTCAAAATTTTGTACCTGAAGAAGCATGGAGTGGACAAAAGGTAACAGTTTCACACTTTCGCATATTTGGTTGTGTTGCTTTCGCTCATGTTCCAGAAAAATTGAGGAAAAAGCTTGATGATAGGAGCGAAAAGTATATTTTTATAGGATATAGTGATCAATCTAAGGCATACAGATTGTTTAATCCTATAACTAAGAAATTTCTCGTAAGTCGAGATGTGAAATTCCTGGAAGACAAGTCTTGGAATGAAATGGAGAACAATACTTGTCCTGATCCTTTTATTTTTTTAGATGAACATCAAACATCTGCAACAAGCACTCCAAGATTACAGGTTCAAGAAAAAACCAGTAGTAGTTCATCTAGCAGTAGCAGTTCATCGTCTTCTGAGTCTGATTCTGATAATCCAAAGATGAGAAACTTAAGTGATATTTATGCACAAGATGATGTTGATGATATTGTAAATTTTGCATTTCTTTCATTCCAACCTACTTGTTTTGAAGAGGCTATAAAGGACAAAGTATGGGTAGATGCTATGAATAATGAAATCGATGCTATTGAAAGAAATCAAACTTGGGATTTGGTTGATCTACCTCATGACAAAAACTCAATAGGTGTCAAATGGGTTTTTAAAACAAAGTTAAATGAGAGAGGTGAAGTTGATAAGCACAAAGCATGATTAGTTGCCAAAGGTTTTTCCCAGCAACCTGGCATAGATTATGGTGAAACATTTGCACCTGTAGCAAGAATTGATACAG
This sequence comes from Pinus albicaulis, assembly GCA_034641835.2. Taxonomy (NCBI): domain Eukaryota; kingdom Viridiplantae; phylum Streptophyta; class Pinopsida; order Pinales; family Pinaceae; genus Pinus; species Pinus albicaulis. The sequence continues at coordinate 404,325,676 of CM076579.1, forward strand.
TTCGATTTGTATTAGCTATTGCAGCAGTTGATAAGCACAAAGCACGATTAGTTGCCAAAGGTTTTTCCCAACAACCTGGCATAGATTATGGTGAAACATTTGCACCTGTAGCAAGAATTGATACAGTTCGATTTGTATTAGCTATTGCAGCACAAAACAAGTGACCTATTTACCAAATGGACGTAAAGTCTGCTTTTTTGAATGGTGTCTTGAATGAAGAAGTGTATATTGAACAACCACCTGGTTTTGAAATAAAAAATCACGAACATAAAGTGTACAGGTTGAAGAAAGCATTGTATGGCTTGAAGCAAGCTCCAAGAGCTTGGTACAGCCGAATAGACCATTACTTGTTGAATAATGGTTTCAGAAGGAGTGACCACGAGCCCACTTTGTATATCAAGAATGATCATCAAGGTAATATTTTGATACTGTGTCTTTATGTTGATGACATGATCTATACAGGTAACATGCAACTAGATGAATTTAAATCTGCAATGAAAAATGAATTTGAAATGACAGATCTTGGATTAATGAGATACTTCTTAGGTATCGAAGTGAAACAAACACAGGATGGTATGTTTATGAGTCAACAGAAGTATGCTACTGACATTTTGAAAAAGTTTAAGATGGACAGGTGTAAACCGGTTGATACTCCTATCGAAGTTGGTACAAAGTTGAGTAAATATGATGTGGGTACTATTGTTAATGCGACTTTGTATAAGCAACTTGCTGGTAGTATTATGTATCTTACTGCTACTAGGCCTGATATAGTATTTGCAGCTAGTTATATCTCCAGGTTTATGGAATCTCCTAAAGACTGTCATTGGAAAGCTGGAAAAAGGGTGTTAAGATACATTGCAGGTACATCTACTTATGGTTTATCGTATGCAGCCTCTGCAGATAGTAAGCTTGTTGGTTATACAGATAGTGATTATGCAGGTTGTATTGATGATCGGAAAAGCACTTCTGGCTATGCTTTTCTATTTGGCAGAAACTTGATCTTGTGGTCATCCAAAAAGCAACCCATAGTTGCACTATCTTAAACAGAGGCCGAGTATGTTGCAGCAAATTCAACATCATGTCAAGCAGTGTGGCTAAAAAGACTTCTCTCTGACTTTGGATATACAGAAAATGAACCGATTTCAATCCTTTGTGACAACACTTCCGTTATTTCCTTGTCGAAGAACAATGTGTTTCATCAAAGAAGCAAACATATCGACACTTGTTTTCACTTCATTCGTGAACTCATCAAGAATGGTGACATTGTTCTCAAATTTTGTGATTCCAAGGAGCAGTTAGCGGATATTTTCACCAAACCACTAGGAAAAGTTAATTTTGAATTTCAATGTCAAAAGTTAGGAATAAAACATATGTAACCCTCAAAATTAAGGGGGAGTGTTAAAGAATTAGTTCCGCTATGCCACTGTGATTAGTTTAGAATCAGTTTTGACTTAGTTCCATTTCAGTTTTTGGATAACCGTCCAGTTTTCTTGTATAAATCTATTTTAATGAATCTATCAAAGTGCGTGTGTTCTCATGATTTTACTGTTTCACTTCTTTCTCATTCTGCTGTTTAGTTTCTCTGTCTTCCGTAAAATTTTCAAAACCAAGGAGAAATTTTAATCACTTTCCTGCTGAATAGCCAATGGTTCCGATCTTTCGTCAAAGAAAGCATAGATATAGATTTTCGTGGACTGGCTTGTTATGTGACTTCGTGGTCTAGTTCTGGATATGGTGGAAGACTGACGATTGCTTTTACTACTCACAATTTAAAAGAACTTATGAAGAACACATATTCACCTACATATCAATTTCCCTGTTAAACAAGACGAGCTGCAGAGCAGCAAGTCCCTGCCATGGCTGAATAGTAGCATATTCCATCCGTTTACAATGAGATTGACTGCGCTGCAGAGCCCGCCCCATCCAGCAAACAAGACCATATATAGCAGCAGTATTTCCAATAGGGGATGATGTAGAAGTTGCAGGCTAGAGTGCACATCTCTTTAGTTGTTTCTACTTTGTACGGCTGCATCTTCGAGACTAAAACTATCCCTGTCATCATTTACAATAATTTGTTGTAAAGTTCTCTCTAGGCCAACAATTCCTCCTACTAAAATGAAGTTGGAAACAAACTAATTTTTATGTTTTTATAAAGAATATACATTGCTAGCAGAATCTGTATAGGAAGCATACAGATTGTGTTTAAATACCATGCAAAGTATCCAATAAGCTGGACATAATAATAAGAACAATTTTCTGGGCCACTTGAATAATAAGAAATACAAGGAACAATCCAGGTAAGAAATAGATACTAGGAACAGTGCAGCCACCAATGATTGTTCCAAATATCCAGTTCAAGATGTAAAATTACAATAGTTTTGTGTGAACCTAGACATATCTAAGCTGCGGGCTACTACTGTATATCAATAGTACCACATGTAAAGACAGCTCCATGTTTTGGCAGACGTGATTACATTTGTCTTACTAAGTTTTTATCTGTTATCAAACATCTCGTCACGGTATAATAAATTTGATGAAACATGTTGATACCAACCTGCAGTCTGCTTCATTTTCTTGCCTGTAATTATTATAGGTTCATCTTTGGACAAACGTGACTCCATCGTTTTCCTTTTTCTATATCAGGAAACATAAATATGTTATATAAGTTGGGAATTCAGGAAATATCCTGCAATTCCTTGCTTCGTTATCTGCAGTTCCATTGTTTGGTGGCTGCTTTGTCTTATGACAATCCTTGGCTGACCGTATGATTTTTGTCACGGACAACCACAGGAGAAGTACAGAGAGAGTAGAGCCTCTCACAGTGTTGTTATCAATTGATTTGCACTGTCATCAATTGATTTGTTTTGTTAGAACATGAATATTTTAAGAAGTGGTTGTGCTATCTCTCTTCACATGTTGGTTTTAGGCAAACATAAATATCACCCGTTGGTTTAAAAAAAACAAAATTTCTGGTAGATGTAATATGTGTAACATACAACAAATCGTCATTCAACAATTGCGTTATTTTTACTCTTCTAACATTCTCGCTTTTTTTTTTTACAAGTAATTTTGGAAGGAAACATAAATATGTTATATATGTTGGGACCCCATAAATTTCCTGCAATCCCTTGCTTCATCATCTGCAGTTCTTTTGCTTTGTCAATTATTCTTTTGCTTATGATAATCTGATATTCCTTGCTTATGATAGTATGATATATGCCTATGGTTTTCATAATTGCTATTTGAGGATGTTGTTATATGAGTATGAATATTTTAAAAAGTGGTTGTGTTATCTCTTTGGTCTTAGGCTAGCTTAAATATAATGTTTTTCACGTCTGAAAAACGAATTATGTGGTAACCGAGATCTGATTAACCTACAACAAATCAAAGGAGTGCAGTTCAACAATTGCATTTTCTTTCACGTTAATGACATTCTATTTATTTCCTCTCTATTACAGTGCATTTTGGCAGGAACGCTTCTGCTGTTCAACAACAGCATCCTTCAGGAGAAGAGAGGGATTGATTTTGACGTCGAAAATAGTCCTTGAGAATACAATGGAAAAACACTCCACTACCTCCATCGAAAATAGTCCTTGAGAATACATTTGAAAAACAAACATCCGCTCAAAGTAAGGAACTGGATAGAATGCAAATGAAGGGATGAATAAATATATTTGATGAGACATGCCTTTCCTATGAGTGAAAGTGTTAATCTGATAAACAGAAGAATCAACAAAATAAAGTTTGGAGTAAATTCGTTTTGAGATAGTTATTGTGTATATAAACTTTTGCATTGAACACATGTTAATTAAAATTATACTACATTGGCCACTTGTTGAAATCTCTTATTCCAATAATTAATAACCACATAAATAAAAATATGTAACTTTTGTTTACTCGTGGTTTTTATTTTTAGTTGCAACAAATTTTGGTTGCTCCTCAAAGCTTCGTTTCCCTCCTTGTAACATCTCCAATAAAAAAAAAATATATATTTTTTCATTACCTTAATTAACAAAGCATACATTAATATTACGGTGATGCCTCCAAGAAATTTATTCGACAATATAAATTTAACATCTACACTCATTTATATAAATTTAACATCTACACTCACTAATATATGTTAAATCACACATTTGGTATTGAACCATCTCTCGGGACATGTGATATAGGTTCTCGATCTAAACACTCAATCGGTGCAACTTTAAAATTGTTTGGTAGGGTTATGTGTTAAGAATACGTTAAACTATTTTATTCATAAGGCAGGTTGTATAACCATTGCAGGAGTTATGTCAATGGTTATTGTGGGTTTACAAACCCGACAGCTCCTAATATTTTAGAAGTGAACTAACAACACTCCAACTGGCATACATGCGTTTCAAGATTGAATGCTAATCGACAGTAAGGTTGTGCTTTGGGATCACTGACAGATCCACGGTTGTGAGAATTTGGGGGTAGATTTGACTGTGGATATGGAGCGTATGGAATTACAGGGTAACTATCCATCCTCCGCCAGGTCCCAAAATTCTCATTTTGTTCACTGCTTCCTCGGTGTACTATTCTGCAACACTGATTCAGCTTGTAAACTCTCAGAATAGCCAGCTAGAGTGCCATGGAATTCGACTTAACCCTTTTTATCTGCAAGTAAGTTCTTTTTTATTTATTTATTAAAGGCCGCTTGAAATTTCGTTTCTAGTTCTTTCATTCTAGTGCACAGAACTCTACATTTCCATCCATTGTTTTTGTTTAACAAGATTATGTTCTTACTGATGTTGCATGGAAAAGGAGCTAGGGTTGAACCTTTGTTTTGTTTGTTCATTCTCTCAACCTCAGGATTCACCATGGATACAGGCAAGTATTGAGGTAATACTCTCATACTAGTTAGTCTTTGAAGTACATGTTGAAAATATTATAGTCACCTGCAAACCTCGTGCAGGTAGAAACAGAGTACAACAGGGGCAGCAAAAGATTGAGTGCACACCTATGTGCATTTAACAGAGTTTAATTGGAGCTGTGAGGAGGAATTTAAGTTTTATGGGCGCAGCCAACTTTCCAGAGGAATTGAAGGGTTCGTAGTTCAAACCACGCAACAACAGAGCTTTAAAAGAAAAGTCTTTTCGGGCGTAAAAGCCCTCAACAACCAAACAAAGAAGTTTTTTGTTAAATACACCAAGTTTTTAAACTTATGAAAGGGCCAAGTCTTTTTGTGACCCCCACCAGTTTTAGTACAATGCCGAAATTGCGATGCGATGTGGTCCCCACCACCATCGCACATCACAATAGCCGAATGGATGTGTTAGTGTCTTGTTGATGTGAAGTCCCGATGCGATGCAATGTTGCGATATCGCACATCGCATATCGCAACGGAAAAGTGTTTTATACCACTTCAAACATTCACTGCCGATATTGCGATGAGATGTGGTCCCTACCACCATCGCACATTGCAACATCGCAACTCCGCCATCCGCCTACTGCATATGTTTCCGCCGAAGTTTAACCACCGATGTGATGCATCGATGCGATGTGGACCCCACGTCGCAGCATCGCAACTTCGCACAATCGTTCATCACCAATAGCCAAGTCCATTGATCCGCCGAAGCACCAATGCAATGTGATTCCACTGTCAAGGCCACATGGACCAATCACGTTGTTTCGCGTTCGTTTTTTCCATGACGTCACTTTCACCTTTTGGTACACGAATTTTTTATGTAATCCGGTTTATATTTTTGTTTGAGTTCCGTTGGGCCCAAAACCCACCAATCAGATTGCGTTCACGCAGGTTTCAGCCTTGCTGACGTAGGGGCATTTTGTAACGCGAAAATAATGCGATGCAATTTGTTGAAGATTTGAAGTCCAGGTTAAAGTTATTTGATTTTTGATTAAATATAGTGTTACGGGGGCAGTGAAAAGTTTTGAAAAGAACCGAGGGGTGCCTCCACAGTTGACCGAGCGATCATACATTGACTAGAGATCAATGGTGGAGGATCACTGTGGTAGCACAACACAAATCTATTGTACCCGCAGAGGAGTGCCTCTAGAGGGACCCACAGAAAGGGGTTTCACATATATTTTTAATTGTTTTGTTTTGTGTTTTAAAAATGTCACGCCATATATAAAGTTGCCATATAGCATAGTTGTGTAGTTAGTTGTTATTTCACACAAACAGACGGTGTATGTTGTTTTGTAATGCCTAAAGGCAGAAAGAGAGACAGAGAGGAAAGATTATGAGCGTTGCATCTGTAGCAGCTAAACCATTGTGAAACTAGAACTTAGTTCTAAAGACTGAATCTATCATATTGTAATAGTTTGTGTTTTGTTAATGAAAAGGAAAAGTTGTGTCATCTCTGTCCAGCATTCGAAATTTTCATATTGAATCTCTGTGTTGTAAGAGGAGAATTTTGTTCTCCCCGTGTGTTCGGAATATTCAGAAATTCCAACATGGTATTAGAGCTAATCCAGGCTCTTTAAAGGTGTCAAAGAAGCTGAAGGAAGAAGGAAGTTTGTTGCAGATGTTCACCAGCAGATCTCCAGCAAGTCCAATAGAAGTTTAAAGTCCAGGAATTTCTCAAAAAACAGAGTCTTGTTTTGTTTAAAAGAGTGCAGTCCTTAGAGATAGAGTTTGTATTTTAAAGAAAAAAAGACAGTTTATTTAAGAAAAACACAGTCAAGTTTATTGCAAAGTTCAGCTAGTAAGCCACGGCTGGACCAAGCACCAACATGAGTATTGGAAATACTCAGCTCCCACAATTTAATGGGAAGAAACACTTTTTTTCTTGGGCCATTACCATGAGGGCCCTGTTTACCTCTCAAGACTTATGGGAGTTTGTTGAAGACGGTTTTGATGAACCAGTTGATGAGCAAACCTTTAATGCCTTAACACAGGCAAAGAAGGATTTATTAAAGAGCAATAGGAAGAAGGACTCTAAAGCCCTCTTCTATCTCTATCAAGCAGTACAAGAGAGTGTGTTTCTAAGGATAGCAACAACTAAGAGATCCAAGGATGCATCAGATACTCGTAAGACAACCTATCAAGGTATGGATAAAGTGAAGACAACAAAACTACAATTGCTGAGGAGAGATTTTGAAACTCTCTGTATGAAAGAGTCTGATAACATAGAATCATTCTTCACACATGTGATTGGGATGGTCACATAGATAAGGTCTCATGGAGAGACACTTGAAGAAAGAAGGATAATGAAGAAACTGTTGAGGAGCCTACCCTCAAGGTTTGATGTTATTGTAACCACCATTGAAGAGACAAAGGATCTCTCAAAGTTCACAGTTTATGAGCTTCATGCATCACTGATGACTCATGAATAGAGATTGGGAAGATCAGTAAACCAATATTTGGAGCATGCCTTCAAGACCCAGATGCCTTTTGGAAAAGGAAGAGGTCAAGGCAGAGGAAGAGGAAGAGGCAGAAGCCAAAACAGAGGAGGAAGAAACAACCCTTCACATACTCATGGAAGGAGAAACAGCCAGAATTAAAGCTAAGGCCAAAGAAACAGCCAGAAAGGTGGACATCAACATGCTCATGGACAAAAGTATGACAAATCCAATGTCCAATGTCATTATTGAAAAAAATATGGGCATTATGCCAATGAGTGTAGGAAAAATAAAAATCACATGAATAATAGGCAGAATGCAAATGTAGCAAGAGAAGAAAAGAAGTCAAAGAATGTGTTGTTAACATGTAATGTAGCACAAGATAGACAGGATGATGTATGGTTCTTAGATTCAGGATGTAGTAATCACATGACTGGAAACATAGAAATGTTTGTCAATCTTGATAAAGATGTTAAATCTGAAGTAACAACTGGAACTGATACTAAGATCTCTGTAAAGGGAAAAGGAAAAGTAAGTATCCGTGTAAGAAATGGAGAGCAGAAATTTGTGCCAGATGTATACTATGTTCCTGGCTTGAAATGTAATCTTTTGAGCGTTGGGTAGCTCATTAACAAAGGTTACAATGTATTTTTCAAAAATGATGTGTGTACAATAATGGATATACCTCCAAGCAAGAAGGTTATTGCAGAAGTGAAAATGACCAGCAATAGAATGTTTCCACTCAAGCTCAATGATGACTTGAAGGGAAAGAGAAAGAATGTAGCAGCTGTAATTCAAGAGGTCTTTTCAAAGGAAGTGAAAGATGAAAACTGGTTATGGCATTTGAGATTTGCACATCTCAATTTCAAAGGTTTGAATTTTTTCACAGGAAAGGAATGGTAAGAGGGCTGCCATTGATTGAGAAACCAGACAGCCTATGTGAAGGCTGCATCTTGGGAAAACAACACAAAGAAAACTTTCCATCAGGAAAGAGCATAAGGGAAAAATTATCCTTAGAAATTATTCATTCAGATTTGTGTGGGCCAATGCAAACATCATCAGTATCAGGTAGCAATTATATGTTGACCTTCATTGATGATTTCACTAGAAAAATATGGGTTTATTTCTTGAAATATAAAAGTGAAGTGTTTGAAAATTTTTGCCACTTTAAAGCTCTTGTAGAGAAACAATGTGGGCAGCATATCAAATTCCTAAGAACTGATAGAGGAGGTGAGTATATCTCAAAATAATTCTTGTGTTTTTGCAGAGAAAATGCCATACATAAATAGTTTACCATAAGGTACATGCCTCAGCAAAACAATGTTTCTGAAAGAAAAAATCGAACCATCATGGATATGGTGAGAAGTATGCTGAAGGAAAAACATTTGTCAAATGAGTATTGGGCAGAAGCAACAAATTGTGTTGTACATATTTTGAATAGATGCCGAACAAAAGCAGTGATGAACATAATTCTAGAAGAAGCGTGGAGTGGCAGAAAATAGGGAGTCACCCACATGAGAGTTTTTGGGTGTGTGGCTTATGCACACATTCCAGATCAGTTGAGAAATAAGTTGAATAATAAGGGGGAGAAGTGCATCTTCCTTGGATATTGTGAAGAGTCCAAGGGATATAGATTGTATAACCCATCCACAAATAAGTTTGTTATAAGCAGAGATGTGAAATTCATAGAAGAAGAAGCATGGGATGGAAGCATTGAGAAAAAAGTCAATGTCAAAAGCTATTTGTCTCATGATGAAAATGAGGATGAGATGGTTGAAATACATCCATCATTAGCACCACCTCCACCAACAAAAGGACAACAAGGGACACTACAAGCAGGAGTAAGAACACCCTTGAGAAGAAATGAGAGTGCTTCTCCAAGCACACCACATGGAGCTGATTTGAGTGCTTCTTCAAGCACAGCTACACCAAATGAAAGAGGAACAAGATTAAGAAATTTAAATGAAATCTATGAGCAAGAAACAGCAAATGAAGGTATGAACTCTTTATTTCCTTTATATTGTCACGTTGATGATCCTATTCATTTTGAGGAAGCTATAAAAGATAAGAAATGGATAAAAGATATGGATGAAGAAATGAATGCAATAGAGAAGAATAAAACATGGGAATTGGTTGATCTCCCAGAAGGTAAAGAAGTGATTGGAGTGAAGTGGGTCTACAAGACAAAAAACAACGCTGAAGGTAAGATTTAAAGGCACAAGGCTAGACTTGTTGTCAAAGGATATAAGCAACAACATGGAAGATATTATGAAGAAACTTTTGCACTAGTTGCAAGAATGGAAATAGTGAGAGCAGTGCTCTCCATAGTAGCACAAAACAAATGGAAGGTTTACCAAATGGATGTAAAATCAGCATTCCTAAATGGAGTTTTAATGGAAGAGGTTTATGTTGAACAACCTCTAGGCTATGAGAAAAAGGGCCAAGAGCACAAAGTATACAGATTGAATAAAGCTCTTTATGGGCTGAAACAAGCACCAAGAGCATGGTACAATAGGATAGATTCTTATCTACTAGAGAATGGATTTGAAAAATGTGAAGGAGAACCCACATTATACATTAAGGAGAAAGATGGTAAGATGCTCATTGTTGTTTTATATGTTGATGATGTGATATTCACTGGTAATGATGATTACCTCATTGAGAATTTTAAAACAGTCATGAAGGATGAATTTGAAATGACTGATATGGGATTGCTGAGATACTTCTTAGGAATAGAAGTAGAGAAAAATGAAAATAAGATTTTTATTTCTCAAGCAAAGTATGTAAAATGATGTTTTGGAACGATTTAATATGCACGATTGCAAGGCAACAATTACTCCCACGGTAATGGGATTGAAACTCAGCAAATATGACAACAACAAGGATTTTGATCCTAGTTTGTACAAGAGCATAGTTAGCAGCCTTATGTATTTGACTGCAATTAGGCCTGATATTATGCATGTTATTAGTTTGATTTCCAGATTTATGGAAAGGCCAAAAGAAGCACATTGGCAAGAAGCAAAATGAATTCTAAGGTATGTGAAAGGAACAAAGAGGTATGGTATTTTGTATACCACTTCAAAAAATTCTGAGTTAATTGGATATACTGACAGTGATTGGGTTGGAAGTATTGATGACCGGAAAAGTACTTCTGGTTATGTTTTTCATATGGGTTTAGGAGCTATTTCATGGGCTTCTAAGAAACAGCCTATTGTAGCATTGTCTACAACAGAGGTAGAGTATGTGGCAGCTACAACAATAGTGTGTCAAGCAGTTTGGATGAAAAGAATGTTGAGGAGTTTGTGTCAAAAACAGGTAAAAGGGACAATGATTTATTGTGAAAATAGCTCAACTATTGCATTATCAAGGAATTCTATGTTTCATAAAAGAGCTAAACAAATAGATGCCAAGTTTCACTACATCAGGGAATTGGTCAACAATGGAGAAATTGTTTTACAACATTGTAGAACCGAGGAGCAATTTGCAGACATTCTGACAAAGCCATTGGGGCAAAACAATTTTGAATATTTAAAAAAATGCTTGGGTATGACTAATAACCCAGCAGCTGACTTTAAGGGGGAGTGTTGAAAATATTAGTCACCTGCAAACCTCGTGCATGTAGAAACAGAGTACAACAGGGGCAACATAAAGTTGAGTGCACACCTATGTGCATTTAACAGAGTTTAATTGGAGCTGTAAGGAGGAATTTAAGTTTTATGGGTGTAGCCGACTTTGCAGAGGAACTGAAGGGTTCGTGGTTCAAACCACGCAACAACAAAGCTTTAAAAGAAAAGTCTTTTCGGGCATGAAAGTCATCAACAACCAAGCAAAGAAGTTTTTTGTTAAACGCGCCAAGTTTTTAAACTTATGAAAGTGCCAAGTCTTTTTGTGTTCCCCACCTGTTTTAGTCCAATGCTGAACTTGTGATGCGATGTGGTCCCCACCACCATCGCACATCGCAATAGCCAAATTCATGTGTTAGTGTCTTGTTGATGTGAAGTCCCGACGCGATGCAATGTTGCGATATCACACATCGCATATCGCAATGGACAAGTGTTTTATACCACTGCAAACATTCACCGTTGATGTTGCGATGAGATGTGTTTCCTCCCACCATCGCACATCACAACATCGCAATTCTGCCATCAGCCTACCGCATATGTTTCCGTTGAAGTTTAACCTCCGATGCGATGTGGACCCCACGTCGCAGCATCACAACTTCGCGCAATTGCTCATCGCCAATAGCCAAGTCCATTCCACCAAACCATTGATCCGCCGAATCGCCGATGCGATGTGGTCCCACTGTCAAGGCCACATGGACCAACTGCGTTGTTTCACGTTCTTTTTTGCCATGATGTCACTTTCACCTTTTGGTACGCGAATTTTTTATGTAATATGGTTTATATTTCTGTTTGAGTTCCGACGGGCCCAGCGCCAGCCAATCAGATTGTGTTCGTGCAGGTTTCAGCCTCGCTGACATAGGGACGTTTTTTAACGTGAAAATAATGCAATGCAGTTTGTTGAAGATTTGAAGTCTGGGTTAAAGTTATTTTATTTTTGATTAAATATAATGTTACGGGGGCAGTGAAAAGTTTTGAAAAGAGCTGAGGGGTGCCTCCGTAGTTGACCGAGAGATCATATGTTGACTAGAGATCAATGGTGGAGGATCACTGTGGTAGCACAACACAGATCGATTATGCCCACAGAGGAGTGCCTCCGCAGGGACCCACAGAAAGGGGTTTTGCATATATTCTTAATTGTTTTGTTTTATGTTTTAAAAATTCCACGCCATATATAAAGTTGCCATATAGCATAGTTTTGTAGTTAGTTGTTGTTTCGCGTAGACAGACTGTGTATGTTGTTTTGTAATGCTCGAAGGAAGAAAGAGAGATAGAGGGGTAAGATTGTGAGCGCTGCGTCTGTAGCAGCTAAACCATTGTGAAACCAGAACTTAGTTCTGAAGACTGAATCCATCATTTTGTAATAGTTTGTGTTTTGTTAATGAAAAAGAAAAGTTGTGTCATCTCTGTCCAGCATTCGAAATTTTCATATTGAATCTTTGTGTTGTAAGAGGAGACTCTTTGTTCTCCCTGTGTGTTCATAATATTCAGAAATTCCAACAGTAATGAAGAACATTTTTTCACTCTCGCTCTTGTTAGATTCACAGGCGAGGTTACTTTTTGAGCAACATTAATCCACAAACAGGAGAAGCACGTCAAATTCATTAAGTCTCCCCATTTTTCTTAAGAGTTTACAGGTGTGAATTTGTTGTAAATATGATCTCAAGGTTTTTCTTTCAGAGATCTCTTCTAGCCATTCGGGGGTATATTACAGCTACAGCATTAAAAACCCAAAATTTACCCAAAATTTATGTGGATTATAATTATGGCATTCAAGCCAGATTTCTCGTTATGGGTAGAAACCCTAACAAATCGTAACAGTTCATATTTTCAATGACCAAACCATGTAATTTTGTTGTCTTTCTTGGATTTGTCACAATTTTACTTCTAACAGTTTAGGTTTTCATTTCTAGCCTTGGAAAGGACATTACTCTTTCTGTCTGAGTGGTTTAAATATTTTCCTTATACTATGAATTTTCTTTCTAACTGAAGTGAAACCGTGAAAGCGTAATGGTATTGGCAATTCCCTTGAAGGTAGAATTTGTACAATGCTTGTGGAATGCTTTCTTCTATTTTTAATGTAGCATGTTACTCACTTAATTCAGTTTGGGTTATTTATCCAGTTTAATACAGAAGCACTGACAAGCTTATATTTGTTGTCTCCTCCTTTACTTTGATACAGAATATTTATTTCTTATAACATAATATTTTGTAACATAATATTTAGTAGTGTAGAAAAAAATGCAGAAAAAACTGCAGTGTAAGAAAAAACTGAAACTGTTCTGACGCTGAAACTGCACATTTGAACTGCGTTGTTGCTTGTAACAGGATATTTAGCACTGTAAAAAAAATTGAAAATGACATTTGCGTTGTTACATCTCCTTGGCTTTGTCTCTATATTCCTTGTAATCGAATATTTCACAGTGTAAAAAAACTATACACTACCACTACTTCCATTGCATCACTTCGCTCAGGCCCGTCTACTCCCCTCTACTTGAGTTTTTCAAACCCTGTAAAACCCGGCTTCTGCATCACCTGAGGGATTGTGCATGACAACATCACAACAAGGATCCACAACAGGGGTTGTGGATCACAACAACAATGAAATCAAAAATTCAAACCTAGTAACAAAATTCAGTCGTTAACAAAATTCAGTCGGCACCGCTGTTTGTTCCACACACCTGTCAATATTACCAACCACCTGTAATCACACACTTGCCCACCAACCACATGAAGTTCCACACAATTGTCAATATTACCAACCACGTGTAATCACAGAACAATCAGTCATTTAATTTAGAATGTTTAAAATGTAACATTACTGGAATCTGAAAAAACGACTTCACAACATGTTTTTTAAACCAAAGTTTTTGATACAAAATGTGCATTTCTACCTCGAAAAGAGGCCAAATAAGACCTCAAAGATTTTGAAACATTTGATTTGACAACTGAAACTTTCTTCTCTATTTAATAGGTTGATGAAAAAGTGAAAAAAACATCTGCATAAAAACTTAGGCTAAGTTCGATTTAAGCATATCATTTTTAAAGGATTCATATTCCAAAGCATATCTATTACAAGAGTCCCTCCCGGCCCGTTAGGCACGGACTAATAATATGTCATCATCCTGATATCTTGATTTATTTTTCTAAACAATTCGAAATTCAAAGATAAAGATGAAGTTGTGAGTTCTATCTCTTCATTAAGTGATCAAAGGTTGTAGATAAAATGGTTCAAACTAACAATCGAACTAACGTGCCACGATGTCGATTTAATTTTCTCTACAATCCAAAGTTTCAATCTTTTTACATAATTTATGAAAGGGAGATAAAATTGTTTAAACGAGATGTGAATTCCCAAAGCCACTTGAGGCGTTTGCGTAGAGAAAGTCAGGTCTGGCACCTGAATCAATAACAAAACCGCTCCCCCGATATAAAAGCAGGAGGAAATTTCGCATAAGATTCAAGAAATCCGACATGTCTGGCAACGATTGCAAGAATGTTAGCGCAGGAAATTGTTTGTGGGCAAACATACTCGAGCTTCACTGTGGCATCCTCCAAAACGTAGAAGGCGTGAATTGAGCGTTTTTTTCTGCTTCATTGCTTCGAGTGGAGTCTAACAATACCGATGCATCACATCCCTACACTCATTTACGTCAAAGCCAATGTCAATACCCAATCGCCACCATTTAGGTGAAAGAAAACACAACAAAACTATAAATCAACAAACGTTGATTCATATTAATATTCCATTTAATAATGTGTGTAGAAAGATTACACAACATTGAGAATTTAATAATTCTGGATCCCTTCGACTAAAGAAATACCATTCTTATTTCTTTTTCCCTGAAAAAGGGTTTGTTGAAACACAGTGAATATATATATATATATATGAAAAAGGGTTTGTTGAAACACAGTGAATATATATATATATATATATATATGGTGAGAAAGTATATCACAAACTGTAACTGAAAAAAAGAAGTTACAGCCATGTGAGGAATAAATACTAACGGTGCAAATCTCATGGGCCATACTGTTCCTGTCTGAAATAAAGGTTGGCTAATTATCTCCAATTTATAATATGTTTATGAGCTATAATAAAAATCAACAAGGTGAACAATTATAAAAATCAAGATTTAGTTAACAATTAAAATAGTGGAATTTAAACATAGAAAAAATTGCAATCATTTAACATTAACATTAGATCTAAAAGTGCACAAGAGTACAAAATGGCACCTTATATAATTCTTTAATTAATTATAAATAATTTAAAGAATTTAGTGCGTTTCTTATATATCTTAGTTTATAAATAATTTATTGAGTTTAGTGTTTTTATGATGTGTTTTAGTTTATTAATTGATTCATATTAATCATGTTTTAACTTAGAAGCATCAAAATATTTCACTACTAGATTTCTTTCAAAAGAAAATAAATCAATTAATAATAAATTTATATAGATCTTATATTAACAATGATGTGAATTAATTGTAAATGAATTATGATATGAATTAATTGTAAATGAATTTAGAGATTTTTATTCCATTTATATAATATTGAATTATTAAATAGAGAAAATTATTTTTAAAATATGTTTATTTTTTTTTTATGATTGAAGTGATTTTAAAACAAAATAAATTTCTTGAATACAAAGTTTTATATGAATGTTTTATTTAAAACAAATAAAATTATAATTTTTTTGTTTTCTATGATTGTAAAGAGGTAGCAAGTTAAGTGGAATTTATTATGGGGAAATCACATAGTGAGCACACTTAAGTTAGTGGAGTTTTAGGATGGGGGACCTTTTTAGGATTTCTTCGTTATTGTGTGCAAATCCCAGAGGTGTTTATTGTGGATTATGAGATTCATTTCACTAGTTTCAATCGCACTTCTTCACCCTTGTGAGTATTGCCTAATGTGAGAAGAAGTGGATTATTGAAAATCATGAGAAAATTTATCAATGACAACTATTGCTCATGGACATGGGTCATGGTTTAATGACTCACTCTATGCATATTATCCAAATTTTATATTCTATATGTTAGGCTAGAAAACTCATTCGATGCTTAAATAAATAGAGAAATGTAGTTATAATTATATAGCTCACAAGGAATAATACTCACTAAAGTTTTGAAAATGGGGTAGGAAGCTAATTGGATTTGATTATATGGAGCAAATCTAGAATTAATCATGGCAAATACATTTTGGAACAAATGGTAATCCTAAAATGTCGTTGTTGTTGGTGTAATCTTTGAAGGTGATGATTGAGGGTACTATGATCTATTTGTTAGTTCTTATCCCACCTCTTCACTCATGTAAACATCAATTAGTAAAGTGTTAAGTATATTATTTAAAATCATAGAAAAATTATTTCATTGAAACCAATCAATTTTTTTTTGTAAAACCAGCATGGTATTACTAAAAAAACTTAGATCATAAATAGTCTTTCTTCTAGCCCACCACTTAGAAAATGAGACCAATAGTTGGGTTTCAAAATTTTGATATTTCTAAAAATTATTTTAACTTGAAAAATACTAAGATGAAAAACTAAATTGTAAATACAGAAGCTATGCTTAATCATGAAACCAAAAAAGTTATGCCTTCTAACAATAACAAAGAGACTTGTACCATGCATCATTAAGCTAATAGAGAATTGACGTGAACTAGTGGTTAAGAGTTACTCTTCTCATTTGGAGAAGAAAAGGAAACATTGGATTGATTTTTGGCCAGAATGTTGATATTCCTATCTAGCTTATCAGTTTTTTCATTCATATATGCAAGATTGATCATGATGTCTTGTTGCGTATCTAATAAATCTACCAAGATGAGGTCCATAATGGTTTTGATGTGCTAGTACAGAGTGAATGTTTATTGATAAGTGATTTGTCTTGCCCTAGTGTTGGATCCAATATAAAAAATCCATTGATGTGTATCTATTTCGATGTGGTGATTTGGAATCATACAATGTTGATGCTTGAATTCTCCTTCAATTTCTTCCATGATTTGATGGATTATGCCTGGAATAATCTGTGTGTTCTCGTTCATGGCATTCTGAGCCATTGCATTGGATCTCAGCTAAGAGGTTGAGGTATATTGAGTGTGGTGTGGCAAGTTGGAGTCACCACCTCTTTTACCTCATCCACAACGTCTTGATGAAATCTTGTGCCAAGCCATCAAGGCAAAAGATCTGTGTTCACCCAAAATAAAAGAGCTTGCAAAGAGTGAAAACACCTCACTAACTCAACTACAAGGGGAAAACACCTATACTGAAAGTCTTTAAGAAGCCTAGAAGGGAAAATTGGAAAGCCTAAAGAGAATGTATACTGGGCAAAGAAATGAGAGGAAAAAGTGATAGAAAGAGCTAGCTAAAAAGGTAGATCAAGACAAAGAAGTAGGAAATGTAGGAGAAGAAGGGGAGACAAAGAGCACAAAGAAAATGTAATTCCCTAAAAAATACAAGAAACCTTCAAATAATAGATAAATGAGCAATCAAAAAATACCAAGCAAGAAAGACTACAAGATAGGAAAACCTTTAGAATGCCTAGACACACAATTAACAAGAGGTCTCCCTAAAACTTTTAAAAAACAAGAAAAGTTTAAAATGCAAGAAAAGTATAAATTAAGTCATATGGGAGGTCTAAAACTCGAAGAATGATACAATTCCCATAATTTAATGCTCCAAACAAACACCACAAAGGAAATATAACACAAAACAACAAGGGCCATGAACTTTGCTTGAACGCACAAAAGAAGCCACCTTATCATGACATCGCGGTACGAAAGAACCAGTTTTCGGTTCTTTGGAACCCGAATCAAGTAAACTATATAATTAATCTCGTCGTGCATCATCTCCTGCAGCATTATGCCAAGAACTACAAGGCCAATATTGAAATTACAACTTTGTAGCTTCCAAGTCCTAATTATCCTGAAAATCTGAGATCATTAGTCTTGTTGTGATCCTCCATACTCCACTTCGTTCTATTGTGATTATTGGTGCATGTAGCTAGCCATCTGACTATTGCCCGAATATTTGTCATATCTCATTATGTGGCAATTGCCAATGATGATGCCCATCATAAAAATCAATATATATATATATATATATATATATATATATATATATATATATATATATATATATATATATATATATTTGTAATTATGCCGAGTTTAGGCTTGGATCAACCTGCTTATTGGTTGGAAGGATATATGTCCACCTATGATGAGATGCTTATAGGTTCCCCATGATGGGATGCTTATCACAAGGATTGTACTAGGCTCTTTCAAACCTGGACCCCTTTTTTGAAGTTTAATTTTGAGTTTGCACATTTAGATTATTAACCACAATAGTCATTTTTGTGTGAAAGTGGCTTCCACTCCTCAGCCCCTTCCATAGAGGTTTAGAATTACTACCTGACAAGGACTAAACCCCACACAAACCAACCAACTAGTTTACACCTCATAGTTCCACATATATAAATATTAATTGAATATATATAAACACACCCAAAACCACTTAAATAATCTCGTAGAAAAAAATAAAAATAAAATAGACTAAACGGTAAAAAAAACTTACTTCCAAGACTTTCAACAGAATCCTTACTTTACCTTAAAAAAATGATGGCAAGGAAACAAGCTTGACCAATTTATTCACTTCTCAAATAACTCCAATATTAAGTATCAAACCTTTCGGCCATTTTCCTAACAACCCACTTCACATGCTAACTTCCATGGTTACAATTGTGTTGTCGTGGCTACTCATAAAATTTTAATTTGCTCTCAAATTTCTATGTCCGCGAAAAATTTTCGATGGTTTTGACTGAAGTGACTAAGCCGGAGGAGAAGCTTGAAGCCTTGAACCACACGCAACATACTACTTGTTATATGCTGGACAACTGGACAATTAATTCAATCTGCAACGACATCAAATCAAAACGCTTTTTTCAAAGTATCGTAATCAAATTGCTTTTAACTTTGTCAAATCATGATCGTTAACCTAACTTTCAATAGAATTGTGTGGAAACAAATTTAGCAGTCAATTGTAGATCATTGACAGTTGCACTCACAAGAATCTTAGACATACTTGTTTGAATTTTTCCATATATTCTCAGAATCCTCTTATCTTTGCTCTCCAATCTCATCGTTCGAGTTCTGTGTAAATTTACTTATTGAAAGAGTGTTCATAGCATCTACACAATGCCATACCAGACCAATTCCAGGAATTTGAACATGCCGTCTAAGGCAAGGCATATCCCCAAGAGAGGGAAAGTGAAGGCCGCTATTGCCTCCTCTCTTGCCCGCTCCATCAAGTCTCTTTTCACATCACATTCGTTCTCCCTCTCTCATAACTTTTCACAATACTCTCATTCTTTGTCACACTTCTCTATGATGGCCACCACTTCTCTTTCCCCAGCCTCGGCCTTGTGTTCAAGTTCAAGCTAATGGGCGTTGCAGAGCAATGAACATGTGTTGTTCGTAACAGGGGGAAACACAAAATTGCAAATAAAATCATTTCATTGAGCGGGCCTAAGTACTCCAGCAAAGGCGCCCACACTAAGGCAGAACAGGGCTCAGATGATATGTATGCTTTCTCTCCACATAAATGTGCCAATCCATGGATATGGAGTAGTATAATTTCATATCCAACCGTTGTTATCAATTAAAAAATTCCATTTTGTAGCAAGTTAGTTGTAGTCTAGTGACTATCAGACATACTTTTTATTATGATGTAACTCTGTTGATGCCTGACAATTATGTCCAATTTTTATCATATTTATTTTATTACATTAAAATAGTAACTACCTTTGTTATCAATTTACTATCACAACTTATATTATGATAGATTTGTTTTATAGCCTGTGACCTTTTCAGGACCATAACCAATAATGGTGGTCTTCACTTTGGCCTTTAGACAAATAATGTTTTCCTTCTTTCAAACAAATTTATTGGTAAGCAACATTTTGATCATTGTTTCAAATATTTGTCTCGATCCATCACATTTATGATAGTTAAATGATCGATGTTGAACCCACAATTGTGATTTATTTTATCTTTGGCATACAATTTCTCATATGCTTGTTAGCATTTTGGTCTAAAATTTGTGTCCTATGTTTTCTTTTCAATAAACATCTGTCAGAGGAAGAGAATGTTGGAGATTTCATGTTTGTTGGAAAGCCAATACAGAAAAGCCAAGAAACAATTATATCTCATGCTCCACATCCCTCCTAAGTGGCAACCCTTTAGGCTCCTAGAGCACTCCTTTTTGCACTTGAAAAAGATCATTCAAATGATGTTTCCATTCTTTAGTAGATCACTCTAGGGATGCCTTTACTCTAAATTATTCCTCCCCTAGATAATTCTTTCTTAAGAAAAGCAATATAAATTTTATGCTATAATTGATCAACTTTTTAGCTTCGATTGCACTTACCAAATAGATCCTTGATTTAACTTTGTGTACATTAACAATGAACGACTTTAGTATCTTTTTACAGGAAGTATTGGTTTTCTCTCATCATGAATAACCTCCTTGATATATATGTAAGGGCTCCCAAATACTACACCACACACATCAAGGGGTACTATATCTACCTCCACTTCATCAATGAAATATACATCTATTGCGAATTTATATTATATTTTTTACTCACCTTCAGCTCTAAATCCTTATTCACCCATATCAACAAGTATGGAATGGGATGATCACAAACTTCTAATCCAATCTTGTCAAGTAGATCATCCAACATGAGGTTATCCTACAAACCATAATTGAATAGAGCATCCACCCTCACATGTTTGACTTGGATCTCAATATGGAAGAGTTCCATCATATCCTTCTCTTTATTGTGATGAAGGCTACTTAGATTTTCATCCTTTTGCAAAAAAGTGCAGACAATCATCTTATCCACATCCAAGCTACTCTCTACCTAGTTGCTCGAATCCATGCCTAAAAAGTTCTTCTTCTTTGCATAATTCTTATAGTTGTTTAGATTGAGCTTTAAATGTACATTCCAATACCTATTTTTCAATGTAAACATCAAGATGGAAATGGTTGCATTGGTTTTTTGGATCCTCCAACTGATGTGTAATGGAGGTCATTTTCTTTTCCTTTTTAATTTTTTTTCTTTCCACTTCTTCTTCCCCTCCTTAGATACATCTTAGTGGATTTTTGTTTAGAATCAATTTGTTTCCCTTTCTTATGGCCTAAGTTCTCTTGGTAGTATTCTTCAACATAGGCCTCAAAAATAGTCCTAGGTTTGAAAAGCATCATGTTTTATATGTAGATAGTTTTTTAGATTCCCTATGTACTTGAGGTGCTTGCATCGGTTCTTAGGAGATATACATAGTATAATCACCATTTTCCTGAACTTGATGGCGTGTGCTCTAAGGAACTAGGTCAAATTATACTATAAATAATCCTTTGGCACAATGATAGATATAAGTTTCCTCCTTAAGATATGGTTTCTAGAAGAAAATCCATTGATAGAGGTTTGCAAGCTTGGACGAAAGACCACTGAATCTATAAACTAGCCTATTATATTTGTAGAACACTACTATTTTTTCTGTTGTATATTTAGTAATAGAAATAGATAGATTCTAAGTTTCATTAACAATGTGAAGGTGAGGATGCCACAATCCATTGAGGCCCATTTTAATAAAACATCTTTGAAAGAGATTTTGGGGGCCATATAGCTAGGGGCAAACCTACTCTAGTTGTAATTAATGCTCATTTGGGGAATACTAGAGTGTAAGCATCTTCTAGTAGGATAGAGTGGAGGTCAATAATTCCATGTTTAAGGCAAATATTTACAACAGTAAAGGAGCTTGTTTAACAAAGGAGAGGAGTTGTGAGGTGGTTAGGACATATATCTCTAAGTAAGGGATGAATAGGCCCATTCACTACACCACAAAACTACTATGGAAAGTGATAAATGTCACCTTCTTGAAGGTCTTTAGTTCTATCAATTCAAGGAATATACTAGTAGTTACACATGAATAAAATGTTGGTGATAATTTTAAATTGTTTTAAGAAGAATCCAACTCCCTTAAAATGATGACAATGGTCATAACAATAATTTTTGGTGTGAAGGATGAAAAAAGAGTCCCATTGTGCATTAATAAAAATAATATAAACACTTATTATGTTTGAACTTAATATAAAAAATGAAATAATAGCTATAAATAAAAATAAAAACAAATATTTAACCATTTAAAAGATTTGAAATTAAAATAATCTATATTATTTTAATTTATTTACTATTATAATATTATATTATGTCAAACAATTATTTTATTTAAATTGTAAAAATACCCAACTTTTATGAATACATTAATATATTTTGTACTAATATATGTCTAATTTAATTATTATTAATAATAATATATTTTTTGATATTATTAATTTAAAATATAATTGTAAAAAAAAATGTTATTAATATTTTTTTTTTTTTTGTGAATTTAGTAGTGCCTTGCTATTTTCTATTTATCTTTGAAAGCAGATTACAGAAATATAAGCTTAGCAGCCTCAACCTGCTCGTAGGAAACTAGGTCTATTGGCCACCTTAATGCGTTAAAAGCCATCCAAAACTGAAAAAGTTTCATTTGACTTATTGTTTAATATGCTATCTGACTATTTACTCTATTATCAAAATAAGTGTTTGGACTTAGAGTCCTTAGCAAAAAACCAAAATGCATGCTATAAAAGAAACTATACTCCTATCCATCTGAAGATTCAATTGGAGCAGGATCCTTTGCAGTGGACCTTGGCATATGAGCTTGTTGCAGTAATTGAATCTACTTCTCCATTCTTCCAATACGATCATCAATTCTGCCAATGCGGTCAGTGGCTTGGTACTGAGTGACCTTGATGTGTTGCAGCAGATTATCAATATCTTGCAATAGATCTGACACCTTTGGTTCTGGCTTCTCTCTGGTAGGATGGAAACTCTGCATGGCTTTGGCTATCAGAAATTTAACAATCCAATATGTGTGGAATGTTTGGTTGAAAAGAGATAGGTAGCCTCTGGTATTGCCGGGATCAGTCACAAAATTCAGAATCTCTGCCTCTGCATCATTGTCTTCCTCATTTTGCTAGATTTCTCTCTCCCAGCCATGTATTTCCTATCTGACCTGTGAAGAATTGCCAAGTGAATAAGTGGTGGAGAGGTTCAGTAACACCTCTTATTTTGTCTTCCTCCCTCTTTTCTTATTCTTCAATACTGGTTGCACCATCTTCTGTTTCCATTTATCCTTTGTTTGGGCCAACGAATTTCGTGTTTTCCTCTTGACCATTATGGGTTGCGTTTTAGATAGCCTGTGCTCTGGAATGATAACAATAAAATAAGAAAGAGAAATAACAATTAAACTTTGTAAGCTGATGCCCATGACAACGTTTGGATGGTTCTGAAGCTCCTCGACCATAATATGAATCCGCTAAGTTCGAGTATGATAAGAAACCAAGTGAACAAAAAAGCACCTATCGATAAATGCTGCATGACCAGGCGTGTTTTGAAGGCGACGAGGTGGAGACAACATATGATAGGGACTCCAGTGCAAGACCAAGCACGTATGAACAAATGTTGCCTGACCAAGACTGTTTATAAGGCGACGCAGTTGAGACCACATATGACCAAGAATAGGGGATGCCCTGTCCCATAACCCGCGGTAATGACTCCTATGTGTTTTAACCAAATTACTAAAACCTCCCTAGCTATCAGACCCCAGGCTGAACTGCGCTTTCGAAAACACACTAAATCTATTTGCCTTGACTGTAAAACTTAAATTCACGACCAAAAAGAAGGACATGCAACTGTAGCCGTGGAGATTGCAGCAGACCTTCCTATCAACATTCTGGGTATTGGTATAAACCACCCTGCAACCTTTAATTTTGACAATTAAACAAGGATGACGCCGCCTTCTGTCGGGCGGAAGGTTATTGGAGTTGTTATAGCAAGGGTCATGGAAGCAGGGTTCAACCACAGGTGATTGGACTAACACAGACTATAATTGAACTAACACAGACCATACAAAACAACAATTGCAAGGATTTCCTGACTTGTTTCTAACCAGATACGTTTCCCCAGTTTTGATGATGAACATTAAATTAGGGAGGAAAATTACATACCCCAGTAGAAATAGGAACCTGGTGCTGATGAAGACCGCTATCGTCCTTCTGCTCGTCTGTGCGCAAGCTACAATGGATGTTCCTTTGCCTCTGTTACTAATTAAACTGATACGAATTCATTTTGTAGGGTTAATGTTGCCCTTTCCATTCTCTGACAACATAGGCTGTCTTTCCTTTCCTGGTAGCACTACCTTACCAGTCATGCGCCTCCATAATTGCTAGCGTACTAAGTTCATTTAATGTGCATGAAGTGGAGAGGCCACTTGGCGAGTGTCTTTGCCGGCAACCACCGTTTAATCATCACCCCGATTAGGGGTATCGTTTTCCAATATGATGTGTAGAGGGTGAAGTTCCACATTCCAAACTTGGTGGTTCTGATTAACATCCAGCCTCTGATCTTCATTTTTACAAGCCCAGTTTTCCAAATAATCCACTACTTGATTTCCTTCTCTCAGGACATGGGTTGGAATGACATATCCTATTCGACGAATAAGATTGCTAATTTATTCAATTAGTCTAGCTGTTCTCCAACTCTTGCTGATCTTTTCCCAGTTGCTTCCTTGTTGAAGCTTTTGAAGAATTCCAATTGTCATTGCAGAGTCACCTTCCACTATAAGTCTTTGATAGTTCTCCCTTATTGCAATAAGGAGACCCTGTTTGATCGTCATTAATTCTGCTTCGTTATTAGTTGCAAATACTATGGGGAAAGAATTAATTCGAATAGCGGAGGCTTGTGAATTTCTAAATATTCCCCCTATCCCTGCTTGGCCTGGATTTCCTTTAGAGGCACCATTAAAATTAAGCTTCAGAAAGCGTGTTGGTGGTGGTTGAGAACTTTTCGTTATATTCTCTAGATTTGGTTTAAATTTCCACAATGATGGGGATAGCATCTGAGGATTTAAATTCAATTTAGCTAATATCCTCGCCTCTGTAGCCTCGCCTTTCCAATCATCCTCCAACCAACATTCGACCAAAATGGTTTCACGTATATTTTCAATTATAATATTCCAAACCATGTGTACCTGTTTCTCTTCTCCTCGGAATATACGATGATTTCTCTCTTTCCAAACTCCCCAGAGAATGAATCCTATAGATAAGCGCCAAGCTCGGTTAACCACTTCACTCTTATACCCTCCCTTCCTCCAATTGTAGATGGTTGTATGAACGCTAGTGTTATCTCTATCAGACTGTTCAAAGACTGCTTCATTTAATTTCCAAATTTCATTTTCCAAGGTACAACTGTTAAAAAGGTGTTCTATAGTTTCCTCCTCCCTTTGCACATAACACAAAGAGATGGGCCTTGAATGCCTCGATGTTGAAGATGATCCCACGTTAGAGTTTTTCTATGGGTTAACGACCACATGAAATATTCAATTTTTGGCCAAAAATTCAAACTCCAGATTTTATTCCAAATTGGCCCTGGCAGTGCTTGATGGTTATTTGACTTAATATGGTAAGCTTCATCAATTGTGAACATACCTTTCAAGAAATAAGCCTATCTTAATATATCATCCCCTGTTTCTCTCAACATTGTTCTAGTTTTCATTTCTTTGACAAAGTTGTTCCATTCTTCCGTGAGGGGTGCATTCGGCCAATGCTCTTTTTGTTTCCATATTTTCCACTGGCTTTCCTCTTCAGTATTGCAATATTTGTAAATAAATCGTTGGGTTGGAGCGTTTGTGAATAAGAAGATTTATCCTAAGTCTAGTCGACTAAAAAGTTTCTCCCATTGCTGCCATGAATCCTCCCAAAACAATGCTATTATACTGCTATGCACTTCCCAGAAGCTATGCTATCATATTAGATCTTTGTTGCTAGCTGCTAAGTTCTAGATGTCAAATCCTTTAGGAGTAATGTCCACTTTCAGTTTCCCCACAATGGTATAGATCTATAAATCTAATTTAAATCAAATATATTTTCTTTCTTAAAGCATGAACACATTTTTCATATATTTTCAATTTTTTTTTAGGTGTGTATGCAAAGTGGATTAACTTGTTGAACCTTGTGGGTGGTTACCTTATTGCAATAATGCCCTTTTGTATCCTCGTGATAGAATTCCAAATGATATCCTTTCATTCATTATCGTTTCAATTTTTTTGAGGTGTGCATGCAAAGTGGATTAACTTGTTAAACCTTGTTGGTGGTTACCTTATTTCAATAATGCCCTTTTGCTTCCCCGTGATGGAATTCCAAAGGATATCCTTTCATTCATTATCCAAAACAGAGCACTGAAGGATTCCAACACTACCCAACTTGTCAAATTTTCTTGCAATCAACTAACAGTCTGCAGCTTGAACAACCAGGTGTCATTTATGAGTTGCAAAATACTGACAAGGGGTTGATCTTGTAGCCAAACAAAGGTAATCTCTTTCAAATCAAATAATCCAGGATTGCTTAATTTTCAAAAGATTTACATCCAGAAGCTGGTCATCCATTCCATTGCCTGATTTTACTGACTCAATTATACACAAGTGATCATGGCCTACACGATACCTCCCCGGTTTCACATTAACCTCGAAAGGAAACTAGTGATCATGGCCTACATGATACCTCCCCAGTTTCACATTAACCTCGAAAGGAAACTCATCTTTCTATTATCCGTGGACAAACACACCACACATAGTCACATATAAACAAACAAACTATACAACTTATAATCATGTTTTTATTTCTTTATGTGTTATTTAAAACTTGGTTTTATAGAGCTCAAAGATTAAATTCTCTTACCATTTTTCCATGGTAAACACATTGCACATTCATATAAAATTTAATATTCAAGAACACAATTTTTTAAAGAATTCAAGAAACACAGAAAAATATATCTTAATTGATATATATATATATATATATATATATATATATATATATATATATATATATTAAATGAAGTGTGAGACTTTGAATATGCAATAGAAAAATGGATGGAATTGATAATACATAATTAATAACAGATAAGGTGTCTATAATTTTTAAAATGGTTTAATTAATATAACGTTTTATACAAATATTTTTCTTTTATTAAATTTTTTTTTTTTTGCTAAGTTATTTGTTATCTTCTACGTTTGATCTATTCGTTGAGAAGTTGCAATCCACAGGGGCATCTAATCTGTCAAATCCACCCTGGGATTGCACCCAGCCTAGGCCTCACCCACCCTAAGTTGACTGGATTTTTTAGCATGTCTCCTCCCACTAGCACAAGGCACAACCACTCTCATGAGGTTTGATCCTCGGTCGCCTTGGTGACGAGGCTCGTCCTCAACTGATTGTGCTATGGGACTATTAAATTATAATATTTAATAATAAATAAATATATTATTTTTAAAATTTTAAATCATAATTTTATAATAATATAAGTAATAATAATATATTTTTTATATAGCTTATTTAATATTTTAAAAAATAAGATTTACATTGAATATCAATTTATTAAATGTTGACTCTGGATGGGGTGTTTTCTAATATGGGGAGGGGCTAAGTGGGCGGGTTCCTATCATCTCACCTAGCCAAATGACCTAGGGACGTGGCACCACACCCCCTGATAGTCAATAAAACTATGCATTGAAGCATGCTAACCATAACATAGACCTGCATGAAGTTCAACCTTACTGGTAAATCAAACAATTTAAATGTCATTCAAACTCTCACTCATGCTCCCCAACAGGGGTGAAATTTATCCATGGCCTCAGGGTTCTCTTTCTGGTCCATATTTTGTATTGGTGTACTCGAAGAGGAATGTAATCCACCCTTGGAAACAATCGAGATTCCTACCATTTCGGATAGTGTCATACCTTTGGAGAAAAAAAGGACAATATCGTTTTTATCTGTGGCTTGACTCCACCTGAATTCTCAACACTTTGGTTTAGGAAACATATTCTCCTCCAACTAGACACTCGCTCTCTTTAGAAAAGTGATATGTTTCACCCTTATCCACAATAAAATGTGAGAAATAAAGCTCTCCCACATTGTTATTTTCTCTCCATACTCAACTCAATCCTCTTCCACATATTGACATTATGTCTACATGCTCCTAAATTTTTAATTTCTAAGGCCTCTTCTACATCGCTATAACTGGCCCCTAATAATTCTCTTTCCTCTCTCCTCTTGTCCCCTTGACCTTGTCCAAATCCTCTCATCTTTTCTTTCCTTCTAAATTCATTTTATCTTCCATTCTCCCCATTTTATTGCATCCCCTACTCTTCTAAAATTTCAACTAGTTCACTCCCCCTAAGAGCTTCATTGTTGGTTATTATCACCCCTAGCCGTCCTCCTCACTACCATTGGTGGGAGTGGATGGAAGCTCCTTGCGGCATTCATCATCTTCACATTGATCGCCCTCTCTGTGCTTCAGTGATGTGGAAACTACTTAGTTCCAACTATGTCTCTTTCTTCCCTTCTCTAGTGTTAACCTCTTTTAATTTCTCTGTCGTTCCCCCCATGCATAGAAAATGAGACCAAGTTTGCAAGGGAGTGAACTATTACTAAGATATGGCCCATAGGGGTAGTGCACCCAAACATCATCGCTTGAAGGAAACAACCTCTCATTATTGTGACCTCACTCCCAAGGTCATATAGGAAGATCTCACTCGTGTCGAGGGAAAATGTGCCTCATAGAGACTTCATCTCTTTGACACAGAGGTTCTTTCTGAAATGGAAAATTACGTACGAAGCAATGTACACACTCGTGGTATGTTAAATTAGTACGTGTGGAAAATCAACCTCTATTGGCCTATGAAGTTCCTTTCGGGAAAAATAATCCTAGACTGACATGAACATCAAGCATACATCCTCCATTCTCTTGAGCACTTGCACCGACACATGCAATATTTATATCGATGGATGGAGTGCATAGATTACAATATTGACATGCCTCCCTCAATGGGGGGCATTGTTGGAGACAATAAGGACCCCACCTGATCCTGAGGATCCAAAAGATGCTCAAAATTCTAGAAAATGTTCAAAAATCAAAATTCTCAGATGTAGATAAAACCAAGCTCAATGTGTAGTTTTGTCTCTCTGATTCCAATGCAACTTGATCGGGAAAAAACATACATCGTATGCAAAATGTATGCAAGGGAAAAGTTCAAGTCCAAACAGGGAAAAAAGTCAGAATTAAATAGTTCAAAGTCAAGGGTCAATGCTCATAGTTTTGGTCATTAATGGTCAACTCATGGTTCCAGTGGTCATGGTTCTAGACTCATGGTTTCAGGTGACACGTGGCACATCCAGAGCTCGACAAGTGTCACTATGTAGTTGGCGGATGTGGACCAATGGAATGGAGTCACGTGGCCCAATAAAATGGCACCATGTGGCCCAATGAGATGGCGCCATGTGGCCAAATTTAAGTAGGTCAAGTGACCTTGTAGAGTAGCGACCTTGGTTCACAAGTCAAAATTTTGGATTAGACATCCAACGGATTTAACCTCTCAACCGGTCGGCAAAAAATCCTATGCCTCACTATCTGACCAATCATGTTCCTTGTTATAAGTTGGCAAAGATTTTTATTTAACATTGTTGGCACCAGATTTTGGGGGAAGGGATATGGTGGGAGCCCACAATATCCCCATGCTATATGTTGATGGATTACCATATATATCGAAATCGCACAAAATCATTCAAAAAAATTGTCCCTATTGAGGATTGAACACCCGAACTCTACCTTTAAAATCAACATGCTCGACCAACCCACCTGGTTGGGTTTTGTTGAATATTTTACAAAGGCATATTTTTTAAGTTGCAGACAAAGAGTATTTTTCGCATATTGTGGCCATTTGGAAGCCAAATTGAGCATTTTAAGAGCCTAAACATGGGTTTTTAGGCCTTCTAAATGCATTGGAAGCAATATTTTGACAATTTGGAGCTTGTAAACATGTGTAATTGACCATTTTAGAATGTAAACATGTGTAATTTTGGAGTGGTCACATTGGAAGCAGACCTAGAGATGTAGCCTAGGAGGGGTGAACTCCATTATCAACTTGTATCTTTTGCTTTCTTATATTTTTAGTCTCCATTCTTTTATTTTGCTGCAATTTTTTATCAAGTTTATGTGTTTTCGCCATTTCAGTCTATTTCTTAGGAATAAATAAAATAACTTGAAATTCGTACATTATTACCTTCATTTCATTTTTGGATAAAATTTGGTATTAGAGCACTTGGTTGTGTGAAGGTTTGACATAGATTGTAAGTTTTTTTACATGCTTACGAGATGCAAGCTCAAGAAAGGAGAAGGATCACTTGAAAAATTCAATCATGAAATTGGTTTAATAAGACCAACTTTCCATTATTCCTAAACCATGGAAGGTGAAGAAGATGATGGTCTTTCTCTAGCAGAGAGAGAATTTAGAAAGACTTTTGTTGATATGGATGACATGGTAAAAATATTGTTTAATGAGAGGACAATGCGATTGTAAGTTGAAAGTTCTCGTGAACCAAAATAGGAAGGTAAAGGTTCTCATAAGCCACCAAATGGTAACGGTAATGGTAATGGTGTTAATGGTGATGATGGTGGTGCGCCTCCTCCTCCTACTTCGCCTCCTTATTCACTATCTTCTCCTTTATCTCCTACATCTTCACAAAAAGGAAATAAAGGACATGTTAAATCCCCTTGAATTAAGCTTGATGTAAAGTTTGAATTGCCAATATGTTATGGAGAATTGGATGTTGAAAACATGGATAATTGGGTGAGGCAAATTGAAGTATATTGCAGGATCCAAAACAATTATGATGATGTCACAAAAATCGAACATGCTTCTATTAGGATTGGAGCAACATCTTTCATATGGTGGGAAGAAAAAACACAAGAATATCTCAAGAAAAGTGGTCATATTATTTCTTCTTGGAATTATTTTTTAGCTACTTTGAGAAAATAGTTTTATCCATTGGCATATAAACAACAAGAAATGATGATATGGAAAAATATTAGGTAAGCTAAGGCTTAAAATGTACAAAGCTATACTCAAGAAGTTCGTAAGAAAGCTTTGATTTTGAGTAATCCTTTAGATACAGAAGAGACACTTAGGAAGAATATTGGTGGTTTACATAACTATATTAGAGACACTATTATTATGCTTAACCCAACCAAGTTAGAGGAAGTGTGTGTACAAGCTATGCATATTGAAAGTCAAGGAAAGAATGTGCAAAAAGATACTTCAGATAAACCATCCAAGAAATTTGCTTATAAGTCAAAGGGGAAAGGAAAAGTAAAGGGGAAGAAGACATCCACTATTAAGCAAGAAGAAACGAAACTTGCTTGCAAACATTGCAAGAAGGATGGTCATGATGAAGACCATTGCTGGGAGTTTCATCTAGAATTGAGGCGAAATATGTATGACAACAAGGGGAGAAAAAATATTGTTTCTACAACTCAACAATATTTGGGATCCGATTGAGGTGACAAAACAAATATCTCGGCCATGGGAATGAAAGGTATAGCTTCTAAGGCAAGTACTAGTTCTTCTAATGGGTCCTCTAAATATCTAAATGATAAGAAAAAGAATGAACTTTTTCATATTATAGTGGTCATAAAGCATAATAAGGTTGATACTCTTTTTGATAGTGGTTCTCAAGTCAATCTTATTTATGAAGTAATTGTTAAGAAACTTAATTTAGAAAAAAGACTGCATGTTAAACCTTACCCTTTTGGTTGGTATGTGATAATGCCAAACTAAAAGTAACAAGACAATGTAAACTTATGTTTTCCATCACTTCTAATTTTGTACATGAGGTTGTACTTGATGTTGTACATATTGATATTTGTGGGATTTTCTTGGGAAGTCCCTATCTGTATGATCAAAAATCCATATTCTATCATGAGGAGAGCAAATATAATATCTTTAAAGGAGGGATTAAATACATTGTAAGACCACATCATAAGAAGAAAAATCGATCTCTTGTTAGTGCACGACAAATGAAAATACTTTTTAATGCTAGAAAGAATTATGTATTGTTGATTATAACACTGTCACACTTGCAAAAAACCATGCCAAGACAGAAAAGAACCACATGTAATACCATGCATGTCAAATCTAGCAAGGAAATCATACTTGCAATCAATACCCGCAAAGAATTTTGTTGTAGTTGCTTGATTCCTGCTCCTCCTTTCTCGCTTCCTCCTTACTACTTTCTTTCCCTTCTTGCTCAAATGTGAAATTGCTCCAAGAAAATCTACATGTCTGAGAGTTTGTGTGTGTGTGTGTGAGAGAGAGAGAGAGAGAGAGAGAGAGAGAGAGAGAATAGTGATAGAGCTCTAAAAATGAACTGACTAAATGTTTGAGCCAAAATCTTACCAACTGATCCTCAGAAGCCTTTTTATTGATGAGGCCTCTATTTTCTTCATTTTCCGTTATTTTTCTCCTCACATGAAACATGTGACCTTTCACCTCCCTTGTTTCTTATTTTCCATTATTTTCATAAATAAATGTTCCAAAAATAGTTTTTGCCTCTTTAATGCCTTATCCATTGCCTTTGGCAATTTACTTTAGCCATAGTAATCGAAATGAACACCCACTAGATGTTAGGAAAAATACTGATAGGGGGTGGGGGGGTGAATCAACATTTTAAAAATCACTTAAAATTTTCTTTTCTTACTCTTATTTTTGTATGCGACTTTACTAAAGTAAACATGCATATGTATGCGCCTGTTATGCATACAACTAACATATATTCAATGAATTTATATTTCAGTTAATTCATCATATGCTTAACTTAAACCAATGCATCAATGATTCATCAGAAATTTAATAAGAAATAAACATGTGCATTCAGAAAAAAATAAAGCATCACACATAGGAAACACACATGAACACTAGTATTTAAGGTGGAAACCCAATGTGGGAGAAAACCACCATTGCTATTGTCTCTGTCCTCAATTTTATTATAATGAAAACTTCATGCAATATTGTACTGACACAGAATCATACCAGCATGTAGGTACCCACCTTTAGAAGGATACAACCTTCACTCATTCTACAACACCCACTGGAAGGGAGCTCCAACCCCCTAATCCCATTTACGAGCACCCACTAGAAGGCAACTATACCCCCACAATCTAATCACCAGCTACTACTGGAAGGAAGCTTTGACTTCCTCACTGAAGGCTCCAACCCTTAGCACCATCGTGGAACACGTTTCATAAATTTTCACACTCGATCCACCTGCTTCAAGACGTCAAAACATGTAGGCCACTTTTCATCAAATTTTTAGACTAGACCCACTACCATCATTTAAGCCTAATACCATATATCAAAAATGAAACTCATCATTTTACCAAATCATTCTACCAAAAACTGAATAATTGAATCAAATAAAAATTCACCAATCTTCAATCAAATACAACTAGTAGCATCATAAATACTCAAAACACCATTCTTAAATCTAGATCAACATGAATAATTCATCGAGCGACACGAGAAACATAACAAGACTGATTATAATGATAATAAATATTCTCCATCATAAACCCTAAATTTCATACGTGCTTATCATACATAATTTTCGTGTGTATAAGTGATCTTCAGGAATAAAACCCGCCTACAGATCTGCCCATACTGCAGAATTGATACACCACTAATCAGATGAGTATCCACGTATGTAAATGCCTTACTAGAGACAAACCCGCGTACATATATGTAATTACCAACTCATAGTTGCATTGCACTTTAGAACTACAAACATACCCACATCACGAAATACATAGTAATAAACATGTGTCATACCACATATGTAGTCAACCCATAAGCATATTATAGAATAACTACTCATTTCAAGTCTAATGTTCCTAATCCATCATTGTATTTTGGGGTGCATACTTATTTCAGATAATCCACACTTTAATAACCCATACCATGCAATCATACTTCAGATTGAAGTATTCATCAATCAACCTCACTCATGCACACACAAACACTTGTATCTTCATCTCTTTATATAGATTAGAATTTAGCAAATACCATGTGTGAAAACCATACTAATTTTGATTGTATTCTTTGATAGGATAAAATTTCC
The DNA here is from genome assembly GCA_034641835.2 of Pinus albicaulis. NCBI lineage: Eukaryota > Viridiplantae > Streptophyta > Pinopsida > Pinales > Pinaceae > Pinus > Pinus albicaulis. The sequence goes on from CM076579.1 coordinate 404,359,738, forward strand.
AGTGACATGCTCATTACTATGGGCTAATACCATGGTAAGGACCCTTGGTATTTAGTAAACCATAGTGTGCAAATTGTACACATGTTTTCTTCCTCATACCCAGGTGTGTACGCAACTTTGATTCATCGAACCTATGTATACACAAATTCTCTTCATCATACCTGTGTGTGTACACAAACTTTCTTCACAAAAACTATGTATATGTGACTTTTATTTTCTTCAGAGAACCTGTGTATACTTTCTAAAAATTTACCTTCATCATTCCTATGTATCTGATTGGTATTTATTTATCTGTCACATCTAAACTGGCGTCTGTAATCATCCTTTTATCATCATGTCAACACATACTTGTCTCGCTACAAGTGGTTTTCCATCAAGGACAACACATTATTTAGAATTCCAACAATCTCCCCCTTTGCGATTGGTGGAAACCATGTTGGTGTTTGATCACCACAACCTGTAGATACCTGAAAATAGCATCAAACGCCAACTTACTCTTCCCCTTTGACATTAAGGGAAAAGGGAGGACTAATCCTGAATGAATGCTTCAATTTTATTTTAGATATGATCTGCACTATATATTGAGCATGCTCCCCCTGAGCACATGCTAAATCTTCTAAAAAAATTTCAATGAGGTACATGAATCTATGACTCACCAAAGAATAAAACTTACATCAATCATCAAACCAAGTGGGGTTACATATTTACATCCATCATGACGTCATATACCCATCATGGGATTACATACATAATTGAATTGACCTTTAATAGTAAAAACATGACTGAGTATAGCAGAAATTACATTATTGGTCTTTACATGACCTTTACATCAAATGACAGATATGAATTTTATAACCAAGACCAAAATACCTCAATCACATGAGCATAACATTGTTCAACCAACTACAAGAGTTTCTTCTGCAACATCGCAAAAATAATGCCAACAATGCATCTTTAGCAACAAGGCTAATGCTCCCCATGAACATACTCATAGATAATCATAAATCAATACCACTTATAAGGAACATAAACAGACTATAACCATCAACAACAGAACAAGAAAGCAAAATAATAATTATTTGAAGCATATCAGAGTCTTTTCTTGAGTCTGTCCCACTGTTTCTCTAGCGGAGAAAAACATACCCGATTGTCTATGTAGGCACTCGCATATGTACGTGACTTTATTTCGTAGGATCCACACAAAGAAAGTGAAATATTGAAACTTCAAAACTTCAACTCCCCCTCATCTTGTACAATCTATTCCTGTCTTTTATTATCGCATCAGATCCAATGTTAGATATATAAGAAAAGAGTATTAGTAAAACAACCATGGGAATTATCATATATAGTTCCTTATGTGATAATACATTACTGATCCTGATAATTTATCTCACATCACTTATATAGTCACTAGGAGAAGTAATCATTAGAAACAACAGACTCCAATAAGGTCAACATTCCTTATTTTTTTGACTGGTTTTCCTTCTTTCTCGAGATTTTCTTGCAATTTATAGTTATGTGATGAAAATTATCACATCTCATACCTTACCTACAATCAATGGCCTTATGCCCAAATTATTTACACTAGAAACAATATCCATGAAACCATCCTTTATTCCTAGGAGTTGAACTCCCTGTGAAGTGGCTATTTTCTTGAGGTCGTAAAAATCTCCTTCTGCAGTTGGCTGCAACATGTCCATAATTATGACATATAAATCATTTAATATTATTTATCAGAGGAGAGAATAGATTGGAACTTATATATTTAGGAGAAAATGATTTCTTGTGAGGATTCATAATCTTTGGTTGTTGTCTCATTTTCTCCTTATTGACATCTTTAGGTTTTGCATTGTTATCCTTTTGATTCTTTTCACTAGCGTGCAAAATAGATTCTCCTTTAATAGTTACATGAAAACCAAGACCAATTTTAATAACTGGAGGCCTATGACTGCTAATAATTTCATCCACAATCTTAGTACTATCATGAAATCTGAAATCTTTATCCTCTTCTTCTTCAACCGTTCTTACTTCTTCCACATACTTCGTTAATTTGAGTATCTCTTCTTTCAACCCATTTTCTTGTTCTTCAAATGCTTGAAGTAGATCTGTATTCCTCTTATCTGATTTTTCAAGATATGATTTGAGAGAGATGACTTATGCTTCAAGTCCTTCACAATAACTGATTCTTTCTTTAATATCCTTATTTCTAAGTGATGTTACTTCATCCTACAACCTTTGACATTGGTCTTTCTTTTCTTTGTACATCTTCCCAATTTTTTTTCTTTCTTGCAACTGAATATTCAATATAGTAGTTTCTTCTTTGTAGGTAAAATCCCTTTCATAAAATAGATTTTGTTGATCTCTAATTTTATCTTTGATCCTTTTAACTTATGCTTCTAGATCCATTACATTACTTGCACTTTTATCCATAAGAGAAACTTCAATTGCTTCACTGTCATATTCACTATCTTCGATATTGCATGAACAGGGAAATGGATCACAAGTAGAACAAAAATCAGTAGTTGTTTTATCTTCTTGATCTATTTTTGCATTAGTTCTTTGAGTAGCCTTCTTCTTTTTCTTCTTTCCCATCTTCTTGATGAATCTCCTTAGCAATCAAGCTTCTTCTGAAGAACCTGCTCTGACACCATTTTTTGGGAAAAATACTTGGGGGGGGGGGGGTGCAGGAGGGTAATTGGTGAATCAGTATTTTAAAACTCACTTAATTTTTTATTTTCTTACTCTGATTTCTGTACACGAATTTATTGAAGTAAACTTGCATATATATCTGACTCTTAATGATACAACTAGCATATGTTCAGTGAACTTATATTTCAGTTAATTCCTCGTTTGTTTAAATTAAACTAGTGCATTAGTGATTCATCAGACATTTGATAAGTAGTACAGATGTGTAGCAAATAGCAAACCATCAGCACAGAAACACACATATGCCCAATATTTAAGGTGGAAACCTAACAAGGAAAACCACCATCAAGTTTCATCCTCATTTTAAATTTTATTAGTATAGTGAAAATATCATACAGTATTATATTAATAACTCATACCAACAGGGAACCACCATATGTATACAAACCTTTAACTATTTCTCCACAAATCTGGTCAGCGAGATCCAACCCCTGATCCTTGCTTAGAAGCACCCACTATAAGGGAGCCATGAACCTCTAATATGAGCACCAAATACTATTGCAGGATGCTTTGAATTCCTCACTAAAGGGCTCCAGAACGTTCATCACGCACCTACTGGACGCCTGCTATCAAGCTTCACATCGATCCACTTTATGTTTTCAATACGTCCACAACATTTAGCTACTTATCAAATTTTCAGACTCAGTCCACTACCATCATTTATGCCCAACACAATATATAAAAATTGAAATTGATCACTGTACCAAATAATTCTATAGTTCACTAAATAACCGAATTGACTAACCAATCACTGATCTTCAATCACATATAGCTAGTAGCATCATCAAAACCCAAAACATCATTATTAAATCTAGATCAACATAAAGACTTCATCGACATGCAGAAGAAACATATCAATGCTAATTAGATTGATCATACATATTCTTCAGCAGAAACCCTAACTTTCATACATGCTTATCATAAAGCATTTTTGTGTTTATATGGTCTTTTGAGGAATAAAACCCATGTATAGATATACCCATACTGGAGAATCGATATGCCACTACTCAAAAAACTATCAGCGTATGTACTTGCCATACTAGAGACAAACTCACATAGAGATCTACAATTACCAACACATAGATGTGTTGCACTTCAGAACTACAGACATACCCAGATTATGACATACACAATAATAAAATTGCTTCATACCATAGAGCTAATCAATCCATAAGATGATCATACAATACATAGTCATTTTAGGTCAAATGATCATGGTCCATCATTGTATTCCCAGGTGCATAATTATTTCATATCGTCCACTTTTTAATAATCCATACCATGCAATCATATATTAGATTGAAGTATTCATCAATCAACCTCACTCATGCACACACAAACACTTAGATCTTCATCTCGTTATATAACTTATACTTTAGCCAATACCATATGTAAAAACCTAATCAAAGTGAATATTGGTGGCCACCTACCTATTCCACTTGGGTCCTCGCCATTGTTTCTTTGATTTTTTCAGTCTCCTTAATTGTAATAAAATTTACTATTTTTGGTAGTTTCTCAGGTCCTGAACTTCCGGAGCCATTTTGAGGCCCTAAACAAAGTTTTTTAGGCATGAAACCTATTCCTAATAAGAGTCTTCCAGACTCGATATCTTCTATCATAAGTTGTATTCCTAGGATAGACCTTTCTAATGATGTATCATGTGCACCAAATGGAGATAGTATGCCAAAGTTACGACCTCGGGAAATTGATGTACCAATTTACCCCGACAGGGCCCATACTCTGGTGCTGCTTCATCTCCTAGGGTTAGGTTTTTTGATCTTTATGGTTTTCCATTATTTCTCAATAATATATAGGCCTTAGAGCCTCATTGTAACATGGATTTTAGAGGCTTGTAGCCAACGCATCTCTTCTCAAAGATAAGCTACTAGTGCCCTAGCTAGTTTATTTCCATTATGTCTGTAAACACATTTTAGTTCTTTGATATTAATGAAATGAAGAGTCATTTTTTTGCATCTTTGTATTCATGGATATATGTGTATTTTTTGTGTTCCTTCATAAATTCAGATCAGTGGTATCAGAGAGGCCTACTCTTTCTCGATCCTTCTTTGCATGCCCCCAAAAAGGTTAGGGTATAAGGATTTAGGGCTTGATTTGGTTGAACATTTGCAAGATCATCCTCGCAAATCCCGACGGTTGCCCATGGGGGACGAAAATAAATATGAGGGAGCAGGAGATCTTATCAAAATATTGCTCGAGGAGGCCCTCGAAAAACAAAGGAACGTGATGATGGATAACTTTGCCTAGATCCTTCAACGATTGCCCACTGGCGGTGCATATTCATCAAGTAGCCACTCTAGAGGCGCAACCCTTTTTAAGGTACAATTAAACTTTGACATTCCCATATTTGATGGAAAAATAGATGCATATGCCATAGATATATGGTTAAATATTTATTGTTTTATGACTTTTCAGATAGAGAGAAGATTATTTTTTCATTCCTGAAAGCCCCCCTCCCCCCCATGTCAAGGACTGGTGGGAAACCTACAGTGACAAAAAGAATGAGGGAGAACCCTCTCTCTTCTCGGTGGTGCCCACTTGGAGTTCTTTCTGAGACGTCATCAAGGAAAAATATTATCCCGTGGGGAGCTATGAGGACAAGTACATACAATGTATTACGCTGCGGTAGTAAAGGGATCAAGATGTGCATGAGCCGAGGAATTTGTTCCATGCACTGCTCACAAAGTTGGGTATCAAAGATTCGAAGAAACATTTGGTGCTTAATTACCATAGTTTTCTGTACATATACATTCATGAAGAAATGGATTTACTCGACATCTCCTCATTTGGTACAATATATCGGTATGCTACCAAGATTGAGCAGAAATTCAAACAGAAGAAGTGAGACTTTGGATCTGCGAATCAAAAGAAATGGAAAGGTTACCCCAAACCGTAGAACAAATGAAAAATCCAAGGCCTGGCAGCCCAAGAAAAAATACCAAAGCCAAAATAAAATAACAACACCGCAAAGTCAAAGAAGTACATGGGAAAGTGGTGTGAGTTCCATAAGAGCTCCACTCACAACACAAGTGAGTGTCAGGCCAAGCAGTCACTGGTGGCCGAGATGAAGGCTTCTGAATCAGATGCACGCTCTGACTCTAAATCAGAACTCAAGAAGGGGAATGACAAAGGAAAGTAGATTATTTATATGGAGCCCAACGCTATTGTTTCCACTATGAAGATCCAAAAGGAAGAAACAAAAGATCCATAGGAGGAGGAGCATCTCTTCCACTCCTAGATGTGGGTAAAGGGTTCCCCGCTACATTTCATTGTTGATAGTGGGAGAAAAAAGACCCTCATTTTAGCAGAGGTCTTGAAGTGGTTGGGCTTTCCAACCATAGCATACCCACAATCGTACACCATTGGGTGGCTTCACCAAGGATGGGATCTCCACGTCAGCCAGCAGTGTCGTCTTCCCTACATCATCAAACCCTTCACCGATGATGTATTTTGTGACATTGATTCTCTTAATTTTTGTGATGTATTAGTAGGCCAACCATACTTGTGAAGTGACATGCTGTGTATGAGTCCCAACCTTGCATTGTTATTGTTACTTTGCAAAATAAGTTGCACAGGATACCAGAGGTACCACTGCCTACTTCTATCTCTTTGGTTACTGCAAACAATGCAGTAAGATCATTTCCAAAACCAGGAAATTTGTTTTCTTGATGATCTGCCCTCACGGCAAGAAGAATATTGTGGCCATGACCTCCATACAAGGCTCCTTCGCACGAAAAGAACAGATGGACAAGGTCGTGGAGGAGTGCAGGGACATATTCACCTCACCCACTGGGGTGCCTATGCACTATCATGTCAAGCACCACATCGATTTGACCCTAGGTGTGTCGCTGACAAATGGACCATTTTATCAACACTCTGTTATGGAGAATGGTGAAATCAAGAAGCAAATTCAGGAGCCACTGCAGAAAGGTCACAACTGGCCAAGTTCATCACCCTGTGGGAGCTTGATCATGTTGGTGTCGAAGAAGGATGGGACTTAAAGACTCTCTATTGACTATCGGGTGCTGAACAAGATCACTGTTTGGAATAGGTACCCGATCCCACAGATTGATGACCTTCTGGACCAACTCAAATGGGAAAAATATTTTAACAAGATAAACTTGAAGTCTAGCTATCACCAGGTACCAATCGAATCATGTGATGTGTGGAAGACTTCCTTCAAAGCCAAGGAAGGCCATTTAGAATGGCTGGTCATGCCTTTCGGGTTGACGAATGCTCCTGCAACCTTCATGAGGTTGATGGATGACATATTATGGCGATTCGCCAGCTAATTTGTAGTAGTGTACTTGGATGACATCCTGATCCTTAGCCAGACTTGGGAAGAGCACCTCCACCACATCCAACAGGTCCTCCAAACACTGCGGAAACACAAGTTGTGTGCAAGTTGGAAAAGTGCACTTTTGGCATAACCCAGGTTCAGTATATGGGATACATTATTGATGAGCGGGGGGTGCATGTGGATCCAACTAAGATCCAAGTCATTTAGGATTGGCCAACCCCAACCACTCTAATATAGCTTCACAGCTTTCTGGGTCTTGCTAATTTCTACTGCAGGTTTGTATTGGGATTATCTCATATGACTTTGCCCTTGAGTCAAGTCACCAAGGGAGGAGCGAAATAAAAATTATTTTGGTTGGAATGTCAACAAAAGGCATTTGTAGAATTGAAACATCACCTCTGCTTTTCCCCAATGCTCACATTACCAGACTTGCAACAACCATTTGCAATCAATATAGATGCCTATAAATATGCTATTGGGGCAGTTCTTACTCAACATGGGCATCCAGTGGCATACCATAGTGAGACACTGTTTGGCACAATCTGGAAGTATCCCACCTATGACAACGAGATATATTCCATTATGCAGGCTTACTGACAATGGAAGCATTACATTTTGGTAAAGGAAATTATGATCCACATAGACCACTGACCCTTCCAATTCATACAGACACAAGAAAAGTTGTAGAAAAATTGCCATCAGAAGTGGTCTAGATATCTACAACAGTTTCATTTGAACATCAAGTACAAGAAAGGTGACACGAATAATGTTGTAGACTGCCTCAGCTAACCACCGATCATGGCGATAAAATTTTTTATCACCTCTTGTGGGCACGAGACTTCTGATTGGACGCTTCTATACAAGAGTGATCCAAAATTAGGCCACACATACAAGATGCTCTTGGAGGGTAACTGAGTTCCAAATTTTCATCTCTAGGATGCATTGCTATGTCACCTAGGACACCTTTGTGTTCCTTCAAGCGAGCATGTGAAGATGATTTTGGAAGCACACTACAGGCAGGTCATTGGGCATTTCAGGGTCGAGAAAATAGTGGCAGTACCGCAGAAGTATTTCTTTTGGCCAAACCTTTGACAGGATGTCGGGAAGTACATTGGATCCTACACTTCCTGCGCCATTTTCAACTTGACCATCAAGAAGAAGGACTTCTATACTTTGTTTCCTACCCCTAGTCAACATTGGGAATCCATATCCATGGATTACATGTCGAGCCATCCTTATTCTAAGCATTGAAACAACTGTTTTTTCATGGTCATCGACAAATTCTCGAAGATGGTCATTATGGCAGCCTGTAAGAAGAATGTCACAGTAGAAGCCACTGGTAAAATATTCTTTGAACCAGTGTGGGTACACTTTGGGATCCCACAATATATCATCTCAGATCAATACAATAGGTTCCTGAGTACATTTTGGTCCAGCCTTTGGTCAATGATAGACACCAATCTCACCAATTCAACAACTTTCTAACCCCGAAATGATGGCTAGATAAAGATCGTCAATAGGATGATCGTACACATCCTGCGCATGTAAAACTAAAAGAATCCAGACACATGGGATGAGAGCCTCCCATATTTACAAGATATCTATAACCAGGCCCTCCACAACTCAGTCGATGATAACGCCTTTCACGTGGGCTTGGGATTCCAACCACTGTGTCCCATTGACGTAGCGATGCCATTTGCAACTACCAAGACAATTCGGCTCATGTCGAGTCTGAAGTTTCCAAGGAAAACAACTTCATTGAGTGCATTCAACACATCCACCAATAGGTTCATGAGATATTGGACATATCCAATTCTATGTACAAGTAGCGACATGGTCAACTTCGGGTGCCACACAACTTCTAGGTGGGCGAAAAAGTGTGGCTAAATTTGCAGAAGGAGTGTTTCGTTGGACCACACCACAAGCTTCGCCTGTTCTGATATGGGCCATACACCATCACCAAGGCTATAGGGGACAATTCCTTCGAGCTCAATATTCCACCATTCCTTGGTCTGTACCCAGTGTTCAATGTGGACTGCCTTTAGCCCTACTTTCCATCTCTACTGGACACATTTGACATGACATAACAACTCACACCAACAGAATTAAATCGAGGTTGCATGGAGTAAGCCAAAATTGATCGGATTATGGAAACATAGATCAATCACACCCGATAGTAGATGGTATAGTTATATCAAGTTGTTAAAGTATGCCAACTCCTTCACCGAGACAAGTGGCTCACCAGGGACGTAGTTCAACAGAAGTTTCCTGATGTCACAAAGGAACTCAACGCATTGGGGACAATTGATTCCTAAGGGGGGGAGGAAATATCCAGGTAGATATTTTGGCCACTTGACTATTCCACTTGGATCCCCACCATTGTTTCTTTCAGTTTTTCAGTTTCCTTAATTATAAAACAATTTGCTATTTTTGGCAGTTTTTGGGTCCGGAACTTCTAGAGACATTTTGAGGCCCCAAACGATGTTTTTTGGGTATGAAACCTTCATAAAATAGGATTATTGAAAATTAAATATTCACTATTATTAGCTGTAGTCTTCAGATAGATATTTCAAACTATGTATCATGTGCGTCAAACAGAGATAGTATGCCAAATTTACGACCCCGGGAAATTGATGTACCAATTTATCCCAACGGGGTGCATAGTCTCATGTTTTATCTCCTATGGCTAGGTTTTTGGATGTTTAGGGCTTTTCATTGTTTCTCAATAATATATAGGCCTTCGAGCCTCATTGTAACACAAATTTTAGAGGGCTGTAGCTGCCACATCTCTTCTTAGAGATAAGCTACTAGCGCCCTAGCTAGTTTATTTCCATTCTGTCTGTAAACAAATTTCAATTCTTTGATATTAATGAAATGAAGTGTTATTTTTGCTGCATATTTGTATTTATGGTTATATGTATATTCTGTTGCGTTCCTTCATAGATTCATATCAAAACCACACTCATTCTGACGGTATTATTTGATGGGATCAAATATCCATTGACATGCTCATTACTATGGGCCAATACCATGGTAAGTACCCTTGGTATTTATTAAACCATAGTGTAAAAACTATACATTCCTTTCCTTCTTCATACCTGTGTGTGTACGCGACTTTGCTTCATTGAACCTGTGTATATAGTACTTCTCTTTATCATACTTATGTATGTACACAACCTTGCTTCACACAACCTCTGTATACACAACTTCTATTCATCATACATGTGTGTGTAGACGACTTTGCTTCACAGAACCTACATATACTTTCTCAAACTTTACTTTCATCATTCCTTTGTCTCTGAATAGTATTTCATTCTCTGTCACATTTGAACTAGCCTTTGTACTCATCTTGTTACCATCATGTCAACACATACTTATCCTACTACGAGTGGGTTGCCATCAAGGACAACACATCATTCATAATGCCAGCAATATCCCCCTTTGGACTTAATGCCAATCATGTTCGTGTTTGATCATCACAAGATGTAAATACTTGTAAATCACATCAAACACGAAGTTACTCTCCCCATTTGACATCAAGGGAAAAGGATCGGCCAATGCCGAATGAAGGCTTCACTTCCCTTATAGATTTGATATGCACTATATACTAACCATGCTCCCCTTGAGCACATGTTGAATCTTATGCAATATTTTCAATGAAGTGTATGACTCTATGACTCAAAAAAGACTCAAACTTACATCAATCACCCAACAAAGTGGGGTTACATATTTGACTCCATCATGACATCATCTACCCATCATGGGATTACATACATAATTTACTTGATCTTTAATAGTCAAAAAATGGCTAAGTATAATAGAAATTACATTATTGGTCATTAAATGAACTTTACATCAAATGAAAGATATGATTCTTATAACAAAGACCAAAAGACCTCAATCATATGAGCATAGCATCATTCAACCAAATACAAGAGTTTCTTCAACAATATTGCAAACATAATGCCAACAATGCATCATTAGCAGCAAGGCTAGTGCTCCCCCTGAAACTACTCATAGATCATCATAACTCAATACCACTTATAAGTAACATCAACAGACTATAACCATGAAAATCAGAAAAAGAAAGGCAAATAATAATTTTCTAGAGCATATGAGACTTTGTCCCATTGTTTATCTATCATAGAAAAACATAAGTGACTTTCTTTCATAGGATATGTGTACAAAAACTGAAATATTGATACTTCGCAACTTCAACTCCCCCTGAGCTTGTACAATTTGTTCCTATCTTCTGTTATCACATTATATGCACTATCATAAATATAAGCAACCAGTATTGGAAAAACAACCATGGGAATCATCATATATTGTTCCTTACGTGATAATCCATTATTGATCCTCATAATGTATCTCACATAACTTCTATTGTCACTAGGATAAGTAAGCTTGAAACAGTTGACTGATCTAAGTTAAAAATTTCGTACCTTTTTGACCCGTGTTCCTTCTTCCTCCAGATTTTCTTTCAATTTCTAGTTATGTGTTGAAACTTATCCCATGTCATGCTTGACCTGAAATTAGTGGCCTTATGCCCAAATGAGTTACACGAGAAATAATATACATGAAACCATCCTTTATTCCTAGGATCTAATCTCCCTGTGAAGTGGATATTTTCTTGAGGTCGAAAAAATCTGCTTCTGCAGTTGGATGCAACATGTCCATAACTATGACATATAAATCATTCAATAGTATTTATCAAAGGAGAGAATCAATTGGTAGTTGTATAGTTAGGAGAAAATGATTTCTTTTGAGGATTCATAATAATTGGTCGTTGTCTCCTTTTATCCTTATTGACCACTTCAGGTTTTTCATTGTTATCCTTCTGATTCTTTTCACTAGCTTGCAAACTAAATTATCCTTTAACAGTTTCATGAAAACCAAGACTAGTTTTAATAACGGGAGACCGTTGACTACTAAGAATTACATCCAGAATATTTGTACTATTGTGAAATCTCAAATACTTATCCTTTTCTTCTAATTTACATTTTAGAATATTACCTCAACCTTCATTCTTCTGTACTACATCTCCTTTTTTTTTTCAACCATTATTCCTTCTTCCACTTGCTTCGTTCATTTGTGCATCTCTTATTTCAGCCCATTTTCTTATTCTTCAAATGCTTGAAGTAGACCTTTATTCCTCTTATCTGATTTTTCAACATCTGATTTGAGAGAGATGATTTTTGCTTCAATTCCTTCACAATGACTGGTTCTTTCTTTAAGATCGTTATTTATGAGTGATGTTACTTCATCGTGTAGCCTTTGACACTGGTCTTTCTTTTCTTTGCACATCTTCTAAATTTCATTTATTTCTTGCAACATATTATTCAATCTAGTAATTTCTTATTTGTAGGTACAATCCCTTTCATCAAATAGCTTTTTTTGAGCTCTAATTTTATCTTTTAGCCTTTTAAATTTTGCTTCTAGAGCCATTAAATTTCATGTTTACCCATAAGATAAGATTCAATTTCTTCACTATCATATTGAATATCTTCAATACTGCATGAACATGGAAATTGATCACAAGTACAAAAAAAAAACAGTACTTGTTTTATCTTCTTCATCTATTGTTGGACAAGTTCTCTCAGTTGTCTTCTTCCTTTAAGTAGCCATCTTTTTTTGCTTCTTTTCCATCTTCTTGATGAATTGTATTCAAGCGATCAATCTTCTAATGAAGAAACTCATCTGATACTAATTGTTGGGAAAAATACTGAGAGCAGGGGGCGGGGTGAATCAATATTTAAAAACTCACTTAAATTTTTATTTTCTTACTCTGATTTCTGTACACGACATTATTGAAGTAAACCTGCATATGTATGAAACTTTTATGCAGATAACTAGTGTATATTCAGTGAACTTATTTTTAAGTTAATTCCTCATCTATTTGACCTAAACCTGTGCATTAGTGATTCATCATACATTTTATAAGTAGTAAACATGTGTAGTAAGAATAGAATAAAGCATCACATGTAAGAAACACACATGAACACTAGTATTTAAGGTGGAAACCCAATGTGGGAGAAAACTACCATTGCTTTCATCTCTATCTTCAATTTTGTTATAATGAGAACTTCATAAAATATTGTATTGGCGCAGACTCATAACAACACACATGCACCCATCTGGAGTAGCCTAAAACCTTCACTCATTCTCCAACACCCACTGGAAGGGAGCTCCAGCCCCCTGATCTCGTTTACCAGCACCCACTAGAAGGGAGCTAAAACCCCATTATTTGATCACCAACTACTACTGGCAGGAAGCTTCGACTTCCTCAGTGAAGGATCCAACCCCCAACACCATCGTGGACCATGTTTAATAAATTTTTACACTCGATTCACTAGATTTAACACATCACAACATGTAGGCCACTTTTCATCAAATTTTTAGACTGGACCCACTACCATCATTTAAGCCCAATACCATATATCAAAATTGAAACTGATCATTGTACCAAATCCTTTTATCAATCACTAAATCACTAAATCAAATAACTAATCACTGATCTTCAATCACATACAACTAGCAGCATCATTAATACTCAAAACACACTACCAAACCCAGATCAACATGACGACTTCATCGACAAGCAATAGAAACATAGCAAGACTAATTAGACTGATTATAAATATTCTTATGTAGAAATCCTAACTTTCATATGTGCTTATCATAAAGCATTTCCGAGTGTATATGCACTTTTCAGGAATAAAAACTGCGTACAGATCTGCCCATACCACAGAATCGATACGCCACTACTTAGAAGAGTATCAGCATATGCACGTGCCTTACCAAAGACACACCCACATATATATATATATCAAATTACCAACTCATAGCTCTGTTTCACTTCATAATTACAGACATACTGAGATCATGAAATACACAATAATAAACATGTGTCATACCACAGATCTAATCAACCCATAAGCAAATCATACAATACATAGTCATTTCAGGTGTAATGATCCTATTTCATCATTATATTATCAGGTGCATACATATTTCATATCATCCACTCTTTAATAACCCAAACCATGCAATCATACTTTAAATTGAAGTATTCATTAATCAACCTCACTCATGCACACACAAACACTTGGATCTTCATCTCCCTATATAGCTTAGAGTTTAGCCAATACCATGTGTCAAAATCACACTAATGTCGATTGTATTCTTTGACAGGATAAAATATCCATTTACATGCTCATTAGTATGGGATAATACCATGGTAAGGATCGTTGGTATTTAGTAAACCATAGTGCACATACTGTACGGTCCTTTTCTTCTTCATACCTGTGTGTGTATGCAACTTTGCCTCACTGAACCTATGTATACACTACTTCTTTTCATCATACTTGTGTGTGTACATGACTTTGCTTCACAGAACTTGTGTATACATGAATTATCTTAATCATACCTACATGTGTACATGGATTCTCTTCACAAAACCTGCGTATACTTTCTCAAACTTTATCTTCATCATTCCTTTGTCTTTGACTAGTATTTCTTTCTCTGTCACATCTGAATTGGTCTGTGTAATCATCTTGTTACCATCATATCAAAACATACTTATCTTGCTACAAGTGGGTTTCCATCAAGCACAACAGAATAGTCATAATTCCAACACTAGGATTTTTTTTCCTAACATTCAGCTTGGAAAAAGTTTCCCATCAACCTTGGTTATTATTTTTAACTTTTATTCCATGGAATTTTCACCAGGGTTGTTACACCCATAATGGCCCTCTCCCTTGAGTCAGATATTCTTGTAGCCTTAAGGATGGTTTCGAGCCTCCTATTTAGGGAAATTCCCCATGAAACCTTCATTACTTGAGCTATAATAGCTACAATTCCCATCCAATGCACCACCATGTAATCCTTCTTTATGGTGCCAACTGTTCATGCAACCAAACCCAAATTCCAATAATCAAGTTGCACATCAATTTAATACACTGATTTTTCCTACTCACTCCCCTATCGAATGTAATGTCATATCTTTTAGAGAGTGGAGAGAAGTGAATTTAGGAACGTCCTCTATTAACACATAACATTTACCTCAGGAAGAAACTTAAATCCATAAACCATTAGAGGAGCGATCTATGATTGGAACTTGTTCAAAAACTGTTATTGAAGCTCACGAACAATATCAAGAGAAAAACCCTAGAATTTTGCTTAATCATCCTTGTCAATCTAAAGAGATCAAACATCAATATGTGGAACACTTGTACAAGTTGGAGAACCATGAATATTTGGGTCCTATTGAATCCTAGCTCCAAAAAATTGTTAGCACATCCCATTTCCTCATTATTCAAAAACTCTTGGTACCATACCAATTAAAACAACGGGTTTCTCATACTCTCGTATGTATTGAACTTTATGTTATGAACCTAAGTTTGAGTATGTTTAATATTCTATTATGCACATGGTTACATTAGAAGTACTCCTACACTTAAAGGAGATCTAGGATTTCTTTACATTTGGGTAGGAAAGTATAGAAGAAATAAATAAAGATGCCATGTGAAATAAAACAGTTACAACATAACTCTTGAAATTGAAATTCCCTAAGGCACAACTATTGATTATTTTTTTATTATCCACTGTTTTGGTAAGTCTTGTCATAATAAATTCACTATTAATCACTCATCTCTTGTAAAGTTACACTGATAATTGTGATGCAGGAGCATCGAGAAAAAATTTCATTATTTATTTTTGTGATTTAGGGGGCGATGTTTTTTTGAATTATTTTATAAATTATGCACATTTTTATTTAAATTAAGAGAAAAAAATCTGAGTGTGAGATTTATTGTAAATATTCTCTTAATTAATTGAGAATATGAGTGGAGTTGGGTTGGATAGATATTTTAGGGATTAGGAATTCCTTAAATTGAACTTAGTTGAGTAAAAAAAAGGGATAAATATTTTTAGGATTTGGTTGAGATATTTGTGGAGGAAAATCATGGACTGAAATTAATACACAATTATGTATAAATATGATGTTTGTGTGCGGATGAAGGACAAAGAGATATAGAGAGAACTGGTGTGAGAGTTTATGTAAAGGGTAAGAGCCGAGAGGCCCACAATTGTGATATTCGGGCAAAAGGGTTTGAATCTGAAATTCTTGTTGTTATTATAGGCCAGTATTTTATTTGTGTTCGGCTCTTAATATTATGTATTAAATATAAGTAGTTTATATGTGATTTTTATGAGGATTTTTGTTAAAAAGGGAATACATAATCTATTTGCGCAAGTATATGATTTATCGCAAATTTTCTACATAATTTGGTTATCATAGCCCAAAGATCTAAGTAATCCGTGTAGCCACAGACGAGAGATGAGTATGTGAATTTACAGGAATATGAGAACAATTGGGTAGGATTTGATTAAAACAACCACAGGTTGTGTAGACGGAATGTGGCAAAGGGATCAGATGGCTTCAGCGTAGAGTGGCAGTCAAATACTGTATGCTGGAACACAGTTATAAATGCAGGAACTGGAGACCGATTTGAATGAAACATGAAAATTCGATTGGAAAGGCATAATTCAATGGTGATATGTTCGAACCTAAAAGAAATTCTGACTGGTGCCAACATGGTAACGAGCTCACTGTATAGCACATGTTGTGTAAGTTGTATGTTAATATAATAGTGATTAAATAAAAGATTCAAAGTCACACCAACAACGTGTAACAGCTTGCCAGTCACATCCGTTCACGTGTGTCAACATTACCTTTTTGATGGAGTTTAATTTGTTTATATTGACACAAAGCACATCCACATTGATTAAGTATTAGTTTAAATGCAAACCGAAAATCATAGATATAGACCTCAGCTTTTGCATATTACGACCTCTACGATTTGTATTTTTTTCCAGAGTTAAAGTCACGATGAAAGGGGAATGACAAATTTCGTGAAGGCCGATTGGGAAAGTTGCAATCAATTGATGCAGATTCGAATCTGAAAATTGTTTTTTTCCAATCAGTGTCAACGCTGTAAAGAATTCGCTATAGAATATTTGATCCCCAGATGCTACACGACTTCGGGAATTCAAAGTCTTTTTCGTATGTCAAATTGAGGAAGTAGATCTCATGCCTGGACTTGAAGGAGGGAATATATGTTCCCCGACGTATCTTTCGGTGAATTGCTCTGAAGTAAGAAATCAGGCAAGAAATTCTGTGAGTTAATTCAGCTGAGAAGAAATTCAAAAATATTTATGCTGATATTTTGCATCAGAATGCCGCATCTTCCTTGATCACGTGTTGGGTTGATAATACAAACTGGTAATCTGAGATAGAAACTCTTGAGTATATCTATTGTGGCCTGTATATTTTGTATTTTGTTAGTGGTTCAAATTGTTCCTTGAAAGGGAGATAGACAATGTATAAATTCTTTACGGAAAAGCTATAGCGCATATAACCTCTATCCATATTTTCAGAGTTCATTGCTTTGTGTATAACTCAATTTATCACTGCATCTAACATTTAACATGTTCCTTTGTTGTTTGCATCAAAATTTTGGTGAAGAAGGTGAGATGTTCAAAGGATGAAAGCTTGCGTGTGAAGAGAAAGTCACATGAATGTGAGAGAAGATCAAGTGCACATGTCAAATGCATGTTTGAAAAGTAGGCCAGAAGGGAGAATAAGAGGATTATGTGCAGAGCCTAGAGAATTAGCTGCAAGCCTCCATTAATTAAAAGCTGCAGTAACATTTTGAACAACGTAATTGAAGGGATCCATGAGTTGTGTTGGTCATTGAGGAGAACCAATTCCATATCAATATGTGGGGTGAATTTTCTGAAGGTTAAATTTGTATATTGAGCTATAGAATGTTCAATTCTCATTCATAATATCAGTCCAATTTGGAAAAATGAATTCCTTGTGCACATGCATCTCTATTGATGAGTAAGTTAAGCCATTCTATTGCTAAAGAAGAGATCTCAAGCATGCTTTAAAATGTGAAAGGAAACCGAGCAGAAGTTCAAATTTGAAGCTTGACAATCATGGAGGTTCGGCGTACGCAATCGAGAAGAAATCGAAAGCTCAGATTCGATTCAAGGATTTTGTTTCTGAAATTGAAAAGTATTTCATGTTATAATGAGTGGACTGCGTTATTCATAGGGCGAATTTTTTTTCTTGAGAAATCCGTGGATGTAAATGCATAGAGTTAAATTTGAAATCTATGTGGAATGGTAAGCTGATTGTATAACCTTGAAGATGAATGCCTGAACCAGAAATCGATGACGTAGAGGAATGTAGAAGTGGTTTTGAAAACTAGTAAGTGGTTTTCGCATAACATAAAACTGGTAAGTTGTAATTGTTTTATGAATGCGATAATGCTTAGAGACTAACACGTGGCATTGACTTGAAAGTCAAAGCCATATATTTCACACAACTTCAAAATCATTAAAGCTCATGGATTTTGTACTGCGATAGTCGTGGGATCAACTGGCATCAGAAAATTGTCGGTGAAATGTGCGTTGAAGATAAGCATGGCCAATATATATATACATGTTAATACTTTTGGGTTTTACCCAAAGTCGATTACGTATATTTTATTTTTAATAAGTTGTGAGTATGTTTTATAGATATAGCTTCCGCACGTGGAGTTCAAATGCTAGAGATTTCATTAAGGTGGATTTAAAATTGATTTATATTATACCAAAGGAATTTAATTCTATTGATTTTATTTTGGGATGCATGTACATAAAAAGAAATCATATGAAGAATGTGGGTAAAGGCAGCTTTGGCTGCATCATAGGGTGCATTTTTCATCTAAGATGAAGTTGATGTCAAGTCTGGAGTCAAAGAGTTTGAAATCAAGTCAAATGTTTGAATGTAATTGGGTGCATGATCGGCGGAGCCCGAAACCCAAAGAGTTTGGTCATTATAACACATGAAATACTGGAGTTGTTTTTTGCAGCAAAGAGAAGTAAGAGATTTTCCCAGAAGATGATTCCAAGACGGAGAATCAAAAGATACCAAGCACAGGAAGAGAGCTTGTATTGTTGGATGGCAAGTATGAAGGCTTGTTGAAAAGGGGATTGAATGAAATCCACAAGTGAACAGATGAAGTTCACAAAGGAGGAGAAGATGACTGGTGATAATCATTTCAGAGGTTTTGAGAAAGACCGCAATAGAAGAAAGAAGAAGGAAGATGCCAAGGCAAATGGCATATGTAAGCAGTTGGCTGATGAAGAGTATGAGAGGGAGAAAGTTGAGATAGCAGTTCACCTTGAGTTATTGATGGAATTGTTGCAGAGAAATACGAAAGAACAGAGACATGGTTGGACCATGATGAAGAAAGTGAAATGGCAGAGGCTACACGCAAAGAGGGAACAACAGGTAAACATACAGTTGACGGAAGAGTTGAGGAAGCTCGAGAAGATGATGAGTGTGCAATTGAGATGTGAAGAACTCAGAGAGGCTGAGTTGAAAATGGAAGTTTCCTTTTGTGGCCCAGAATAGGGTGAAATTCTGGGTGAAGTGATCAATGAGAAATATCTCATGGACTATTGGAATAGTTTAGAAGAACTAGAAGATATTTTGACAAGAGAAGCAGATGAGGCTATGAAGCCTTGTATTTTTAAAACTCATAGTTTTTGTATGTTTGCAGGGTGTGCAGAATATGGTGGACAATCTGGTGAAACTGTCACAAAGATGGATGAAGCTCTTGAGGTGAAGTATGATGGAGAATGCCTTTTAGAGGAGGAAGGTATTGATTTGTTGTAGCAGAAATAATTCATAGATGAATTCTTGTTTGGTGTAGGACAACCGGTTGAAGCTATTGTGGAGAAGAAGCATAATGAAAGTGCTGTAGTGATATTCCAACAAGGTAAACAAATGAATTTGTTTAACGAAATTGATGATAGAATTTTGCAATGTGATGATATAGAAAACATGATAACTTAGGAGGATTGCTAGAAGAAAAATGAAACTGGGAATGAAGATTGTGATGAAATATTGGAAAGATTTCACATGGAAATAGAGTTATTGGAAAGATGGCTCAAGGAACCTAAAGGAGAAATGAAGCTTGCATAACCTGATAAAGAAGAGATTTCAGTTTCCATGCATGATAAGGATGAAATGTTTTTAACGTTTATAGAGTTAAGTGAATGTTTTAACTCTTCAAATAATAATGTGACTATAGATACAAAAGGAAACATTAATAAATATGATGTTGAAATCAGAGGAATTGAGTAGAAAGTATTTGAAGATGAGATGAAAGATCGGGAGCAGCAAGAAAGTTATGTCCTTCGAAACATAAAGGAAACAAAAGTATTGAACCAACAGGATAAAGATGAAAGAAGCTAGAAATTCAAAACAGGATCTACTGAAATCCATAAAGTCTATGATTGGAGATTAGTGCTTGAAGCATCAAAGGAGGCCGAAAGGTCTTATATTTTTAAAACTAATAATTTTTTGATGAATGCAGGTACAACAATAGATGAGAAATTTGTTACTATAGGAACAGTCAATGATTATAGTTGGGATCAAGAAGAAGTTCTTGATTATTATTCATTTCAGAAAGTTGAGTGTTCAACGCAATTGTAGATGGAAGCATCAGAAAAAGAGGAAATGGAAAAATAAATCGCTGGAGAGGCTGCTAGAATGCGGTTGAAAAAATGAGTGATGCTAATGTAAAACCAGTTCAAGATTCTTTCAATTTTTGGAGACTAGAGGAATGAGTATCAGTGATTCTACACAAGTCCGTAATTTTCAAAATAAAGATGATGTGGTATGGAAAAGTGAGAGTTACATTCAATAATATTTTGAAAATACTATTATGGAAATTCTATGTAAATTTACAAAATGGAGTTGATACTTTACATGACCAGCAACAAAATAGAGTTTGGAATCCTAGAGGGAGAAAATAATTGAGACTTGTGGCTGTCGCATTATTACAGAAAAGTGACACACCTCATAGAAAGGAGTCTATGGAAACTTCTCTACATGGGGAGTCTGATGCAGGAGCGTCGAGCAAAATTTTCATTATTTATTTGTGTGATTTAGGGGGTGATGTTTTTTTAATTATTTTATAAATTATGCACATTTTTATTTAAATTAAGAGAAAAAAATCCGAGTGTAGGTTTTATTGTAAATATTCTCTTAATTAATTGAGAATATGAGTGGATTTGGGTTGGATAGATATTTTAGGGATTAGGAATTCCTTAAATTGAACTTAGTTGAGTGAAAAAAATGGATAAGTATATTTTAGGATTTGGTTGAGATATTTGTGGAGGAAAATCATGGATTGAAATTAATCCACAATTATGTATAAATATGAGGTTTGTGTGAGGATGAATGAGAGAGGGAGATAGAGAGAAATGGTGTGAGAGTTTATGTAAAGGGCAAGAGCCGAGAGGCCCACAATTGTGATATTCAGGCAAAAGGGTTTGAATCTGAAATTCTTGTTGTTATTATAGGCCAATATTTTATTTGTGTTCGGCTCTTCATATTCTGTATTAAATCTAAGTAGTTTATATGTGATTTTTATGAGGATATTTGTTAAAAAGGAAATACACACTCTATTTGCGCAAGTATATGATTTATCACATATTTTCTGCATCAAATTGATTGGGTGGTTGTTATTCATATTGAGTCACTCATGGGGATTTATCATTGTTATGCTTAATACTTTCCATTCACAAGCCAAAAACCTAACGATGGCCTAGTCATTCTAACTAGCTTTTGTCCAAGAAATATTTTCAAGTTTCTATTAGAAGGCATTGTTGAAAAAACCTCCTATGGCAGAAAAATCCTATAAAACCCTAATGAGCTCTCATGAGAACCCTAACATGATTAACTTGAGGAATATTTGAGTCATTATCTGAGATGTTTTATTTAAAATGAATCCTTAGGGTAGCAAGACAAACTAGTGAAGATTATTCATTAAAACCTTTTCATGTCATCCTATGGTCTTAAGGAGTATATTTTCCACCCCACAAATTAAGTAACATATTTAAGGTTAATCATAATTAGATTTTATTATAAAGGATTAGTTGAGGGATAGGAGGTCTCATTATGAGCCGACCTACCATGATCATCGATCCTAACAAGAATGACATTAACTCTACTCGTCACCAAGCTAGGGTAATGGATTTTAGTTGAAAATATGGAAGACAAGAGGTCACATCACGAGGAAACTTGTTCATTCGTGTTAAGTTCTTATGAATGACATTATCATTAGTTGTTTACCAAGCCAGGACAAAAAAAAATTAGTTAATTTCTAAACCAATGTAAATTATTTTAAATGACTATGAATCTATATCTCATAGATGGGACACAGACATTTGATTAGGTTAAAAGGAATCCTTGTCGAGGCTATATATGCATGCTAGCTATAGGACCATGCCTATGGTATTAAAGTTAGATTTACACTATGATTTACTTGGTAATTTTTATTTTTCCCTACACTCATTATCATATCTCTCTGAGAATGCCTTTAATATATTTTCAGTAATGTGCTTTGGAGTTCCATATCTAATAAATATGTAGGTTTTTATGGATGTGGGGCCCTTAGTGCAGGTGATTTTCTTTGCATGAACATGAGGAGCTTCAACTATATGCTTAGATAATGGTAACATGGTCATCGTGGGAAGGTATTGTTTTGCCATATTTTCTTTTTCATATTTCCATCCATTTCTTAACACCATGGATTTCAAATTAAGTCACTTTTTTGTGTAATTAAGAACTGCTGATTAGGGTTGCTCTTGGGATTTTTTCTTGAAATTTTGATGGTTGGCTATTTCATGATAACACTATCGTTTTAATGACAACATTTTTAACATTCATAGGGTATCTGTGGCATTAGTTATTTTCTTGAAAATTAGTCTTAATGAATGAAAATTAAAAAAACAAACCATCGTGTATTTCACTTCTTAGAACAACCATATCTAAGCAGTGGAATTTTGTATATATAAAGTTGCAGGAACATTATTGCAAGCTCAAGGTTACCCATAAATGTTTCAATTTTGGTTGTTCGCAGAGGAGCATTAATACAAAATTTGATTCTCTTGCATGAGGACATGCAATATGATCAACATGGGGGGATGTTAGGCCTTGAAATTTTTGTACTTAATGCATCTTTTTACCCATACGATGGCCTACTTATTCCCTTGTTTTACCAGTTTATGAGCGTCTACCTTGCACTTTTACATTCTTTTGATGCAATTGTGAAGATTTGTGCTTGTTTTTCATTTTATCTAATAATGTATTCATTATATTCATTTTCTAGGACTAATTTTAATTAAAATGTTATTAATGTAGATTGTCTTATTCTTGCATTGCATAGGGATCATGCACCAAGTATATGTGGATCACTTGAAAATTCAAGCTTTCCACGAAGGAAAATGATAGTTAGTAGTAAAAAAACACGTTTGGAACTATTTTGGAGCCTCTTTAATAGTTAGAAGTGCACTTATCTTTCACTGATCTATTCCTTCATTGAAGAGCAACATTCCTCCACCAATTTCGGGCTTCCATACATTGGAGAATTTTATGGTAAAAATGAAGATTATTTTATTCCAAAATGATGTTTAAAAACTTCCACATGAATCAAAATGCTCCTAGATCATACATATGTATTTTTAGAAATTAATTAATGCTACAACCCCAAATTTGCACATTTTTCAAACTTCCAACTTTCTCCTCAATTTTCATGCAGATCAGAGCGAATCTTAAAATTCGAAAATACACGATTTGTTGAAAATATGGAATATTAGGCTAATTTTGAACATATTTCCAAAATTCATCATGGTTTTAATGCAGGTTTCTTTGAGGAATTTTTGTAAAAAACACAGTTTTTTCCTGAATTCTAGGATCATGCAGAAAATGCAAAGTTATGGGCCAAATCTTGATTTTTTTGATTGGATGATGGTGTCGGGCATCTGCAATCTGGATCATTTTTTGCAAGATCATGCCCTTGCTGAGCCAAAGACTTGCGTGGAAATTTGGGAATGGACGTAATATTTTCATTGGGATTGACAGGATATTTTCATCCTCTAAACAATATCAGATAGATGAACACTTATTACACAGATTACAACAGACGAGAATATTTACTTTATCAGACCTTATCCTCTACTGGTCCCTTGATGCTCTCATTTGGAAATCTGCTGACAGACTGGGCATATATGGAACTGATCTACCGGCATGGAACGAGTATAAAAAATTTCTACAAGGACTGGGACTATCGTATAACAGAAATGGTGACCAATTGACTTGGAACGGAAGAACATCTGGATCGGGCTTAATTGTGAAGGACATTTATGAAAGTCTCATTCAGCCAAATCCTTCTGCTGCGCCATCTCCCTTCTACTTTTCCTAACATCTAAATATTCCAAACAATATTGTATTATTTACCTGGCTATTATGGAAAAATAAAATATTGACTTGGGATGTTTTATGTAGGCGGGGCTTTATGGGACCTAGAAGATGCCCCTTCGGTTGATTGCAGGAAGAAACCTCATCACATCTCTTTTTTACTTGCCCTTTTAGCCTTTCGATTTGGATACATTTCTCAGGTGTTATTCACGATTCATCTTGGAAGCCTTCTGATTGTATTCAATCTATTACATCATGGGCTGGATTCGCATATCCATTAAACACTACACCTTTCTATGTTATATGGGAAATCTGGATTGCCAGAAATCGATGTATTTTTGAAGATTCCCCTCCTCACTCTACCTTGATCATTAAGGATATCTCGACTTGGATCAATATAAATTCATGCATCGTCTCTGATATAAAAGATCTTTTTGGACGAATTAGACCTCATTAGATCATTCTCCCGACATTATTTTTCGATGGTGCATGCATCAATGGAATATGCGGCCGCGGGGCTTGGATTCGTCTTCACAACAACGACCACTATCAGATCCATTAGAATGGGGGCTCTGGCTCAAACAACAAGGCTGAAATTATAGCACTTTTGGGAGGCCTGTACATTGCATATAATCTAAAACTCTCAGACATCTATATATACGGAGACTCGAAGATTACTATAGATGGGATCAATGATCACTGTAATCTGCAAATCCATCGCTGTTTTGGTTGGATTCAGAGAATTATAAATATTCTACAGAAATTTCAGTCATATAGTATTGAACACATCTATAGAGATTTGAATACTAGAGTTGATAAGCTATCGAAGAAAGGATTGGACAGTCCTTCTGGAGAGTTCCATATTCATCTCTACAGGGGTTCCCTTTGCCTCGACACTTAGATACTCCCTATTCCTTAATAGTCGATAGATGATGGTCTAATTTCTAATTTGTTTCTTCGATGTTGGGTGCAAGCGAGCCTTCTTCTGCAAGCGAGGCTTTTGGAGGCTTCTTGGCATTGACTCTGTTCTTGGCATTGCTTCATCAGACAGGATTCAATTCTAAATCTTGTTTTTTCTTCATTTAGGCGTCTCAGAGATCACTCAGTATCTGAGTTTCAGCTGTTTCTTGTATTGTGAGGCATTGAATTCCAGTAAAAATGGAGGCCATTATGGGAATTTCCATTCATGGATGGCTCAGGTAAATGCTTAGAGAATGCTTAGAGGATTGGGTATCCAATTGCTAGATTCTTCGGGACTAAAATTGGGTGTAATGTCTTATGATGTAATCACTCATATTTGATTGAATATGAACTGTAATACTACAACGTTTTTTTATTACTGAAAAAAAAAAAAAAATTACTGGAAAATTGTTGGATCATCATTAAATTTATTTTCCATTCAGTTTGTAATGAAAAAATTATATAAACAAGGCTATGGCTCCAAGCCCAATTAGCAGAGAAGCCATCCTTTGTACTCTCATGCTGTTGAGCTAAATGCAGGGGGTTCTTCCCCCTTCCTCTAATAAACTGGAGCTGGAATATTGAAGCTTATGATGTATTGAAGATTTATGTTTAATTAATAATGTATGAATGGCACGTTAAACTTATTCTTGCGTTTAATCGTATTCATGACTTATTGTATTTTGTAAGTCAATCCTTTCCTTACATGGAAATGACATATTTGGATATGCCCGAACCAACCTGGGCCGTTATCCCTTAGATGAGTGGCAGTGCGTGGTTATTTATATTTTATGTTGTGGAGTTTTTATCTTTCTCAAAAAATTTCATAATAAATTATATGAACTATCATGAAAACATTGTTTATTTGAAAGTATGGAAGGTGTAGTTTCTAGAGTGGTATTAATCTAGATCTCGAAAACATTTGTGTGTTTTGAAGACTTGTAATACTACTATGTTTGGACTTACGATTGAGAATATTTTATAACATGGATTCAAACCTTTGATGTTAAATCTACGTTATATTTCTATGATAAGACTATCAAAGCTTGAATAAGTTTGAAAGTCAGATCTTACTGTTGAGAAACCCTATTGAGTGATTTTTTTTATCCTGTTGGGTGTTTTGACAAAGAAAAATATCATAGATGCATGTAAAAACATAAATGGTTGGTTTGAAGTCTAGGTTTTTGGTGAATGAGTTTCAACCTTTGGTAGGCTAGTCTTTCGAAATCCTTATACCGTAGGACAGATGAAATGAGATTTTTCTGGCCTGGTTTCATATAAAATTTATCTTCTAAAGTAACTTTGATCCCGAATACTTGAGAATAGAAGGTTTATTTTTGCATCATTTCTTAGTGAAGGAACGAGACAGTGGAGTGCAGGAACATAGTCCTCTAAATATGTCTTGACTGTAGAAGTATTTTGAGTCGTTGACTTAATTGAGTTTCTTACAATTCTAAGGTCAAGCCTCTAATGATGATTATAATAATGTTCATTTATTGGGATTTGAATGTGTTTATTCATTGTGAAAGCATAATAAAAGATACAAGGTTTTTTTATGATTAAACCTATTCAATCAATGCTTGAGTGGGAACTGATTTCTTTTGATATCTTGTGCACAAGAGTAAGAAATTTATTAAAGGTATTCCATTATTGCTTTATTATTCTCTCATTTGATTTTCATCATTGTATTAAGGCTTCTTGGTATTTCTTCATAGATTTTATCCAAGGTTGATTTAAGGGTTTGGATAATTTCTTTAGCTGATTTAAGTTGGGCAAGGTTTCTTTGATTTACATGTTTTATGGATGACTCAAACACATATGAGGTAGATGCATTGTTTTTACACAGTGTGTGTAAGGTTAAAATTAAGGTACTTAGTACCATAAAGTTGGAATAATGCAGGAACAAGGTTGATTGGGAAGTGACGATTTACCTAGTGCAAGAATGACTAGAGATTTGTTTGATTGATTTTAAGTACTCTTTTGAACTAAATGGATTGAGGCATGTGTTCTTTGATACTTTTGATCATTTATCTAGTTTGCAATCTCAAGCTGCTTGATAAGTTAATGAGTGAAGTAGCTAGTGCCCATATTGTTCAAGGTATTTGTTTTTGTTTTAATAAAGTTTCCAAACCTAGTATAGGAATTTATGCATTGTTTTCAAGAACTTGGAATATATCTATTGTATAAAGTAAGACATGATTTTATTTTATCTTTCTTTAAATTGCTAATTACTAGGGTTTTCTCACAATTGTTGATAGATTGCAAGATTGGTGTTTATCGTTTCATTTCGAAAGACTTATTTTGAGTGCAGGATTAGAATAAGGGATAACTAATGGAGGAATACGAAGGTGTGAATGATTTTCAAATAAGTTAGGGTTTTGTTTTCACGTTTTCTAGAGTCTTCCTTTGGCATTTCCATTGTTGTGTCTTGATGTCCACATACTTAAGTTTGACATTAAATTTTGGTCATTCATATACCCTATATTACACCCAATAAGGGGATATAATTCCAATGAGTTTGAAATCTATGTTTTCGAACATGGGATCAATAATCAAACCACTATTTTATATTATCCTTAGTAGAATGGTATACTGGAAAGAATGAAAAGGACACTTTTGAAAATGGTATGTTCACTACTATTTTATAAGAATGTGATGTCACATATTTTGGACTAATGCAATCCTATGTGGAATATGTTTGAGAAACATAAGTGCATATCATGCTCTTGGGAACAATATTCTTGATGAGATGTGGAATAACCATACTTCTTTAGCGAGGCATATTAGGATTTTTAGTTCACTTGTTATGCCTTAATTCTTAAGTATCAAAGAAGTAAACTATGAGAAATGAGTCAAAATTACATCTTCTTGGGGTACTCAAATACCAACAAGGCATATCATATTTACAACTAGGTAAAAAAAAATTCATTCTTTCTAGAGATGTGGTTTTTATTGAATCCATTAAGAATAATAAGATTGTTGAGTAGTAACTTCATCATTTTAATAAATTGACCAAAATAAAGATATATCATGGGTTTGATCATGAGTTTCCCCTTTGGATAAATATCTAGAATCACTTTTTGTATTTCCATATCCCCCTCATGTAGAAAATCCAAGTACCTCATCAAAATAAGAGGTTTAGTAGGATGATATAATTGAGAAGATTGAAGAGTTGATTCTTGTTAATTTTTTTGTAGAATTAGGAGGTATTCATACATGAATAAAGGGTCTTCAAGTCGGTCCTAGATCCATTATGTAAATTTTTATTTTACTAAGTCAAGTCAGCCCAGAAAAAGGATATGTCCCTTGGGTTGTCACAACCCTTTGAAATCTATAAATAAGATGATGTGATGTCTCATTTGAACACCAAGCAAGAGAAATTATTTATCTCTCTTTAACATTTTATCTCCCTTGGACTACTGCACGGGTGAGAAAAAGGATGAGTTGACCATCTCTTTGACTAGCTGCACATGTGAGGAAGAAGGTCGAGTTGACGATACCTTTGACCGAGAAGGCCATACATACAAATGTTTGACCATATTGTTGACCGTATCGCTGAAGTTTGATTGTTTGACCAAAATTTACTTTTATGTATTTTGGTTGGTTGGACCAACATTGAGGTTCTCCTCTTTGACCAAGTTTGACTTGTATTTGAGTTGAATTTTTGGCACAAATTTCTAGGAAATTTTATCTAAAATTTATTGCAGAACAATTAGATTTAATAATATTTTTTACATGAAATGATAAAAAAAATTATAATATAACTACATCAAATTAATATCTCATTTTCTGAAATTACTAAATCAAAATTATTAAATCTAATAATATAAATATTATAGTATATTAATATTAATATTAAATTTGATTTTTTTATCATTCATAATAACAAAATTTATAATATAACTATATAAATGAGTATTTTTATAATATAACTATATAAATGAGTATTTTCAAATATTATATTTTTGAAATAGAAATATTTTATTTTTAAAAATATTAATATATTCAGAGAAAAGATTTACTTTACATATATTTAAGTAGAAAAAATATTAAAAAATGTTAAAACAAGTTTGTAGGGTAGTTTTTTTACTAAGTCAATGACGCATACTATATCGAAGGTCCTCATCAATAAATAAATAAATAAAATATTAAAAAATGTTCAAAACAATAAAGTATTTTTTTAAAAAATCAACGAATACTAGAGCGAAGCTCCTGAGTTTCATGGCTACCACGAAGTAGCTCATCACGAAGGGGAGCAGCAGCGGGACGCGATCCAGGAAAATGCGCAAGCTGGAGCGATAAAGGATTTGAATTCTGTTCATGCTCGTCAAACGTGTACCCTTTTAGCGCATTCAGAGCAGTTAGAGCACATCTTGAATCAACAAACTCCACAAAACACAGAACATAAGGCTCCCCATCAGCTCTTCTAGGCTCCTTGTGTACAACTCTGATTTGCTTATAACCAATAAAAGGGCGGAAAATGTGGGCAACTTCTCTGCGAGTACAGTCGGGAGGAATCCTCTCAATAAATAATGTATTGGCAAATGCATCAGGCTTCAGATGATCAGGTAGCTTGAAAGATGAACCGGATATTGCACTGTCAGGCAGTTTTAAAGATGATTCTGTCCTCGCACTGTAAAATTCTGAATTGCCAGACATTCCAGCCAGAGCAAGAGCAGGATCTCTGCCAACTCCTCCTTGAAGCCTCTGCGCCGTCAAAATTGGATCATCCGAACGAGGTGCTGGTCCTAGAAAACCTGCACCTGCAGCTAAATTAATCGTAGAACCACCTCCTGGACCTAACCCACCAAACCCAATTCCAGAACTGCCAATCTCACTTGCAGTTAAACCACCTGAACCATATGGAGATATCCTATTTGGTAGAGTCTCAGAAGGAGTAAATGGGTCATATGCCCCATACATTGAATGAGCAATTCTGTCATTCAGCTGAGGATTTTCGCGAGCCAAATAAGCAGGATAATCACGGCCAGCCATGGCAGCAATGTCAAGACTACCCGCTGGTTGAAGAGCAAAAACCTCAACTTCAAACAAGCGCGGCTCCAATATGAAACAAAAAATATAACCTAGCAAATTTGGTACATTTATATATCTCTTTAAACTCCTGCGGGCTGGTTTGCCTTGCCTCACCGCAGGATGTGGTGTGGTCAAATTGGACAAAAGGGGTTGTAGTTTTTTTTATTTATATGGTTATTGCTATTTTTGTTTTGGCCGACAGTAATTAAGATGTAGGGTTGATATTGTCCACAATATAAGAGTTAATAGCTAATAAAATCTATTCATCCATTTAAATATTCAAATTTTAAATAATGTTAAATTAAATTTGATAATCATGGAATTGTAGTTTTGCAAAAAAAAAATAGTTTAAAAATCATAATGGTTAAACGCTTAATTTAACTTGTATATGAAATAGTCTTTCACTTTTTCTCTTTCATTTTAACCAAAATCTCATAGAAATTTCAAAAAATCTGAGTTTAAATTTTTTGATATGTAAAATTTGAGTGCTCTAGATTTTTCACAATGTTGAATTTATTTATGCATGCAAAAATATATTTCAAACTATAAAAATTCATTTCTTACTTGAAATTGTATAACCAATTTCCATTAAAAAAAACTATTTTATCTATAAATTAGACTTAACTTTTTTTAAATTAAAACATTTAAACAATAAATAATAGAGTATAATTAAGTTATTTTTTCAATAATGTATTGATTTAAATAAACTTTTCTTTTTATGTAACGTTCAATATATATAAATATTGCAATACTATTGCCCGCCTTTTAGTGATGATTATACTACTACTCATGACACTTTTATGAATGGTTTCTCTCCATAGTCATTAGATCTAGGGATCTACAAACATCAAAGAGGAAGAGTGAAACCTCGAAGCTAATGGACAAGTTTCGACCTAGTCATTGTTATCGCTATAATGTCTCTTTATTTAGAATGAGGAAAATTATTTATCAATATTATAATTATTTCACTCATATATTTTTGGAAATTCTGCTTTAGCTTTTTATTATTTTTTATATATTAATTATGAAGTGAAAATTTACGTATTAAAATTCACTTATGGGTTAATTTTTATTGTGTTTTTGTTTTAAAAAAAACATTTCAAAATTTCAAAATTTTTTAATTAATAATAATAATAATAATAATAATAATAATAATAATAATAATAATGTAAAATTATATAAAATCTTTAGGAACATGAAATTTTCAAAAATATCATTCAACATTTCATGGTTAGCATTTTAAGAATTAGTAGTATTTGCCAATGTATCTACAATTTAAGATAAGTATAGATCCTTCTTATTCTTGATATAATATGAAATGACAATTGTTACTATACAAAAGTATTAATGGTTTTGTGGGTGATAATGAGCATTGCAAGATGTTATTAGATAAATTTTTTTTTTATTGGAATCTCATTAATTGATTTTAGTAATGATTTTGTCTTGCAACAATTGTGTGATGTTTTAAATATTTAACTTATTCTAATTGGAATTAGAAAGAAATGAAAAACAAGTTAGACATATAACACCAGATACAATGTTGAATGCTAAATTTTACACCAAAATTACCTTATAGTGAAGTTTTAAAGAGTAAATGAAACATGGTAATGTATATTACAATACAAAATGGCTAGAATAGTGGTAGCTCATTTATATGAAGAGATGTATCAACTACATTCATTTGTGAAAAGATCCTAACACAAGGTCAAAATTACATTTTATAATGAAGCCAAAAAAATTCAAGAAGCAAAATATCTTATGCAAGGTAGGAAGTTTGACCAACAATATCCCCCAATTATAACATACACCAATTCCTTGGTTGGATAGGTGCTTCTCTTAATTCAACCTCTTGGTTCCATATATATATATATATATATATATTTTTTTAGAAGAAAAAAAATGCTGCATATATTAAATATATCAGTTCATGATCTACATACATACTCAATTGAAAACATGATCAATGAGAATACATCATTGCAAAGTCAGCCTTGAATCTGCTAATTCAGGACGAGAATAAGCAGAAAACATCTGACCGGCACATCATAACAGGGGGATAAAATCAACCCCTTTCACATATGAGACTTACAAAACAGTGAAGCAAAACGCCATAAAACGGCAAAGGCTTTAGATCTAAATGCCCACTGATGCCTATACCGCTCCCTGTGTATATAACCAAAACTATTGGACTGATAGCAACGAAAACCATGGAACCTAATGAATAAAAAAGGTGATGATCTAATACTAGACAGACATTACAGTCATATATAATACTCCATAACAGACTCGTATATATTCGGCTCGCTTGTGTTATATCAGGCTCGCTTGAAGTCCCCTTGGGCTCGCTTGATTCCTAGGCGCACAAGAGATCCAACAGGCCTGTACCCATGTGTATTAGGACTTAGAACAAAATTATGAGGCATCGAAGGATGCACTTAGCATAACTGAGTGCCCGATTCCCCTGCGCAATCTGGATACATATTTCTGTTCGCTTGCACAAATAAGACTAAACTCTGCCTCACTTGTGAAAAGAGAATAGGGGACTAAGCCTGGAAGACTGAGGCAGCTGATGATAGTTTATAAAGAACCTGTAGAAACCCAGTCCCCAAGTTGTATTGAAATCTATGATCCAGCACGCATGTTGTTGCAGTGAATACTGGAGAATCTTAGTCATTTTTGGCACATCTTCCCTGAAGATCAACCTAAATCTCTTCTTCTCCAAAAACTGTATATGATACCAGAAAACTCTATGTCTATATATATAATATCCAAAAAAGGGTATAAAAAGCATAAAACACTACCAGATGCAGAATGGACAGATCCCTCAGATTCAAGGTAAGGGAATTTTGAGATCCTAAATCAACCTACCATTCCTGAACGTAGAAACCTGAAAAACCCCAAAATCTGCCTGTAGCCCTCTCTTGGAAAAACCATCCGCACATGTATTGTTCTCCCTGTAAATATGGTTTATCCTAGGGCAATGCATCCTTTTCCATAAACTCTGAGTACGATCCAGCCAACCACGAAGATGTGGGGAGAGGAGTTGAAAACTGTTGGTGACCCGTCCTATAACAAGCTTCGAATCCCCGTATATGTTGATATCCTGTAGAGAAAGGTTGGAGGCGACCCAAAGACCTCCCCAAAGCGCCATTATCTCTGCTTTGTTATTAGAACCGGGGCCTCCATTCCAGAAGAGGTGAATGCGCTCATTAGCAGACAACTTAATCCAAACCCCACACCCCGTAGTGTTCTCCACAGATGCTCCGTCGAAAAAGATGGCCGACAATGAAATGTCATGTGGTCTGAGACGGTGGGAACAATCTGTCTCTTTTACCAGCAGCAGAGGGCGTTCATCGATCCATCTGGTTACCAGTGTGAAGATCTTGTCCAGTCGGAAAGGAACCCCTTCAAAAATCAACTGGTTCCTGGCCATCCATACCTCCCATATAAGAAAGAAAGGGAGAACATAATACTTAGATTGCAACTTACCCCAATCATTTGCCGCCGAAAGGAAATCGTGAGGCATCCATTGGGCATCCATATGATAATCACTGAAAAGACGCCACAGTTGTCTAGTGACCGGGCAAATGAAGAATAAATGAGTAATGTTTTCCTCCTCGTTGCAGCATAATGCGCATCTGCTAGGGCCCTGGATGCCCCTCTTCCACAGGTTCTCCCAGGTGAGAACTTTACCCATCCACACGAGCCATCCAAAAACAGTAATTTTAGTGGGTATTTTCCACCTCCAAAAAGAGAGGAACTCCGGGGAACAAGTGCCTGCGCTACTGTAGATGATGTCTCTATATACTTCTTTGACAATAATCGCGTTGTTCTTCATGGGCCCGCTCCAAACTATTAAGTCTCCTCCCGGGCCATAGCATAATCCTGCTCCTCTGAGCACGTCCCGGATTGCTTTCCATTCCTCCGCCGCCACACCCTACAGACCAAGTTGACTAGCACTTTTAAAGATTGGAGCATCGAAATACCATTCGCGTATGCACTGTGCAAGATAATAGATTCCTTTATGAGCCAAGGAATGAATCAACTGTGGCGAGGGGCCCTGTCCGGGTTGAATGTTTGTCATACCCCGCCAGCCAATAGGAATATGACCACCATTATTAAAATATCATACAAGACGTTGTTTAATAAACGGCACTATTCTCTTGAAACTAGCCCATATGACTGATAAATTCTTGGGGACCGTAAAGGCGTCATAGCAGATTTTGAATAGAATGTCGCCGTCTATGTACTTCGCTCTAATGATCGCAGACCAGATGTTATCCCCCGACACAGCCCTCCAGAATGATTTCATAAGAAGTGCTTTATTAAACTCCCGAGCGTTCAAAATGCCCCACCCGTTCAATTCTTTTGGACGACTAAGGGTCTGGAGGCTGCAAAGATGAAATTTCTTCTCCAATGTAACACCACCCCACAGAAATTTTGAGATGATCCGATTGATCATCTTGATTATAGCCTCTGGTAAGTATAGAAGATGGCCCCAATAAACAACCATCTGTGACAGAACAGCTTGGATCATAACCAGTCGCCCCCCCATCGTGAGCCATCTGTGTGTCCATCTTTCTATGCGGGTTCTGATTCTATCCACTAGCCACAACCAATATTTGTTCCTATATCCACATGGCTTGAGTGAATATCCCAAGTATTTGAAACCTGCTGTAGCCTGCCTATATTCCACCCCTAAGAACTCTGCTATGAACTGAATCTCCATTTGGTCACCAGAATCATATATGAGAAATGACTTGTCCTTATTCATGCGCAGCCCAGTTGCAGATTGAAAGTGTGAGAAGATGATGTGAATATGGAACCAGTAATTCATTTTGAGGAATCCGAAAATAATTAAATCATCAACGAAAAGGGAGTGAGAAGTTGATACCGACCTTGAGAAAACGAACCCCTTTAGAGTACCCCGTTGTTCTGCCCTGTGAATAATCTTGCTGAACCCGTCCATAACCAGTATGAAGATCAACGACGATAAGGCACATCCCTGTCGAAGACCCCGTCCAGCTTCAAAAAAATCAGTGGGAATGCCGTTCACAATGATTGCAAAACGGACTAATGTAATACAGGACATGACCCATCGAATAGTCCTGACAGGAAGCCCGATTTTGAGCATAATTATATGAATAAATGACCAGTCGACCGAGTCATAAGCCTTGTGTAGGTCCACTTTCATCATTAATGCCTCCTGCTTCCCGGAATGCATAGAGAGGAGCACCTCCTGTGCAATTGCTATGGCGTCATGAATTGAGCGACCTTTAAGAAATCCATATTTCTCTAGAGAGATATGCCTCGACAAACAGCCCTTCATCCTATTTGCAATAATTTTAGATGTCACCTTATAGATCAAGTTGCACAATGATATGGGCCTGAAATATGAGAAGTTTTTGGGTTCTGAGATTTTAGGAATGGGGGAAATGAACGTGGAGTTGAGATTTGGAGGTATGTGGCCCTTAACTCTGAATCCCTCCGCTAGATCAGTGAATTCCCTACCCAATAGGTCAAAAAAGTGGACGAAGAATTCGGCAGGCCACCCGTCCGGACCAGGGCACTTGTCATGTGGAATGGATTTGAGCACGCCAAGGACCTCTTCTCTGTCAATAACCTTATCCATCCCGGCCACGTCTTCAGCCTCAAAGAACTGGTCCACATGTTCCAATACCCACATTTGGTTTGCAGCATCAATTGATGGATCCTTTTTATAAAAAATTGAAAAATAGGAGAAGGCCTCCTGCTGAATCTCCTCAGTAGAGAGGGCAACGCTATTATCCTGTCTGTTAATCCTCCAAATGGCATTACTGCATCACCTTTCATTTGCAGACTTATGAAAAAACTGAGTATTGAGATCCCCCTCTTTGAGCCAAGCAATTCGGCTTTTCAGTTTCCATGTGACCTCCTCTATTTTCAGAATTTCACTTTTGCGACTACTGAGGCAGGCCATGAGATCCATTGACTGAGACGCCGGGCTTGACAGAGAGAAAGATATGTATAATTGCTCCATCTGTCTATTAATCTCTGCAAGTTCTTTTTTAAGAGACGCCTTTTTGTCAATCTCCCAGGCTTTGGTCTTCTTCTTGATGGCCTGCATCTTATAATGAAATCGATCCCATTGGCAAGAAAAATCCTCAGTCTCAACCTTTACCCACGCAGATCTTACCAATGAAGTGTACTCCGGGTCTTCAAGCCATACACGGTTGAACTTGAAGGGTCTGCCTTTCTCCCTCTATACTTCGTTTCACTTCAACTTGATTGGCATGTGGTCTGAAATATCAGATACTATAACACCCAACCGAGGCAATCCCCACACATCCACGAGATTTTCATTAACTAATGCTCTGTCCAATTGTTTTCTGATGAAGGCCCCTTCCACCCTTTTATTTGTCCATGTTGGCAGCATCGACGACGGACGTATATCCACCAGCTTCACTTCATTGAACATGTCTAACAAACTCTGAGCGAGTGGATCCAATCGCGCCAAATGACCCCAGATTTCCTCAACCTTCAGAGTAATGTTAAGGTCTCCCATCATAATGAGATTAGGAAGAGTTAAAATATTAGAGTCCAGCATTCTGTTCCAGAAGGACTGTCGATTTACATATGGCGCATACATGTTCAATATATATAGATGTTCCGCCCTACCCCTGATATAGCCTTCTAACAGAATGCCCCCAAAAAAGCTATAGGCATTAAAAGTCGCCCGACCGGGGTCCCATATGGCTATCACCCCCCCAGATAGACCACCCGAATCCTTTGCAACCGCCTTCCATCCTTTCTTAATGTTCAAAAGAACCTTAATTCCATTTCCTCTGCAGCACATAGTCTCTTGACCCAGAAAAATTGTTGGGTTTTCAGATAAAATTTGGTCCCTAAGGCAAATAATTTTAGAGGCTTTGCCCATACCTCTGATGTTCAACGATAAGATGTAAGTCATGGCGAATCCTCAGCAGGGGAGCGTGCTCTAAGCGCCCTGGAAGAAGCCCAATATCCATCGCTAACAGAGATAGGTATGTTTGCTAAATTGTCCTCCTGTCCATCTATCAAAGAAATAGCCTGAAAATTACCCTTTGATAATTTATTCCTCCCTTTGTGGCTGGCACCCTTAGTGGGAGCCTTTTCAGATGATTCCGACGGCTTATCAAATACTGTGAGAGCGGCTAAGTCTATATTTGGATTGGCTAGGATAGACTCGAGGTCGCTACCCACAATATTTCTTGGAGTGGACCTCTGTACCCCTGTGGCCTCGTGAGCATAGTGAATATCCAAAGATAAATGTCCTTCATTTGATTCAATACTGTGAGACCCAACATATAGCCCATCGTCGACGACCTTCTTGCCCTTTTCTCTATGTGTGTGGTGAGAATGGATGGGAGTACCATCAGGACTGAGGCCACAAGGGATGTTATCTTCTGGAATATGATTTGATAGATCAGGTGATATGTGGTGAAATCTGACATTGTCAAACCCTTGAGATACCTCTGTTATGAAGCCATCGGATGGGGGCATATTTGACTCTGGTTCCAGGACCCTATTATTAAGAGGGGATCTCCTATTGAAAAAAGGATCCAAAGGTTCTGATAAATTAGCTTCTTCGTTTGCTGATGGGGATAATGGATTACCTGTAAAAGGTTCTGAATGATGAGAGACAACAATGCGATTGAAACGACCCACTGCCACGCCCGCATGCCCTCCACCAGCACGTTCCATCCGGGATCGAAAAGGACAGCTCTCCCTTAGATGACCAGTTCTATGGCAGATGAGGCAGTGAAATGGTATGCCCCAGATGTCTACTCGTTGTCAGTGTCTTCTGTAACCCCACACCAAATCAATGTCCGCAGGTAGCCCTCTTGAATAGTCGATTTCCACTAGAATCCATGCGATTCTCTTATCTCCCGCTCCCAGAATATTGGGGTCTATATACTTTGTGCTGCCAATAGTGTCTCCAATTTCCCTAAGAGCCTTCAATGTCCAGAATTCAAGGGGTAGACCTGGCAATTTAACCCACACCACCTTATTGCGAGGGGCCTCTTCAACAGGATTGAACCCGAGGAACCATGGGACCAGCTGCATGAAGCTTCTGCCTCGAACCCAGGCTTTGCTGGTGATCTTGTATACGTCATTTTCGTCCATAAAATGGACACAGAACCATCCATTGATAAGGTTACTGAACTTTGGATTGTATCCAATGATCGGCTTCCACATCTTGCCAATCCATGATGCAGAATCAAAATCATTACTATCCGGAAAAATCCAACGACCGATGATCGCTCTCCTATGCAAGCTCACCACCCGGGAGCTGAGATCCTCTTCATCTAGTTGGACTTCCTTGATATTCATATCGTGTTTGAATACCGCGTTCGATCTTTTACGACGACCACCCCTGTTTCTCCTGCGATGTCCAGCAACTCCTTTAGACTCAGCTTCGGGCAATGTTGAGAATGCCTGTCGAATAATGAATTCGTCAATCTCCTAGTCCTGACTTATGTTCAGAACTTCCTGTCCTGTATCAACGCGATTCCCTAAATCCATCGTAGGAATTTGGGCCCCCTAACCCTATAATCTGATTCTAGTAGGTGGTGGAAATCAGAAGGATATGGGCTTCTGACTACTTGGAGTACAGCAATGAAAATGGCA
Organism: Pinus albicaulis; assembly: GCA_034641835.2. Taxonomy (NCBI): domain Eukaryota; kingdom Viridiplantae; phylum Streptophyta; class Pinopsida; order Pinales; family Pinaceae; genus Pinus; species Pinus albicaulis. The sequence continues at coordinate 404,398,731 of CM076579.1, forward strand.
TTTATAGGGTAATAGATATGACCTTACAAGAACTCCCAGCTTACTGAAAAAGGAGCCTCCTATGCTTTGCAAAAAACTGCTATTTATGTGGATATTCACCCTTCACCCGACACCTGCCTCTAAGAGACATGATATAATTACGAGGGAGATCTGGAAGATCTCCGTATGGATGTATACAAACGGCTAGTAGCAGAAGAACATCAATGGACACATCCAATCCACTTCAAAAAACGTCGAAGGCACTCTTTCAGGCATTCGATGCTAGTACCAAAATATAAATAGGCTATCGCCCTGCAATCTATATCTACCAACTCTTCTAATGACTCTTTATGAATCCTCCACAATCAAATCTGATAAGATAATAAAAAAACTCACAATCTTCTGCAAATGTACTACGGGACAGCTTGAGGATTGTCGACCATAAATGCGATCACCTTGTCAAGACTGGACCGGAATGTCTTAACCCTGTTATATGACTATGATTGCTGAATGAGCATCCCCTAAGTACGCTCTCCGATGACAACTTTTGAAAATGAGCCGGATATTATGAAAACGGCTACTCGGAAAGATCAGACTACTTTCAGTTATGGCAACAGTAGCAATAGTGATATCCAGGGATAGCCCACCACCCCTTGCCTAGGCGTATCCCGCAACTCTTACACGGTTGTGTAATATAGAATGGTTCAGCCCAGCATTGCCTTATGTAATTCCACCAATGCTGAAGGAAACCAGTCTCCTGTAGGTGTTCCAGAGACTGTTTTGGTCCCGATTTCTCCCCCTATGGAAAATGCTTTGACAACATTTAATTATTTTCTCCATTCCATGTTCCAAAACACCACAGTGAGAGCATTATAATGAGGAATTCTGCGAGTTGATCACCTTACACAGCAACTTGTGTAGACTTATATGAAATAGAAAGAGACCAAATTACTCCTAACATCCGTATAAACATCAGCCCATATGATTCAACAGCAGCCACCAAAGGCAGCAACTCATTATCCAAACTGGGTTCCAGTTATTGGATTTCATCATAGCCACCAATGACCACATAAGCCTGTCGACAATGGGTTCCAGCTTAAACAAACTCAACAATAACCACCAATCAGCAACAACCAGTTGTTCACTCTGGGTACCAGCTCTATAAATCATAGACCAACTTCTACAGGTACTCCTTAATCCCTGCCTCATAAACCTTTCCTGATACCACAGAAACCACCAGATGCAACCTCACCTTGTCCATACATGGGTTCCAGTTAGAAGCACACATGAATAGCCATCAAGAGCGACGAAAATTTGTCGACATTGAGTTCCAGCTAAATGTACAGCATTAACCACCATATGCAACGACATGAAATTCACAATGGGTTCCAGCTCTGTACTTCAGTCCAAGTTATGACACAGAGAAAAAGGAGAGATCCTTACATTCCATACAAGTCGCTCTAAGTTCTATGAATCTAAACGCTCTTACTCCTATCTTCCTCCATCACTCTCACTTCCTCTGCAGCAGAAGTTGATGTCGATGTCTAGACTGCAGTCTAAAATCTCTCGTTGTTCCAAAATACTCGACCCAACCCAAGCCTCCTATACATATATATATATATATATATATATATATATATATTTCAATTGAGAATAAATTTCAATCATGACTATGGAATGAGTAATAACATAACCAAAGGAAAGGATTTCAAAGCCAAGTGGGAAGATTTATTTTAACTAAAACCACTAAATTCAAGAACCATATTATAAACATGCCCGACCCCAGACTTGGAAAAACCGCCATAGCCAAGACAATATTATAACATGAGCGGCCTAAGTCATATAATATACCAAAGGTAAGGTACAAGTCCCGTTTTCTTAAACCACCTGATTCAAGCTTATACATACATACATACATACATACATACATACATACATATATATATATATATATATGAGCTCGAGGAGGAACTTCACCTCCTTTGTAAACTAATGCAAGCCATTTTATATCATAGCCCCTTCTCTTTGCAGTGCTCCATTTCATCAACACGATAACACTTTGTAACCATGACATATGACTCAAGCTACAATTCCTGATGATTTCATTTGAGTCCATTTTGCCTCCTTTCGAAGCTTCTGCGGTGAATCTACTCTAGGACATAAAAAAATTCTCATCGCTTGTTTCACTTGCATCCATCAAAGTCAACTAACAACTCTCTTAAAATCAACACTTACCACTCAAGTGAAAAATTGGAATGCGACGTGATTGTGCTCATGACTTGAAATTCAGCCCTTGGAAATTTGTACTTAGCCACCCCGATGATTATTTACCTAGTATCCCCTTTTAATTTTTGGGGAAAGAATTCCGAGATAGGGATTTTTGATGTTAATTGTTTCTCTCCAATATTTGATCCCAGCGCTAAAAATCTCTCCTAGAGATAAATTTCTATCCCAACACTTTTACTCTCGTATTTTCTTTGACCTCTAAGATTGGAAATAAATCATTAATTACTAGACTTGTCCTTCATCACTTGTTAGAAATAAGTTTGTCCCGATAGTTTTGGACCTAATCACTTATGGAAATATCTAGGGAAGCATGGTCTATGATGGAAAATCCCTTGATTTCAACTAGTTTCTGTTTATTGAATCCTAGTCGAATAACAATCCTTCCATATATTGAAACCAAGTCTCAACATTGTATTTTCTTCAAGGGGAAGAAACTTCTATTGCTCGAAGGTTGCTGAGACTCTTCTTACCAGTATCTCTCATATAAAAATGACTTAGAATAATATAGTTTCATATCCCCATTCTTTCATTGCAGCCTTTTTCTCATTGAACTAGATCATTGATCCAAAAACTTCATCAATGATTGCCACTGTTCCAAGGGTTTTCACTTCCTGGAATCTCTATCCCTCCTAAGTTTAATCTCATCCAAATCACAATCAATAAAATACAGGAATTCAAATTCACAACAAATAAAGGAATTCACAAAAAATTATTTTTACACTTGAAACATTTTCTACAAAATTTTAGAAGGTCGTGTCCTAGCCCAATTTTTACGTTGAATCAAGCCCCTTTGGCCTCATGAATATACTTGACCTCCACACTCAATTATATCGACTCTTCTCTCTTTATGATAAACTATGCCCTTAGTGTTACATGACTAACCAACTTATGTACATATTATCACACTAATTAACTAACATCTATCATGTATGTAACCATAAAATCAATAGAATGAAAGACATAGACATAATCATAATGCATATTAATACACTAATAAACTAGAATTTATCACATATGTAACCATAATAATAATATAATGACAAATAGATAAGTAACCCTAATTCTTACAACAACCATGAATCAAAAACTGCATGCCAAACATACACACTTATATGACAATTTGATCTTACCAAACAATCCATTTTTGCAACTTCACTTTAATGATTTGCATCTCCTACTCCATCTCAACCAACAAATTAGCATCATAACATACAAATATCATCATGACAACCTAATTCCATACAATGACCTTATGCGTAACAACCTTCAACGTGAAAATGCATGCATAACAACATATAGACACAAACATGCATAACAAATGCATATATAATCATACACTCATGATGATAAATCCCACAACAACACCCCAAACCTTCACATGGTAACATCACTACAACCATGACCATCACCGTGCAAATTCAACAAGCACATAGACTACAAGCATAAGGGACAACTCACTTGAATCCATGACCAACACAATGCCCATCTAGTCTGAGGGTTGAACCATGCTCAGATACCACTCTGTGGTATCAGATATCACACATAGAGAATAGGAACTAGACATCACCCAAAGAGAACCAAAACTAGACACAGCCTAAGGAGAGTGCAACCACACTTTGATACCACTTATTAATAAGCCCTTCCAACATTTAACCAAATAACCACCCAATCGAGGTAAACATGCTACGATAGGCTACTATAATGAGATTCAAACTCCTATGTGACCTTAAGTAAGTGGATCCAATGGAAAAAAAAAACCTGTAGACCTTGTACAATAACCACAACACCCCCAAGAGGTAACCCAACCATTCAGGCCTCTTACCCCTGGGTCACACTGACATTTTGACCCCCTTTGAGCCATATCTTCAGGCATAAAACTACATTTGAGGGGCTAGGACTCTATAGCTCCAGGCATAATATTGCATGCCAGTGGGGCCTCAACTGCTTAGTTTTGTGGATGCGTCTCAAAGATTTGAGCCAGATTTTCAGGCCCAGAGCCTAGGTCACTACCGAGAACTTCATGAAAATTTAAGGGATGATAAATATCAATAGGAAAATGATACAAAAGAAACTAAATCATCAAGAACTCATCAATACCCCTCCTAGCCATGACAGGAATTTTTTCAAACATGTCACAAACATTGAATCTAAAAGTGTAAACAACAGATTTAAGCATAAGAGTCTCTTACTTATCTGAGAATCGCTAAGAAGCATTGCTCCCTTACATCATTAGTTTTAATACAATGTATTTGACCATATATACTTTTTTTATTCATTTACAAGTAAAAGCATGGATAGATCCATACATCATCGCTGATAAAATACACGCTTATAAATAGCATAATAACAAAATAAATATAGTGGATAGAACAAAAATAGAATCCACATAATGAAAAATACATTTGTATACAAAATACCAAAGGAATTAGCTCTTCATAATTGAATATAAAAAACCAACCGAAGATGGAACTTCCACATTCCACCCAAACATAGATTGGCTGAGCCAAAAATCTCTTCAACCAATCACTGCCTTTCCATATTCCAAGCATGAATTTGGGACTCAAACCAAAAGAACCAACCAGTACATCCCAAGGTTAAACCACCTCACCGTCATCAACCATAAACTAGGATTTACCGTGATCTACACCCGATCACTAGGCCAACACAAGAATGGATATCACTGGATTCTATCCGCCTAAACCATGAGGAATTTTATTCTCTCTTAATATCTGAGGATTTATGGCGACCCACAGTCTGAATCAGGGGTCAATAGGCCCTAAACCGAGACATACTCTCCAAGATTCACCATATATCCCAAACCTGGGATTCATATGCCTAGTTGGAGAGAAAACCACCTATGAGGCTTTACCGCAATCTAAACCCAGATTACTAGGACCTAAACTGATGAAAAACATGAACTGGTTCCATAATCATTTAGAGATCCATCTCACTTAGATTCGAATAATTTCAGAAATCAAGATAAACCAAACATGATAATTCCACAACACCATGGCTATCTAGAAATGGAAAGGCTAGGCTGAAAACATGGTCACACCTAAAAAAGCTCATGCCAAGAAATAAAATAACCACATGTGATACCATGCATGTTAGATCTAGCAAGAAATTCATACTTGAAAATTAATACTTGTAAAGAATTTTTTTGTAGCTCCTTGATTCCTGTTGTTCCTTTCTTGCTTCCTCCTTATTCCTGATTTCTTTCCCTTCTTGCTCTAATGAAAAAGTGCTCCAAGAAAATCTAAATGTATGAGAGAGAGAGAGAGAGAGAGAGAGAGAGAGAGAGAGAGAGAGAGAGAGAGAATGATGAGAGAGCTCCAAAAATGAACTAACAAAAGGTTTGATCCAAAAGCTTTCCAACTGATCCTCAGAAGCCTTTTTATTGATGAGGCCTATATTTTCTTCATTTTCCATTATTTTCCTTGATTTTCCTCCTCACATGAAAATTGTGATCTTTCACCTCCCTTTCCTCCTATTTTCCACTATTTTCATAAATAAATGTTCCAAAAATACTTTTTTCCTCTTTAATGTCTTAGCCATTTCCTTTGCAAATTTCATTTAGCCATAATAACTGAAATGAACAGCCACTAGGTCTTGGGAAAAATAGTAAGAGGTTGGGGGCAGGGGGGGGGGGGGGGGGGGGGCAGGGTGGGTTGTGAATCAGTATTTTAAAAATCACTTAAAATTTTATTTTCTTACTCTGATTTAAGTACGTGACTTTACTGAATTAAACCTGCATATGTACGTGCTTGTTATGTAGAAAACTAGCATATATATATGCCCTTGCATATGGAAACTCAATGTGGGAGAAAATCATCATTGTTGTCATCTCTTTCTTAAATTTTATTATAATTAAAACTCCATAAAATATTTCACTGGCGCAGGCTTGTACCATCATGCAGTAACCCACCTGCAGAAGGTACAAGCTTCATTCATTCTACAACATCAGCTAGAAGGGAGCTCCAACCCCATGATCTCATTTACCAACACCCACTGGAAGGGAGCTACAACCCCTTGATATGATCACCATCACTACTGGTAGGAAGCTTCGACTTCATTGCCAAAGGCCGCAACCCTCAACACCATCGTGGAACATGTTTCATAAATTTCCACACTGGATGCACTTGCTTCAACACATCACAACTTGTAAGCCACTTTTCATCAAATTTTCAGACTAGACCCACTACGATCATTCAATCCCAATACCATATATCAAAACTAAAAACTGATCATTGTACCAAATAATTCTACCGATAACTGAATCCTTGAATCAAACAAACAAATGCCAATCTTTAATTGCATACAACTAGTAGCATGATCAATACTCAAAACATCACTATTAAACCAAAATCAACATGAAAGCTTTATCTAAAAATACTGACAACATAGAAATATTGATTATACTGATCAGACATATTCTTCAGCAAAATCCCTAACTCTCATATGCACTTATGATAAATAATTTTCATGTGTATACATGTTTCCCAAAATAAAACTCGAGTACAAATCTTCCCATATTGTAGAATCGATATGACACTACTCAGAACAATATCCACATATGTAGACACCTTACTAGAGACAAAACCACTTACAAATCTATACTTACCAACTCATAGTTTCACTGCACTTGAGAACTACATACATACCTAGATCATGACATACACAGTAATAAACATGTGTCATACCACATATCTAATCAACCCATAAGAAGATCATACAATACATAGACATTTCAGGTCTAATGATCTTTACCCATCATTGTATTACTGGGTGCATACTTATTTCAGATCATCCACTCTTTAATAACCCATACCATGGAATCATACTTTATATTGAAGTATTCAACAATTAACCTCACTCATGCACACACAAACACCTGGATCTTAATCTCCTTACATAACTTAGACTTTAGCCAATACCATGTGTCAAAACTGCACTAATGCCAATTATATTCTTTAACAAAATCAAATATCAATTGACATGCTCATTACTATGGGCTAATACCATGGTAAGGACCGTTGGTATTTAGTAAACCATAGTGCACACATTTTATGCTAATTTTATTCTTCATACCCGTATGTGTACGCAACTTTGCTTCACCAAACCTGCGTATACAAAAATTCTCTTCACTATACCTGTGTGTGTACATGACTTTGCTTCACAAAACCTTTATATATGTAACTTCTCTTCATCATACCTGCGTTTGTACACATATTTGTTTCACAGAACGTGTGTATACTTTCTCAAACTTTACCTTCATCATTACTCTATCTCCGAATGGTATTTATTTATCTGTCACGTATGAATTGACCTCTGTACTCATCCTGTAACCATCATGTCAACACATAATTATCCTACTACAAGTGGGTTTCCATCAAGGAAAACACATCAGTCATAATTCCTAAAATATCCCCCTTTGGACTTGATGGAAACCATGTTGGTGTTTGATCACAATAACATGTAGATACCTATAAAGCACATCAAACACCAAGTTATTCTTCTTCTTTGACATCAAGGGAAAACGGGGGACCACTCCTGAATGAAGGCTTCAATTTTCTTATAGATCTGATCTGCACTATATACTAACCATGCTCCCTCTAAGCACATGTTGAACCTTTTGAAATATTTTCAATGAAGTACATGACTCTATGACTCACCAAAGAATAAAAATTACATTAATCACCAAACCAAGTGGGGTTACATATATGATTCCATCATGACATCACATACCCATCATGGGATTACATACATAGTTGACTTGACCTTTAATAGTCAAATCATAACTAAGTATAACAGAAATTACATTATTGGTTTTTACATGACATTTAGATCAAATGAAAAATATGAATTTTATAATCAAGACCAAAATACCTCAATGGAATGGGCATAGCATTATTCAATCAACTACAAGAGTTTCTTCAGCACCATCACAAAACACAATACCAACAATGCATCATTAGCAAAAAGGCTAATTGTCCCCCTGGACCTACTCATAGATAATCATAACTGAATACCACTTATAACTAACATCAACATACTGTAACCATCAACACCATAACAAGAAATTATATTTGACTTTATTTCATAGGATCTTCATACAGAAAGTGAAATATTGAAACTTCACAACTTCAACTCCCCAGAGCTTGTACAATTTGTTTCTGTATTTTTTTATCACAACATATACACTATCAGAAATATAAGCAACCAGTATTAGTAAAAAAACCATGGGAATCATCAGATATTGTTTCTTATGTGATAATACATTTTTGATCCTGATAATGTATCTCACATCACTTATGTAGTCACTAGGAGAAGTAATCATTAGAAAAATTTGAATCTAGTAAGGACAACATTCCCTACGTTTCTGACTAGTTTTCTTTTTCCTCCATATTTTCTTGCAATTTATAGTTATGTGTTGAAATGTATCCCATATCATACTTCACCTGCAATCAGTGACCTTATGCCCAAATGAGTTACATGAGAAACAATATCCATGAAACCATCCTTTATTCATAGGAGTTGATCTCCCTGTGAAGTGGATATTTACTTGAGTTCAAAATAATATGCTTTTGTAGTTGGCTACAACATGTCCATAATTATGACATATAAATCATTCAATATTATTGTTCAGACGATTGGAACTTATATAGCTAGGAGAAAATAATCACCTTTGAGGATTCATAATCTTTGGTTGTTGTCTCCTTTTCTGCTTATTGACCACTTTTTGTTTTCCATTGTTATCCTTTCGATTCTTTTCACTAGCTTGCAAAAAATATTATCCTTTAATAGTTGCATGAAAACCAAGACCAATTTTAATAACTGGACACCTCTAACTGCTAATAATTTCATCTGGAATCTTAGTACTATCATAAAATCTCAAATGTTTATCCTTTTCTTCTAATTTACCTTTTAGAATGTTTACCTCAACCTTCATTCTTTGGTATTGCTTCTCCTTTTATTCTTCTACTGTTCTTCCTTCTTCTACTTTCTTTGTTAATTTGAGTATCTCTTCTTTTAGCCCATTTTCTTGTTCTTCAAATGCTTGAAGTAGATATTTATTCCTCTTATCTGAATTTTAAATATTTGATTTGAGAGAGATGATTTTTGCTTCAAGTCCTTCATAGTGACTGGTTATTTCTTTAATATTCTTATTTCTGAGTGATGTTACTTCATCCTACATCCTTTTATATTGGTCTTTATTTTCTTTGTACATCTTCTCAATTTTGTTTCTTTCTTGCAACTGATTATTCAATCTAGTAATTTCTTCTTTGTAGGTATAGTCCCTTTCATAAAATAGCTTTTACTAGTATCTAATTTTATCTTTGAGCCTCTTAACTTCTATTTCTAGAGCCATTACATTACTTTCACTTTTACCCATAATAGAAACTTCAATTCCTTCAATTTCATATTCACTATCTTCAATACTGCATGAACGGGGAAATGGATCACCAGTAGAACCAAAATCAGTACTTGTTTTATCTTCTTCGTCTATTGCTACATAAGTTCTATGATTTTTCTTCTTCCTTTTAGTAGCCTTATTATTTTTCTTCTTTCCCATCTTCTTCACAAATATCCTTTAAGCGATCAATATTACTCTGAAGAACGTTCTCTGATACCAATTCTTGTGAAAAAAACTGAGATGAGGGGGGGGGGGGAATCAGTATTTTAAAACTCACTTAGATTTTTATTTTCTTACTCTAATTTTTATGTGAATTTCCTGAAGTAAACATACATATGTACACGATTTTTATTCATAGAACTAGCATATATTCAATGAACTTATCTTTCAATTAATTCCTCATATGTTTAACTTAAACTAGTGCATCAGTGATTCATCAGACATTTGATAGGCAGTAAACATGTGCAGTAAGAACCAAATAAAGGCACATAAAAGAAACAAACATGAACACAAATATTTAAGGTGGAAACCCAATGTGGGATAAAACCACCGTTGTTTTCATCTATGTCTTCAATTTTATTATAATCAAAACTTTATACAATCTTTTAATTGCGTAGAATCATAACAGTATGAAAACACCCACCTATAGAAGGCTACAACCTTCACTCATTCTCTAGCAACCACTCGAAGGGAGCTCCAACCCACTGATCATGTTTAGTATCACCCACTAGAAGGGAGATACAACCCCCTGATTTGATCACCGACTACTAATGGCAGTATGCTTCGACTTCCTCACTGAATACTCCAACCATCATCACTATCGTGCACCACATTTCATAAATTTTCACACTAAATCCACCTACTTCAACACATCACAACCTTTATGCCACTTTTCATCAAAATTTCATACTAGACCCACTACCATCATTTATGCACAATACCATATATAAAAACTGAAACTGATCACTGTACCAAATCAATCTACAATTTACTAAATCATTGAATTGAGCAACCAATCACTGACCTTCAATCACATACATCTTTTAGCATCATCAATATTAAAAAATCACTATTAAACCTTGATCAACATGAAAAATTCATTGACAAACAACAGAAACATAGCAAGACTAATTAGACTAATCATACATATTCTTCAGCAGAATCCCTAACTTTCTTACATGCTTATCATAAAACATTTCCATGTGTATACGTGATTTTTAGGAATAAAACCTGTGTATAGATCTTCCAATACTACAAAATTGATATGCCACTACTCAGAATATTATCTGCATATGTACGTGCCTTACGAGAGACAAACCTACGTACAAATATGTAATTACCAAATCATAGCCGTGTTGCACTTTAGAACTACATACATACCCAAATCATGACATACACGGTAATAAACATGTGTCATACATCAATCAATAAGAAGGTCATACAATACATAGTCATTTCAGGTCTAATGATCTCGATCCATCATTGTATTACCAGGTGCATACTTATTTTAGATCATCAACTCTTTAATAACCCATACCATGCAATCATACTTCAGATTGAAGTATTCATCAATCAACCTAACTCATGGACACACAAACAGTTGGATATTAATCTCCTTATATAACTTATATTTTAGCCAATGCTATGTGTCAAAACCACACTAATGTCGATGGTATTATTTGATGGGATCAAATATCCATTGAAATGCTCATAACTATGGGCTAATACAATAGTTAGGACCCTTGGTATTTAGTAAACCATAGTGCACAAACTGTACACTCTTCTTCTTCATTCTCGCGTGTGTATGCAACTTTGCCTCGCTGAACATGCATATATGCTACTTCTCTTCATCATACATGTGTGTGTACACGACGTTTCTTTACAGAACCTGTGTATGTGGAAATTTTGGAATGTAGAAATCACACTGCAGTATCTCGATTTACTTTTCCAACTTGAATTAAATTACAAGTGAATTTTCTGAATTATTAAGTAATATCAGCAAAGTAAACACAACTACAACCTACACATTTACAGATCAATTCCTAAATATAACACACAAATGAAAAAGTGACACATATTTTTTAGACCAATGTTCTGGGAAAAAATGAATGCGGGAAAAGTGGTGCAGCTAGGTTTGTAGGGTTTTATTATTATGCAAAATCTGAATACAACAAAATATGGGCACCAAAAATGGTTGGACCTATAGAGAAAATCATGGAAGTAATACTTCTTTCACTCAGAGACAGAAAATATGAATGATTCACACCCTCAAAAGGGATTTACAGAACTCGAGCCCTTTCTGGCCCATCAGAAACTGTAGTGTTGCCCCTCAACCCTCTTTGTTAACCTTTATGACCCGCGTCAGCCTATACGCTACCATGGAAAGGCATTTTTAACCCTCTCTAGGCTTACGCTTCCCATGTGCTACCCTAACTAGGCCTGTGTCACCCCTGAATTATTCCTGTTGTCTCTGTACTACCTTCGGCGTGACTCTGGTTGACCTGCATAGCTATAGCTAGCCTTTGTGCTGCCTGGTATCCTGCCTCTCTACCACTGTTGTATTCTTGGCCTCGGATCAAATCATCCCTCACCAATATCTTCCCCTCACCGCACTAAAAACTCACTTCAAAAGTCTTAGTAAACCACGCCCTAGAATTTCGATTTAGCTTCAGTGCTCTGCCAATGTGTGTGTTCTCCACCAGACCCCAAGCCCTTCTCCTATGATTTTCTAGTTGGAAAAGCAACAATAGTGATCTAATCTCTAATCGATGGCTAATATTAGAAGCTGATTGATCCACATCACTTAGATCATTCTCATCACATGTTTAATTTAATTCACTTTAATATTTTAATTTTCCAAAGTTAGAAACAGGGTCCTTATTAAAAATATTAATTATTTGAATAATTCTTAAACCAGATGGAATTTCTCCAAAATATTTTTGGGTCTTATAGAAATCATGTACTCCAACTCCTCCAATTTTTTTTGGAGCTAGAGCATGTCTGATGCTACCCCAAAATATCAAAACTCCCCCTTAGTGAGGAATGTTCTCTAGCAATACATCCACACTGAAGTATTTCCCTAATCTCTAGCATCGATATTCATGCTAATGCTTGGCCAATTGCCCTCCATCATTGTGTTGTTGCTGCTCTCTATACTGCTACCCATGACTCTACCATAATCATTACTACATCTGTACTGTAGCTCCATCTCAAATTGTTGCATCGTGCTACCAACTGTTGCACTACAACTCAGTTGTTGAGAGGTAAGAAACTAAAGGACCCCTACCCAATTACCGACATGCAAGTCAGTTAGGATACATCGCATCACTGAAGCTCCCTTGGCTACTTCTCTGCACTATCCTCCTGAAGCCACTACACTGCTACAACTCTGCACTGCGTAAGCACTACATCCTTTGTGCTGTTGAAGTCCCATAAGCCCCTCTACATTGCTGCTTCTACATTGTTGTTGCGTCTACACTGCATTTCTCCCATATACAGGGTCCCAGATCTGCCCTCCACTTCACTTGTGATCTTTTTCAACCACTTCTCCAGTCATCCCCGCTACTCTTTCAAGGCTCTCATAGCATGTATGTCATCCAAGAGTTGGGCTACTCAAGGATCCTGCCTCCCATTTTTAGCTTCTCTATAGATCAATATTGACCCACCTCTTCTCTCAAGGGACATGAGCACACATGGATACATCATCATCAGAGCCATCATCTTCTTTAGTTTTCATAGACTTATATTCAACTTCCTTGTCCTTCTTCCTTAGAGGACAAGTGGTGGAAAGTGTCAAAATTCACCACACCTGAAGCAACGGATCTTGGATAAATCCCTCTTCTTCTTCCCTTGTTGCTTCTTGGATGTAAGGGATGCATATTCCTCTACCTCCTTCTTCAATTTTCTATATCTGGCATTGGCTTGTCTCTTGGTTATCCGGAGGATTTCCTCTTATCGAAGGATATCCCGCATGTCATCCCAGCTTAGAAGGTCATTTCTGCCTAATATGCTTTGGAAAAATGTTTCCCATTCATCTGTGACTGCATTTAGAGAAGTCCTCACCATGACATCATCCTCCACTTTAACCCCCATGGCAATCAACCGATCTTGGATTGACTACAACTTGAAAAGGAAAGGACCAATTTTCTCTCCCTTAGTAATTAAAAACAACCACATCTGGTTCTCTAGAAGCATCTTCTTCTAGATGAATTTCCCTTGATACATTGTGGTTATCATTGTCCACATAGAATTAGTCATCCTCTTTTCGGGTATGTGTGGGACCACATGATACTTGACCCTTTCCATGATGAAATTCTTAGCATGTGCCTTTGCTCCATTATGCTTCACGAGAAAAGCAACATCGGTTGGTGTAGCCAAGACATTATTTGCATGCTTATATAATGTTTATGCCTCTAGGATCGTTAAGATTTTGGCCTTCGAGATAGAAAATTTGGAGAAGTCGTCCAACCTATCTTTATTATGCAGTCGATATTTTGCTATCTAGCTTAAAAAAAATATATCAAAACAGATACTCCTCTCCCTGTTGTTGCTGCTACCCTCAATAGTAGTCTAGATCTAGGGTCCTTGGTGAAAAGGCACCCTTTATAGAAACTTGTCCCTCTGACAACTAACTTCCCTCCTTGGAAATCTGCCAAATTCTCTAAATCAGTCTACTTCAATCACCCTCCTGATTGATCCCTAGATTTATTCGGCAACAAATCTATTGAGTGGTTGTTATCCTCTCGCTCTTTGTCAACATAGCTTGGCATGATCCTACATTGACATAATCTCCACCACACTATAAACCTCTAAAGATTTGAAGCTCTGATTCCAGGCTATGACAACTTTGCACAACAAATCGAAATTGGATTGTGTCCCTTTGGCTTTCCTTTGCGTGAGCAGACTGGCTCAGCATAGCCTATGCGTAGCGCAAGCTGCTCCTGCGTCACTTTTGAAGGCTATGCGTTGCCTCTATGTCACTCAGTTGGGACTGCGTCAGCCCCTGTGTAGCCTCTGCTAGGATTGCATCCTCCTAGTGTTGCGCTACTTCAACTGACTCTCTACATCAAAAAATAATCTTCAGCAGCTTTGCTGGTGAATCATCTTGATCTGCAATGCTGTGATACCATGTGAAAATTTCTGAATATAGAAATCATATTACGGTATCTCAATTTACTTTTCCTACTTGTATTAAATTAAAAGTTAATTGTTTGAATTATTCAGTAAATCAACAACGTAAAAAAAACTGCAGCCTACATATTTACAGATCAATTATTGAATATAACACACACATGACAAAATGACACATAGGTTTTCTGGACAAATGTCCCGAGAAAAACCCAATGCGGGAAAACCAGTGCAGCGAGCTTTGGACGGTTTTATTATTATGAAGAATATGAATACTGTTAGTGTCAGTATTTGCATACTTCCACCAGGGATCAAAACAAATTTGCATGTACATCTTAGGTGTCCCATTTTGAAGAAATTTTCAATCATTCCATTAGGTCATGATATAAAATTATTCCACTGCTGGTTGTCCTTGTCAGGTATTTGTTTTAGAGGCGTTCTTCACTATATTTTCACCATAAATCATGTTCCAAGTATGCCCATTAGAAAGAGCCTGGAAAGAGCTTTCCAACGGTATATTAGACTCTGAAAACTGACTCCTGGATTGAAATTTATGCCTAAGTGAAAGAAGGTCCCCTATAGCCTAACCCTTCCCCTTTTCCCATTTTCTTCTTACACTTTATTTCATAAAAAATTTGAAGTTTTTCTTTATAAAACCCCTTTTCCCCTATCCGATTGCATAAATTGCATTGCAAAGGCCCTTTTAAACCATAAAATCCGATGCGATTAAACATACCCTTTTTCCGCATTTTCGCTTAAAACTTTATAATAAAATTTCAAAGTTTTTTTATTATAAATCCCCTCTTCTGATCGCATTACCCCTTCCCCTCCGATCCGATCGCATCAAAAATTTGAAAGTGCCCCAAATTTTATTTCCGCTCCTTTGAATTTCGCCGATGCGATTGACCCCTCCGGGTTATTCCGATTGCGATTGAATCCCGATGCTCCCCCGCCGATTACATCTACGCCGTCAATCCACCCATTTGATCGAACGACCCATAGCCAATCACTCCATTGCGATTGAAATTTTCTCATAACACTTTAAAACTTACGACCCCGCTCCTCCGATCTTCTGATTCTGATTGGTTGGGCCTGACCACAATTCCTTCTGCCCTTTCCAAACAAATGCGGTTTATTCCTTTGTAAATGTGTTAAATTCATTTTCAAATATTTATTAAGTAATTCATCGGTGTTTTAAACCTCCGCTTCCCTCCCCGTCGATGTGATTGATCGAAATCGGCTATTCCCTTTGCACAACACATTTCCTCCTCCCCGCGATTTGTGATTGCGATTGGCCTCCTTTGGGTCCCACCTTATAACCTTTCCACCTTTCAATAAAAATTGTTGTTTTTCCTTTGTAAAGGTGTAAAGTTTTATTTAAATCTGTTTAAAGGGATTTATCCAATTCGACACTACTTTTCCTTGTTCATCCCCACTCTTCTATTGTATTATCCCATTGCATTTATTCCAATCGCATCGGAGTTTTTATGCCTCATTCCAAATATACCTATTCCTTTCCCGCTCTGATCCCCGATTGCGATTGCACCATTGCATCGCATATATCCAAATCGCTCTATTCCAAAACACTTCCCCTCTTTCAATTGCGATTGCCATTCGAGCCCACATCCCTTCCCTTTCGCCCTTTTCCATTCAAAAGGGGGTTTTTCTTCATTTAAGGCATAATTTCAATTTTTTTTTATGGTTTCAAAGGTATTTTCTTCAAATTTGGTTTTATTCAAAGGATAAAGACAAAGAAAGGAAACAGTCAAAGGGCCAAGAGCTAATTATGAAACGGAATACCTCTGCGACAACTAAAAAATAGGGATCTTTTCTTCAGATTGCCTATTTTTCATTCATCCAGTGTAACAGCGAAACCTTCAGATGGTTAAAAATATATTTTTGCTCCTTATTTTCAGGAGCATGTTGTTGGTCTCTTTCCTATGATCGGATTTTAGTTTCTAAGCTGGTAAAACAACTCCTCTTTCTATGGATCTACTTTCCTCATAATTCTGGTCTATTGAATGTAATTTTCAGTCATTTGTAGTCAGTCAGTAGGTAAGGGGAATAGTGTGGAAATCAAGGAGGACGCTCTGCGCTCCCATTGTAACAGTTTGAAAGGGAATTAATAAGATATGCAACTCTGATTTGTGGGATCCATGTGGTATGAATTTTAGCATTTGTTCTTTCCTTTATGTTCATCTGTAAATTGTTATGTTCACCATTTATTCATAAACATTTATAGTTGAATGCTTTCAAGATAGATAGGTAGAATCCATTTTTAATGCTCTTCCTTGGGAAATCATTCAATATTCTATGTTTTTCCTTCTGTTTGAAAAGGATCCATCTCGCATGCCCTTTTCATCTCCTCACTAGTCTTACCATCCCATCAATGTTTAAACTTAATTGCTAAAATTCTTGCCTACCTTGCCCCATGAAATACCCTATATCTCTGATTTAATTCCCCAGCTTCAAAAGTGCCCCATCTTTTCCATACAACCCTGAAAATTTATAAAAGCATTTCCTATCACTATACCTAGCCTAATATCAGTTCATAATCGTACTTTGTCGAATATATTTTCCATGGAGAGAGCCCTCTCCTAACCTTGTAGGGCTAGCTACAAGGCTAAGCGTGGTTTAAGGTTACCCTGATTTTCCTTTTTTAGCCCGAGGTTCAAATTAGGTGCTAAAATTTCTGGCGACTCCACTGGGGAACAAAAAGATCATAGATTCCCTGGAAAAGAAAGATAAATTTTAGATCCAATTGTTGATGGTGAACAATAGTTGGATACATCTGAAGGCTGAATCATTCACCTGGTGACTCCATTCACTGAAAGATCCAGAAAATCAATCCTTCATGGTGACTCCACTGCAGGAAGATCAGTAGTTTTAAGATTTTTGTTTTAAGATGGCAAGTGTTGCAAGAAGGTATGCTACCATGAGCCGAGATCACATTCCAGGTTTCTCAAATAAAATGCCTAAGGTAGATTAGCAAAGGAGTTTTCCTATGTTCAAAAATGTGAAAGGTAATGATGCTTCTCTTCATCTAGTGAGATTTCACATGCATGTGCATAAATTAAAGATTGATTTTGCTGAAGATTGCTTGATGAAGATGTTCATGGCTACTCTAGAAGATGTAGCTCGATCTTGGTATGAAAATTTTCCACCTGCTTGTATTTATTGTTTAAAATATTTTCATACAATATTCTTTGAAAGGTACAAAGAATCTTGTCCATCTTTAATATTAGTGCAGAATTGTTGTAAACATGTTAACAGCTTCATTGAAAATCTTGAGAATTTTTATGGAGATGATGAATTAATGGATGAAGAAATCATGGAAGCCCTATATGAAAATTCATTTCAGCAGCATACAGAAATCTTAGAGAATACTTATCAAGATCAGCAGGCTAAAGATCTTTGTACAGCTGAAAATGATGGAAGACAAGGTCTTATTTCAGATCTGATTGCAATAAAGGATGATATGCAGGAAAATGATGTTCCAAACTCACATAGTGATGAAGTTAAGCCAGACATAGAGTTAAAATGTGATGAGGAAGAATATGTTGTTCTAGATCCCATAAAGGAGAGTTATATTGTTCAGGTCACCTCAAATGAAGAAAACAGAGTTATAGACCTAAGTGTTTCCATTCCATCAGAAAAAAAGTCTTGATGAGGAGGTAATCCATTCCCTCTATGAAAAAAAGATGAGGTCTGTGTTCAAGTAAGTGAAAAAGTTTATTTGGATGAATCTTTGGTAGATGACAGAAATGTCAGTTTTGGATTTCAAGAAACATCTGAATTTTTTTCTCTTATGACTGATGAATGTGATAAGAAATATGCAAATTTGGTTGCCATGCCATATGAAAATGATCAAAAATATAGTCAGACTACAGAAGACCAGAGCATTAAGAACTACCATTCAGATTCTTCTTCCTATGTTTCATGCTTTGAAATATTTTTTCAAGAGGAAATATGCTCACCTACTTGTTCAGAATTTTTTGAAGACCAGAACACACTCTTACTGAGGTACATTATGAAGAGAGGTAAGAATCAAGAAGAAAAGACACCTTGTTTCTTCTATATCAGCAGGAGGTAAATCTGCATGTTTTTCAGGATCCAGTGGCAGATCTAGTGTAGTTAGCAGTAAAGGTAATTATTGCAATATTCAGTGATGAAGGAGATTATGGTCAACAATGTTT
The DNA here is from genome assembly GCA_034641835.2 of Pinus albicaulis. Classification (NCBI taxonomy): domain Eukaryota; kingdom Viridiplantae; phylum Streptophyta; class Pinopsida; order Pinales; family Pinaceae; genus Pinus; species Pinus albicaulis. The sequence goes on from CM076579.1 coordinate 404,417,733, forward strand.
TTGGACGACTAGTTGAAAATATCTATTGTTGTTCAGAGGATCTAATCAGGAGAATCGATCAAGGAGGCATTTGCTTGATTGGTTACACTAGCATTTTGATATCTCCTGATGGCACATTTGTTTTCAAGAAACACAGGTGGTTGTCATCAGGATTTGAAATCCTCAAGTCTTGGTTATGTACTTCCATCAAGCGTCAAAGTTTAAGTTTTGTCTTAGTTAGCTTTGAGTCACTTTTTAGTTAGTTTGTCGAGTCAATTTTCTTTCAGTATTCACTTTGGTTTTTAGCTATTGACTCCATGCCCAATGGATAAGGCTACTGGGTCTATGGTGTTCTTGGCACCTCCAAGGAGCTACCATCCTCATTGGAGCCAATGTTAGTGTCAGTATTTACATACTTCCACCAGGGATCAAAACAAATTTTCATGTACATCTTAGGTGTCCCATTCTAAAGAAATTTTCAATCATTCCATTAGGTCATGATATAACATTATTCCACTCGTGTTTGTCCTTGTCAGGTCTGTTTTTCAGAGGATTTATTCACTAGATTTTCACTATAAATCATGTTCCAAGTATGTCCATCAGAAAGATCCTGGAAAGAGCTTTCCAACAGTATATTAGACTCTCAAAACTCACTCCTGGATTGAAATTTATGCCTAAGAGAAAGAAGGTCCCCTATAGCCTAACCCTTCCCCTTTTCCCATTTTCTTCTTAAACTTTATTTCATAAAAAAATTGAAGTTTTTCTTTATAAAACCCCTTTTCCCCTATTTGATTGCATAAATCACATTGCAAAGGCCCTTTTAAACCATAAACTCTGATGCAATTAAACAGACCCTTTTTCCGCATTTTCCCTTAAAAATTTATAATAAAATTTCAAAGTTTTTGTATTATAAATCCCCTCTTCTGATCGCATTACACCTTCCCCTCCGATCCGATCGCATCGGAAATTTGCAAGCGCCCCAAATTTTATGTCCGTTCCTTTGAATTTCGCCGATGTGATTGACCCCTCCTGATTATTTCGATTGCGATTGACTCCCAATGCTTCCCCGTTGATTACATCTCCACCGTCAATCCACCCATTTGATCGAAGGACCCACAACCAATCACTCCATCGCGATCGTCATTTTCTCATAACACTTTAAAACTTATGACCCCACTCCTCCGATATTTCGATTCCGATTGGTTGGGCCCCACCAAAATTCCTTTCGCCCTTTCCAAACAAATGCGGTTTATTCCTTTGTAAATACGCTAAATTCATTTTAAAATGTTTATTAAGTACCTCATCGGTATTTTTAACCTCCACTTCCCTCCCCGTCGATGTGATTGATCGCAATTGGCTATTCCCTTTGCACAACACATTTGCTCCTCCTCCCCGCGATTTCCAATTGCGATTGGCCTCCTTTGGGTCCCACCTTATAACCTTTCCACCTTTCAATAAAAAATGTTGTTTTTACTTTGTAAAGGCATAAAGTTTGATTTAAATCCATTTAAACGGATTTCTCCAATCGAACACTACTTTTCCTTGTTCATCCTTGCTCTTCTATTGTATTATCCCATTGCATTTATTCCAATCGCATCGGAGTTTTTATGCCTCTTTCCAAATATACCTATTCGTTTCCCGCTCCGATCCCCAATTGAAATTGCACCATCGCATCACATATATCCAAATCACTCTATTCCAAAACACTTCCCCTCTTCTGATTGCGATTGCCATTCGGGCCCACATCCCGGCCCTTTCGCCCTTTTCCATTCAAAAGGGGATTTTTCTTCATTTAAGGCATAATTTCAAATTTTTTATGGTTTCAAAGGTATTTTCTTCAAAGTTGGTTTTCTTTAAAGGATAAAGACAAAGAAAGGAAACATTCAAAGGGCTGAGAGCTAATTATGAAATGGAGACCTCTACGATAGCTAAAAAATAGGGATCTGTTCTTCAGATTGCCTATTTTTCATTCATCTAGTGTAACACCGAAACCTTCAGATGGTTAAAAATATATTTTGCTCCTTATTTTCAGGGGCATGCTGTTGGTCTCTTTACTATGATCGGATTTCAGTTTCTAAGCTGCTAAAACAACTCCTCTTTCTGTGGATCTACTTCCGTCAGAATTTTGGTCTATTTAATGTAATTTTCAGTCATTTGCAGTCAATCAGTAGGTAAGGGGAATAGTGTGGAAATCAAGGAGGACACTCTGTGCTCCCATTGTAACAGTTTGAAAGGGAATTAATAAGATATGCAACTCTGATTTGTGGGATTCATGTGGTATGAATTTTAGCATTTGTTCTTTCCTTTGTGTTCATCTATAAATTTTTATGTTCACCATTCATTCATAAACATTTCTAGTTGAATGCTTTCAAGATAGATAGGTAGAATCCATTTTTAATGCTCTGCCTTGGGAAATCATTCAATATTCTATGTTTTTCCTTCTGTTTGAAAAGGATCCATATCCCATGCCCTTTTCATCTCCTCATCAGTCTTACCATCCCATCATTGTTTAAACTTAATTGCTAAAATTCATGCCTACCTTGCTCCATGAAATACCCTGTATCTTTGATTTAATTCCCGAGTTTCAAAACTGCCCCATCTTTTCCATACAACCCTAAAAATTTAGAAAAACATTTCCTATCATTATACCTAGCCTAATATCAGTTCATAATCATACTTTGTTGAATATATTTTCCATAGAGAGAGCCCTCTCCTGACCTTGTAGGGCTAGCTACAAGGCTAAGCGTGGTTTAAGGTTACGCTAATTTTCCTTTTTCAGCCTGAGGTTCAAATTAGGTGCTAAAAAATACAAAAAAATCTGGGCACCAGACATGGTTGGCCCTATAGAGAAAATCATGGCAGTAATACCTATTTCACTCGAAGACAAAAAATATGATTGATTCACACCCTCAAATGAGATTTACAGAACTCGACCCCTTTCCGGCCCACTAGAAACCCCAACACTCTCCCTCAACTCTCTGTGTTAGCCTTTCTGGCCCACGTCAGCCTATGCACTACCCTAGAAGGGCTTTCATAACCCTCTCTCTACTTACGCTACCCCTGCGCTACTTGGACTGGGCCTATGTTACCCTTGAAGGGTTCCTGCGGCTTTTAGGCTGCCTTCTACATGGTTCTGGTTGAACTGCGTAGCATTGGTTGGCCTCTGCATTGCCTAGTATGCTACCTCTCTGCGATTTTTGTAATCTTGGCCTTAGGTTAGATCATCCCTCACCAACCTTTTCCCCTCACCGCACTGCAAACTCACTTCGAAATTCTTAGCAAACCACGCCCTAGAATTTTGACTTAGCTTCAGTGCTCTGCCAATGTGTGTGTTCTCCAACAGATCCCAAGCCCTTCTCTTATACTTTTTGGAAAACCAATGAACATGATCTAATCTCTAATTGACTGCTAATATTATAAGCTTCTTGATCCACGTCACTTAGATCATTCTCATCACATGTTTAATTAATTCACTTTAATCCTTTAATTTTCCTAAGTTAGACTTAGGGTCCTTAATTAAAAAGATTAATTATTTGAATAAATCTTAAACCAGATGGAATTTCTCCAAATGCTTTTCGGGTCTTGGATATCTCATGTATAAAATTTCGGAGCTAGAGAACATTCGATGCTACCCCAAAATCTCAATAGTGTATATGAGATTTCTCGTCATCATACATGTTTGTGTTCACAACCTTTCTTCACAAAAACTTCATATAATTTCTCAAAATTTACCTTCATCATTCCTTTGTCTCTCACCGGTATTTATTTCTCAATCACATCTGAACTAGCCTATGAACTCATCATGTTACCATCATTTCAACACATACCTATCCTACTACAAGTGGGTTTCCATCATGGATTACAAATTATTCATAATGCCAACAATATATCCCTTTCGAATTGATGGCAACCATGTTGGTGTTTGAATACCACAACCTGTAGATACATGTAAAGAACATTAAACATGAAGTTAGTATCCCCCTTTGACATCAAGGGAAAAGGGTGGACCAACACCGAATGAAGGCTTCGCTTTTGATTTGAATCTGACTGTTAGTTTTTGTGTGCTAATTTGATCTTCAAAATTATAAATAATTTGTTGATCTTTTTCTTCATGTGCATAGGTTTCTTGAGGTGTTTGTGAGTGTTAAATAGGTAAATGTATTGAATTTTATGTGAAATTCATGAGGAGAAAAAATTAAAACATAATGGTGAACAATAGTAAAAAAAATGTATAGCAAACCATCCAAATGATCCATTAACACAATGTGTTGATGAAGGAGTTCACCCCTCCTGGGCCACATCTCCTCGGTCTAGCTTCCATGGCTTGGGCCTCTGTATAAGCTCAAAATGTTAAAAAGTGTTTTTCTACAATCATCTACTATTCCTTAAACCTACTTCAATGTGTTCAGAATGTCAAAATCATCCGAAATAGACTCTTCTTGCTCCCAATTTGGTCGAATTTTTCAAAAGTTATGGACAAAATAGTTTGGTCTAGGAAATCTTCAATAAATTTGGAGATGAATCTAGTTAAGGCCGCAAAATTTTGGGTTGGCGCCGAATTTGGCGAACCGCGGAATTTTCTTCCATATTAAACTTAGAGTTTAATTAAATTTAAGTGGGATTAATCTGTGGATAAGCATGGTTTAGCACTATAAGTGTGTTTAACACTAATCTAGATTAATGATATGGATTAGTGCATTAAAAATGGTTTAAGGGTTTAAACCCACATTTCAATATTAAATCTTGTGCATTAGTGTAACTTTGCTCCGCCTTTGGTCGAATGGAATGTTCATGTGGGGAGGGGGTTGGCCTGCGGGGCTGGCCCCCTCCATTCCCTCACTGGATAAACAACGTTAATATAAATATAATCGAAGAGGATACCATGTTAAGAATCGAAGTCATGGTGTATTGGTATGGAGTGTGTGTTGTTTGGGGGAGGTCGTGGGGTCAAGCGCAGACCTTTACCCAATGTGTATATAATAAATTTTTCTCCACCATATATATGAAATAATATATAACTTGAATATATAAGGTTATGACCTTTGGAATATATATGCGTAACTCGACCTTCGTCATATCATAAATTTAGAATTTGGACTTGAATAAAGATGTCGACCACCATATGAGATATAGTTTGATCATAACATAAAATGCCCATACCTTGGTCCACCAGAGGGGGTTCGTGGTGGCCCCTGGCTACACCATGTGTCAGCCTCTGGTTGGACTGTACCCAACGTTTAAAAAAAATCAAATTCAACCTTAGGATAGATAAAAACAAAATTCACCATCCAAACTTCACTGAGGAATCCTGTAGTGACACTTGTCACAGTGTCATTGTGCAAAAATGATAGAATATTCCTAGAATATCCCTTTTTTGTTGACTATACTTCCATGTCACCATTTTGTCATATTCTGTTAGTTTTTTAGTTATTTAGGAAAATGAAGAACATGCCATATCTTCCTCATCCGGACTATGTTTTCGATGAAACGAATTGCGCCAGATTCTTGCCGATGAGATATTTGCTTTCGTTCAGATTCCAATCGATTCTGAGAACTTTAATTTTTGAGTTTGGACGTTGAGCATCTGATCATTCCTCCCTACTAGAAGCCTTTTGGACCACAAAATCTGTTTGATTACTGATCATGCAAATGAGGGTATTGTTCCCTCACCTCTCCAGTCTCAATCCACTAAAATTTTCCAATTTTCATCAATTGGAGCTTTTCACAAAAAACTAAGCTTTTTCCTTGACTCTTGAGACCCTACCTTGCTATTGTTGACACTTGTGCTGAAATTTTCCTGAATTTAGAGAGCAGCAAGCTATTCTTGCAGAAACAACATTGTTCCCACCTCAACCATCAATCAAAGGAAACTTAAAAATTGTCTCACCTCACACACTATTGTCATGGCGATTCTTACATTCTCTTGCTTTATACTTGTGTCGACTCTTGACCAAATATTTTTTCCATTTCCATGTACCCTTTGGATACCAAAAAAAAGCACTTGTGGAATGTATGCCTTATTTGTTAAAATTCTTTGTCGCTTTCTCTTTCACGTTTTCACTCTTGCACTGACATCTTGTTTCCAACACTGCTCGACACTAATGTTGAATGTTGCAAATCTGTCACATCTTTTTTACCTCCTTTCAAAAGAAACCTGTTAGAGTCCTGAAACATCTCATTGCAAGCATAAGAAACTTTAATGAAATCAACTTGTTCATTCAATGCATCTTTGTGAAAGCTTGATTCAAAAAATATCTATGTTTGATCATTAACAAAGTCAAATTTTGACTTGTATTCACTATTCTCTTCATTTATCCTTCATGTAAAAGAGACAAACTTGTCTTCTTCTTATGTGCTCTAACTATGTACTCAATTCTGTCTGTAAAAAAGTGATACATATTCTCATGGCGATGAAATATTTCTTTCCTATCATACATATAAGGACTTCCTAAAACAAGACCTGAAATTTCAAGACACCACATCAAGTTCAACTTCATGAAGAAAGTTTGAATTGATGGCAAACCTTAGTATGCACTTCCTTGTTACCTGCAAGTTTGAATTCTTGCATATCCACCCTAAAGGATAAGGTCTTGGTTGTATAATAGTTTGAAGGTTTATCTCCTTAACTAATTCTTTGGAAATCAAATTAGCTTGAGATCCACTATTAAAAACTGTGTCTATATTTGTATATATAGAAACAAATCTAATAAGGAAAAGTTCAATTCTTGTATCCTCATCTTGAGTGACATTGGAACAATTTGAAGAACTGGTGCTTGCTATGTGTTTACCTTTCAAACCCACCGTTGTAATATTTGTTTCATCTCTGAATCTGAACCTAAGTCATGTTCAATTATTGCAACAATTTCTCCCTTTTCTTTGGATTTTAGTTTGTTTGGCTTTAACTCTGGATGAAGCTGCCAACAATGGTCTGCATCATGGCCATTCTTTCCACTGTTTACATGTGATTTTCCCTTTCTCTCTTTTGATAGAGTTATTTCGCTTTCCTCTTTCATTAAACTTTCCCTTTCCTTTACCCTCATACTCAAGGAAACTATCACTTTTTCTCATCTATATTATGTTTCCCTCTTACTTCTAAATGTTTGGCTTGAACGCAAACCTCATCTAAGTTTGTGGGATTCAACATGCGAATAGTGTGCCTAAGGTAACTATGCAAACCCCCAATATACTTTAACAAATTTTCTTGAGAATACAAATTAATACCCAAAATAAGAGCTCTTCTCCTAAATTCATGAGTATAATCTTGACACTTTGCCCTTTCAATTGTCTAAAATTTATCCAGTGCATAATGGATCTTTGCATGTAAGCTAGAGGATAAAATTTCCTTTTAATGGCAGTAATAAAACTTGACCAAGACATAGATATCTTACCGTAGTTTTTAATCTCTTCTTTGGTCCTTGCTTCCCACCATACAAGTGCAGATCCATCCATCCTCAATGGACCCAATTGAATATTTATGTCATCTTTGCGAAGGTTCTAAAGTATCCAATACACCTCCAATTGATGAATCCAATTGTCCAATTTCTTTGAATTTACCTCGCCATTATACATTAGAAGCTCAAATTTGACATCAGGTTTGAGTAAAGGAGTTTTTCGTTTTGTGGTATTTGAGTGAGTATGGGTAGTTTTGGTTGTGGAAGTGGAAGATGATGTTGATGGTGATGATGTGGACAATGATGAAGATTGTGGAGATGGAGGAGGCTTTCCTCCACTTCTCTTTGAATTCCTCTCTTCATCCTTTTTGTCCCTCTCTTCAAAGAGGATCCTAACCCTTTCATTCAGTTCATAGAAATCCTTCTTGTATGATTCCTCTTCTAAAAGACCTTCAGTCTCTCAAAAACCTAACATGATGGCTATGGATTCAAGCTCAATTTCTGGTGCAACTTGTACCTCTTCAATCATAGATTCTGGTGAAACTTTAACCTCCTTAATCTCAGCTTCTGGAGATAAAAATTTAGGTGCTTCAAGTGTATCTGTGAGTGAAAATTTGGGTGGAGATGGTGCCCTTGTGGCTTTCCCTCTTCTAGTCTTAATCTCAGAACTTGCAAACAATAGTTTCCCTTCTCCTCTCTGCAACTTTAACCTTGTAAGCATCAGAAATTTTCAACCATTAAAACCCTACTTGCACAAAAATCAAGGAAATAAAGAAAATAAGCTTGGAAACCTTTTCAAATAGGATCTAATACCAAAATTTGATCCGAATTTGAATTTTAGTTTTGTTGTGCTAATTTCATCTTCAGAATTATAAATAATTTGCTAATATTTTGATTCATTTGCATAGGTTTCTTGAAGTATTTGTGAGTGTTAAATAGGTAAATGTATTGAATTTTATGTTAAATTCACGAGGAGAAAAACATTAAAACATAATGCTTAAATGCAGCAATAAAACGTATAACAGACCATCCAAATGATTCATTAACACGGTGTTTTGATGAAGGATTTTACCCCTCCTGGGCTACATCTCCTTGGTCCAACTTCCATGGCTTGGGCCTCTGTATTAGCTTGGTCCAACTTCCATGGCTTGGGCCTCTGGTCAAAATGTCGAAATCATCCAGAATAGATCTTGCTCCTAATTTGGTCAAATTTTTCAAAAGGTATGGCCAAAACAGTTCAGCCTAGGAAATATCCACTAAATTTGGAAATGACTCCAGTGAATGCCGCTAAATTTTGGGTTAGCTTCGAATTTCGACCGACCGCCAAGTTTTCCGCCATATTAAACTCGGATTTTAATTAAATTTAAGTGGGATTAATCTATGTATAAGTATGGTTTAACACTATAAGTGTGTTTAACGCTAATCTGGATTAATGATATGGATTAACGCATTAATAATGGTTTAAGGGTTTAAACCCGCATTACAATATTAAATTCTACACATTACTGTAACTCCGCTCCGCCTTTGGTTGAATGTAAAGGTCATGTGGGGAGGGGGCTGACTTGCTCCATTCCCCCACCGGATAAACAACATTAATATAAATATAATCAGAGAGCATACCATGTCAAGAACTGAAGTCATGGTGTATTGGTATGGAGTGCGTGTTGTTTAGGGGAGGTCATGAGGTCGAGCCCCGACCTCCGCCCAACCTGTATATAATAATTTTTTCTCTGCCATATATATGAAATAATATATAACTTGAATATATAAGTTTCTGACCTTTGGAATATATATGCGTAACCCGACCTTTGACATATCATAAATTCAGACTTTGGAGTTGTATAAATATTTTGACCACCATATGAGATATAGTTTAACGATAGCATAAAATGCCCATAACTTGGTCCACTAGAGGGGGCATGTGGTGGCCCCTGGCAGCACTATGTGTGAGCCTCTGGTTGGACTATCCCCAACCTTAAAAAAAATTCAAATTCGACCTTAGGATAGATAACAAAAATTTCACCATCCAAACTTCACCGGTCAATCCTGTAGTGACACTTGTCATAGTGTCGTTGGGAAAAATTGACAGAATATTACTAGAATATCCATTTTTTTTTACTGGGCTGCCATGTCACCATTCTGTCCTGTCCTGCAATTTTTTTAGATGTTTAGGAAAATAAATAGTAGACTCTATCTTCCTCATCTGGACTACGTTTTCGATGAAACGAATTGCACCAAATTCTTGGTGACGAGTTCTTCGCTATTGTTCAGTTTCCAATTGATTATCAGCACTTTCATTTTTTAGCTTTAACACCAAGCACTTGATCAGACTTTCTTGTATCTCTGATCTGCACTACATACTAACCATGCTCCCCCTTAGTAGAAGTTGAATCTTCTGAAATATTTTCAATGAAGTACATGACTCTATGATTCACCAAAGACTCAAACATACATTAATGACCCAACCAAGTGGGGCTACATATTTGACTCCATCATCACATCATCTACCCATCATGGGATTACATACATAATTGAGTTGACCTTCAATAGTAAAAATGTGACTAAGTATAATAGGAATTACATTATTGGTATTTACATGAAATTTACATCAAATGAAAGATATGACTTTTATAACCAAGACCAAAAGACCTCAATTGGATGAGCATGATTCAACCAAATACAAGAGTTTTTTCAACAACATCACAAACATAATACCAAAAATGCATCATTAGCAGAAAAGCTAATGCTCCCCCTGAACCTGCTCATAGGTCATCATAACTCAATACCACTTATAAGTAATATCAATAGACTGTAACCATCAGCATCAGAACAAGATATCCAAATAATAATTGTTTGAAGCATATCATAGTTTGTTATTGAGTCTATCCTAGTGTTTCTCTATAAAAGAAAAGCATACATGATTATCTTTCATAGGACCCGTGTACAGAAAGTGAACTATTAAAACTTCACAACTTTAGCTACCGCTTCATGATGAACTACTTCGTGGTAGCCATGAATCTGAGAAGCTTAGTATTCGTCATTTTTTTTTTTAAATTACAATACAATTCAATAAAAAATCTTGCTCTAATATCTTTTAATTAAATATATGTAAAATACATTTTAAAAGAAAAAAATATATGAAATTAATATATTAAAATTTTTAAAAATATAAATATTTCCACATCAAAATTGTAATATTTAAAAATATTAATTAAATTAACTATATTATAAATTTTGTTATGATAACATGTATAAAAAACATTATTAAATCCAATGTCATGACTAAAATTACACTTACAATTTAATGTAAACACGCATTCAACCTTCAACGCCAATAATCCTCCAATCGCGGTATACATTTTAGTTTTTATAATAATCTAATTAACAACAATTTATGCATTGTTACGCAAGGTAACGTCAGCGCACTGTATTGTGGTCACTGTATTGAATGACAACAGGTTCAACAAATTTTCAGTTTACAGTTGTAATCGTTATGTTATTGAGTTAGTTAGTATTAACCAAGTTATATTTCTAAGTTCGTTTTCATTTTATTTGTGAAATCAATATTATATTATATTTACTTTTATTTAGTTAGTTTTATATTATTTTTATTTTTCCATAGTGTTTTTAGAATTTTTATTTAATTATTAATAATTATTAGATAAATGATATGTAAGTTGTGTAAAAATTTAATTGATGATTAATATGAAGGGAGGAACACAAATTGAATGCTCTGAGAAGAATATTGGGTGGATTGTTTATATTGTTGGTGGAGTGAGGCTACACCTAGCTTATTTAATTCCCTTACCTATCACCCTAACCATGGTGCTTTTTGGGCAGGATTTTTTGGATGGGTCAACTCGGTGCAAAAAATATCAATATTATGAAAGAAATATGTATCAATCTCACACTATATTTACTTATGTTTTGCTATAGAGGTTTTAGAATTTTAATTAATAATTATTAGGTGAATGCAGTAATAGTCATTTTTTCTCCACCCCATATATGTGAATGTCCTTGTGTAAATTTATTTTACATAAGTTGTGCAAAAATTTAATTGATGACTGAGGACACCGATCCAAAGCTAAGAGATCAAGTTTTTGTTTATTGTTTGTATTATTGGTGGAGTGCCAAGAGAAGGCCACACCCACCTCATTTAATTTCCTTACCTAACACCCTAACTACGATGCTTCTTGCGCTGATAAGAATTAAAGTTCTGAGATGGGAAATGTGGGTGAAGGATAGTGTCCATCCATGTTCCCTTCCTAATGGACCGAGGGAAATAATCACATGGTCAGAAGGAAAAGGGAGGTAAACAAAAAAATATAAAAAATGATAGCACACAGAACAAAACAGGGAAAGATAAAGAAAACATACAGAAAGGAGAGTGCATACAAAAAAAAACAAAGAAAAAAGACGTGAGTGAGAGACAAGTTGGGAGTTCCTTGAAGGCAGAGGACTTGTTCAAAAAGTTAGTGGAAGGCGATTTTATATATATTTATATAGTACCTTAAACTAGCAATTGCACCACATGTGGCAAAGGAAACATCGTAAGGTGGTAGTAAAGGAAAATTTTGCATAAAAGATGGAAATAATAACATAGAAGAAAGAAGTAAATTTTTTATGATTGTAACTTAGCACGAACAAAATTAAGAACCTGTCAATGAGTTTTTTTGGCATTTGCATCAATTGTGAGTACATAAATTTTTTTATTCCACAGTATCCCCTAGTTTTCTGACCACATAGAATTATTAATTAAAGAATGGTTTCGAGAGCTCAATTTCTCCATGAATTTATTCTCTTATTCATATCCCAAAACAATCCATACTGAAGTTTCAACCAACTCAGAGATCCAAGCTTGACCCAACCATAGACTCCTCTTCCATCAGCATGTGCAGTATGGATTAGTGCCACTTATTCATATAGATGAGCTACAACCGACCCATCATTGATCTTTCTATTTCCTCAGAACTTTGCATTACCATAACAATCAATATAGTTGATCAATTCATCTGATAGTTAACCATGGAAATGAATTCTGGAGGACCAACATGGATGCACAGAAAATGCAAACTTTGGCTACGAGACAGAGACTTCAACCATAATGAATATGAAATTACCAAAAAAAGATAAATGACTATTGCAAATGATAAATTTTTTATTACAAATAATGACTAAATTTTTCATGTATACGACTATTAGTAGTTAATTTACAATATCTTATAACACGACCGAAATTTAGTCATACATCTTTGATCATTAATTGGTTTCAAATGATGACTAAAATTTGCATATATATGACTATTAGTAGATAATTTACAGTATCTTATAACACGACCAACATTTTGGTCATATTTCTTTGGTCATTAATTATTTTTCTCAATTTATTATATGGTAATGTATTTTTGTGGTATATTTGGTTATTAATTGTGGTAATTAATGATTAAATCAATGACTAAATTAATCACCAGATTTATGACTAAATATACTATCAAATAATAAAATTGAGACAAAAAATTAATGACTAAGCTAAAAATGACTAAAAGTTTGTCGCGTTATAAGATATTTTAAATTAGCTACTATTGGTCACTGAATGAAAAATCGCCATTTATATGCAAATTTTAGTCATTATTTTAGTAATTAATTAGCCATTTTCTACTAGTGTACTATTTATGGTAAGTGGCATCTCTCTCAAGCTATAGATATATGTGTTCTACAACTTAACTCTTCAGGGTCCTGTTGGGAATATCAATAGATGAAAGGATAGGCACAATCCTTACCATTTATGGTAAGTATTATCCCTCCTATTATCGACAAGAAATGGGATAGAAATGATCATTACGTCACAAGGTAAGTGGAATCTCTCCTATTATCTGTGGTTTCTTCAATTATAGAATTATCTCAACGCTAGTAGAGTTTCTTGAGTTGTAGAATTGTCTCCTCACTGGAAAATTTTCTCGTGTCATACCATTCGCTCCCTGTTGGAAGAGTTTTTCGGGTCGTAACATTGGCTCCCCACTGGCAGATATTCTTGGGTAGCAAAATTGGATTCCTGCTGGCAGTGATTCCAAGTGGTAATAGTGGCTTCTCGATGGATATAGGGTGGTATATTGGGCTCCCCTCCAATGTAAAATTCTTCTTCTTTTAGATTAGAGAGTGTTAAGAATATGATAAGAGAAGAGATGAGAAGAGATGAAAATAGATGACATTTGATAGTGATGAGATACTTGTGATGATAAATATGTTAGAGTCGGTAATTTCTCCCTAGATGAGAGGGAGTTTTAATTTTGGGAAACTAAGGGAAAAATATGCTCATTTAGAAAATTTTCCTCATCAAGGAACACCCCTAATAGCCCTTGGAAGAATTTAATTTGGTTCAGGAAAATATATTTTAATATGGAAACCCACATGTGCTAAAAAATGACAGGTTGTCCCAAAAACGAAATTGGACACCTTTTGGATGGCTATAAATACAAGTCCAATGACCCTCATTTGGAGATCATCAATCATTGTTCTTTATTTGTTTTGGCTCTCACAGGTCTTAGGTTAGTTCATGGAAATTGGTTCGCACATGTCCAAAATTGCAGGCTACGAAGGTCACATGTGTGATTAGGGTTTTTTTCTCTTATCCATAGGGATGCTACATGATATTTTCGATTTCAACCATAATAATGCAAGCCTATGAGTGCATTTGGAGGGTTTTGACTCATTTTCAAGGCCATACAATTTATTGTTCAAGGAAAATATAGACAAAAAACAAGGACCCAATTCATTTTTTTATTTTTTATTTAACAAGCTAAAGATATGCCAAAATATACCACAAAATGAACTCACATGTTTTTGAACACTTTGTTTTATTTAGTTAAATATTCCTACTCAATCTTAATCATGTTAAGGTAAAATATTCATGCAAGAGAATCTTACCTCCAAGTCAAAAAACCTTTGACTAGGAATAAATGGGTCTTTAATTTATCAAGGGAGTTGGTTTCCTAATTAAGTGTGATTGTTTAATTATTTGTATTTCCTATGTTTCTAAGGAAATATAAAAATATTGTGTAAATAGGATTAAGATTGAGGATATCGTAATCAAATTTAATTCTTGGAAGATATGTCAATAATTTTTGAAAAATTTAGAGAGATATTAGGATTAGGTAGATCCCTTACGAGATAATGGATCTAGAGCATCCTATAGATAGGTATAGTTGAGGATTTAGTGGATGTGAACTTATTATAGTTCAAATCCTTTACATAATTATGTAATACTAAGGATTGAGTTAATCATCAAGAGACAAGAGTTGTGATACTTGACTGTAGAGGCCAATTATGGACATGAGGCCAAAGGGGGTGGATCCAATGTAAATCAAGACAGGGGAGGGCCTTTTGTAATTTTGTACAGAACACGTGAATTATGAAATAAAAATTATGTTTCTATGTTGAATGATTTTTTTATAAATGCCATTATTTGGTATGAATTTTAATTCCAATAGCTGAATGAGATTAATATTATGAGGGAGAGTGACATGAGGAGGCTAAAAAATTTGGAACATGGCTTAACAAAAGAGAAAAACCCCTTCTTTACAATTAATGAAGGCTCATTCTTAGTCGTTGATCTACATGTCAAATAAATGATTCGATTCAATCAAAAAAAAAAGATGTAGTGAAAGAATGGGGATCTAAAATTATATTATCCAAAGTCATTTTTTGATGAAAGAGACTGGTAAGAAAATTCTCGTCATTCTGGGAGCAACAAATTCACTTCCCCTAGAATAAAATACAAGTATTAGAGTAGGTTTTAATATGTGAAAGTTTTTTTATTCGACATGGATTCAGTAAGTATAACCCAATCACATCAAGGAATTTGCCATCCCAGAACATCCTTACCTGGATATTTCCATAAGTGACTGGTTCAATAACTATCCAGAAAAAATTATTGTTGACAAGTGATGGAGGAAATTTTTGGTAGTTGATGGTTTATTTCCCATCCCACAGGTCAAAGCAAAGAAGAGATTCAAAATGATGGGACAAAAAGTTATCATCAAGACATACTTTTAGCTTTGTGACAAAATTGTGGAGAGTGGCACATATTGGGAAATATCCCCATCTCGAAAGTATTTCCCCAGAATTAAAAAATGGAGACTCAGTACACAAAAAATGGGGTGAATCTACACAAATTTACCACGGGTTGAAGTTAAGGTAACGAGCACGATCATGTTGCCTTCCCATTTTTTCGCTCGAGAAATAAGTGTTGATTTTAATGGATTTTTCAATTGAAGTTGATGGAGGCTAGTGCAACAATTGATGGGAGCCCTTTTTCCACCCTAGATTAGATTCACCCTGGAAATTTTGAAAGGAGGCAAGGTGGACGCAAAATGAAATCATCGAGACTTGATGCTTCAGTCATATCCCTTGGTCACAAAGTGTTATCCCATTATTGAAAGGGAGTTGTGCCAAAGAGAAGGGGATACGATATAGAATGGGGCCGCGTTAGTTTAAGAGGAAGCTGTAGTTCCTCCTCACTCTCTCTCTCTCTCTCTCTCTCACACACACACACAGATATATATATATATATATATATATATATATATATATATATATATATATATATATATATATATATATATATATATATACGTAAGCTTGAATTTGATGGTTTAAGAAAAGGCCCCTTCCCTTCATTATATATGACTTGGGCCAAACATGTTATAATATGGTTTTGGCTATAATGATTCCGCCCAAGTTTGGGGTCACACATGTTTACTATATGGTTCTTGAATCTTGTGGTTTTGTTTAAAAGAAATCCTCCCACTTGGCTCTGAAATGAATCACCTTTGTTATGTTATTACTCGTTCTTTTTCCATATTCATGATTGAAATTTATTACCAATTAAAATATTTTTATAAATATGGAACTAAGAGGTTGGATTAAGGAAAGTTCCTATTCGACCAAAGAGTTGGGGTCTCTAATAAAAGGAAGATATTGTTAGTCAAACTTGCTACCCTAGATAAAATTGGTATATCAGTAGGCTAAAAATTTCTTATTTAATAATTGAATAAATTTGATGATAGTGATAATACTCGAAGCAAACTAGCATAGGAGAGATCAATAGATAAGTTTTTCAAGACAAAGAAATGGTGAATCAAGGATATAACCGATAGTGGCACTCGATAGCACAAAGGAATACTTTTCTTAGTTGAAAGGACATTAAAGGACTATACAGTCAATAGAGGTGTTGCTAAGGATGTTAAATGATAATATCATGCCATTGATCTTACAATTGAGAGTATTTCTTGTGAAATCAAATCGTGTGGAATCTGTTGAAAATATTAGTATGATTGTTAAAGTTTTTCTTTTGCGTTATTTAACCACTGTTTGAATATGGAAACCAATGTGAGATTCTAGTTGGGGGGGGGGAAGATAGAGTAGATTTTCTCACTGACCAATATCGCAGTAATTAAGATTTGGGAAGCATGGAAGATAAATATTTTTCATTTCAATTTGATTGAAGATTGAAGAAATTGTGCTTTAAGAGTATGCGAAAGAACACTAAATTCTTTAAAATTTATAAGGAATGAGTTATTGGATATAAGAGGTGATTGTATAAGATTAAAATAGTTGATGCATTCTTAAGAAAGATTGTTTGAAATAAGTACAGAGAAATTCTTCTCTTGAAAAGGAATTGGCTTAATAAAGTGGATCAAAGGTAGACTACTAAAGATAAAATATTAGCATATATATTATAAAGGCTATTATAATGTTTTTTATATTAAATTTTGTGATGAAGAATTGCGTTGTAGGTAATAGATTGGTTGAAACCATTATAGGAGTGAAGTTGTGACAGAGGAAGAGGGAGCAAGCAGAGCTCTCAAATGAAGAAATTGTGAAATAACCCCAACACCAAGATGAAATTGCTAGAAGGAAAAGAGGAAAACAGGATTTTTCAGGAGAAAGGAATAAGTGAGCAATTGAAGATGCAGAAGCCAAAAAGTTTAAATTTGAGGAGTAGAGGTGCTCTCGAAGAGGTTCTACTATAGAGAACTAGAAGAAGAGAAGATATCAAGCGGATGCCTTGGTACTGTGGACAAGTGGCACACTTGTTACAAAGACGGAGAAGGCTTGTTACAACTCAGAAATGGTCAAGGAGAATCCATAGGAGAAGGAAAGGATGCCTATTGATAGCCATGTCAAGGTTTTAAAATTGAGTCACAATCAAATGAAGAAGAGTGCCAAGGAAACTCACATAAAGAATATGAGTGATGAGGAATTTGGCAAAAGATGAATGAGTTAAGAGAAAAAATTAGTGAAATAAAAAAAAAGTGCTAAAATCATGCTAGGAATACGAGAGTTATGGTTGGAAAATGAAGAATAAGAAGGTGATATGGAATTAATTTAAAAGGAAGCTAATGTAGAGGAAGTGTTCTAGTTTTTTTTTTTTTTTTTAATTTTAAATTTTAATTTTTTATACTAGGAGAATCATCAACGACATCGGTATCATACTCGCGTGACACAGGGTCGAATCCCGCTGGCTACCACTAAACTCCTAGGAGGAACTGCCATGCCCGCCATAATGGCCCTCTGGTTATCTGAGATTTGAACTCGTGACCTGCACAGTGGCACCAACGCCTTAGCAAGCGTCCACTGGCCACGAGAGCAAACCCCGACGGGCAGGAAGTGTTCTAGGTTGAAGGAAGAACTCAAAGCAGTTAAGTATCAACTGGATGTTTTTATATATAACCTTGAACAAGGCTTATTCCTCAATGAAGAGGAAGCTAGAGATGTCAAGGAACAATTTATTGACATCTTGATGAAATATTGGATTACTTTGGATCAATATGGAGATATTGTAGTTGAGGCATAAAATGAGGATCCTTATAATTTTTCTAACACTTTTTGTGTGATTATTGGTTTCAAAAGTGATAATAAAAATCATATAATGTGCATATGTAGGTTGATGAAGAAATGATACTTGTAAAAAACATGGTTGAGATGGAGATATTTTTAAATGAGCATGTACTTATTGACCTTGAAGATGGTGAACTTAGAAAATAAATTTCCGTAACTAAAGAAGTTGAAGAAGGACAAGTCTTAGATTTTTTTCTAAAAGAAGATGAATAAGTAGAGTTACTTCGTGAATATATGCTCGAGGATATTTCAATGATTGGGATACAGAATGACAACATTATGCTAAAGGAAGGAAGCACAAATGAAGATGTGATGAATATTTTGGAGCACTGGTTAACAAAATATCCAAGTGATGAATATTGCACGGAGGTAAATGATTTAATTCCAAATGATTTTTTGAAATTGTATGAGGATTTGAATTTATGGGAGGGACGTTTAAAAAGCCAAAAATTTCATATTTAGCATGAAAAATCATAATTGGAAGAAGACGAAATTGTGTTCAAAGAAAATAAGAATAAGACTATAAAGTATGATCCTTAAGGTGTAAAGGAAATATGTAAAGCAGAATTAAATAAGAGTCTAGAGGCTTAAGTGTGGAGGTTGAGTATGGCCACAAGGCCAAAGGGGGGCGAATTAACGTAAATCAGGCCACGATAGGTCCTTTTGTAGTTTTTTACATTGTGTTTCAATTAATTAAAGAAACACTTTTTTTTAAGTGTACAATGAATTGTTTGTGAATGCATTTAATTTTTGTGAATTTGAATTCCTGAGTTGGATGAGATTAAGCTCAGGAGGGAGAGCGATTTGAGGAAGTGAAAGCCCTTGGAACAGGGTTGGAAACAAAATTTACAGACAGTGAAGGATAACTATTATCATTAATCAACGTGTTGTATAATGGTCCAACTGATAATTAAGCAACGTGTTGTATCAATGATCCAATTCAATAAGAAAAACGGCACAGTGAAAGCATGGAAATTTGAAATTATATTATGCCAAGTCATTCTTAAACGGAATATACTAGTAAGTAGAGTCTTTGCAGTGTGCGAGAAATAGAAGTCGCTTCCCCTGGAATAATATACAAGGTCGAGACTTGGTTTTAATATGTGGAAGGTGTGTTATTCGACTAGGATTCAGTAAACAGAACCAAATTCAAATCAAGAGGTTTTCCACACTGACCACCCTTCCCTAAAGAATTCCATAAGTGACTAGGTAATATGTAAAATGATGTCATGGATATTCCACTAGACGTTTCATCAACAAATCTAATAATAATATATTAAAAATCTAATATTATACACTATTACAATTTTATTAAACTTTAATATTTGTAGATTTAATGGTAATTAATGGATGCATGTGAATGGAAATTATGAATAAAATTAGAGAATGAAAAAATAAGCTCACACACACATAAGACAAAAGATATGCTTTCTAGGAAACCATAAAATTCTCAGCTGGAAGGTGAGGCCATTTCGCTCTTTTTATATGTTTGTAAATATGGAGGAAGGTACAAAGAAGTAATCCATATGGCCCATGGGATGCTATAGTGCACATATACTTTCTGTGTGCTCTACCTCCTATCTCTCCTAGTTATCTTTGCTCAACTATGGAACAAAATTCTCTTGAAAGAATGAAATTCCTCTTACTCCTAGTGGTCTGGTTATAACACAACCCGATAGCCTACTAGTGGTTAATTTGTGACTACATAAACTCTTAACTAGAGTTACAATATAGACTCTTCTAGAGTGTTTTACATCAAAAACACGTGGCTAGCCCCCGGAAGGTTTCAGACCCTGTTTTTCCAAACACGGTCCATCTGGTAAAAAATATACCGTGCGCTGATTCCTCCACTTTTTCCACTCCAAATGCATCGAGGTGAATGCCAGAAAATATAATGATACAATTCGTATCACTAGATCCAAAAATATCGAGGAAAACTTATTCCTAACAAGTGATGAAGGAAGAGTCTGGTAGTTGACCATTTATTTCCCATATCGGATGTCAAATAAAAGAAGAGAGTAAAAGCATCGAGACAAAAATTTATCATTGAGAAAGGGTTTTAGCGTAGGGACAAAATCTTGTAGATCAAAACTTCACATGAAATATCCCTATCCCAGTGGTATTTCCTCAAAAATAAAATTTGGAAATTCGATACATAATCGTCGGGGTGACTTGGTACAAATTTTCCAATGGTTGAAGTTCAAGTCATGAGCACGGTCATGTCGCATACCAATTTTTCGCTTGAGTGCTAAGTGTTTATTTTAAGGAAGTTGTCAGTTGACGTTGATAGAGGCATGTGCAACAAGCAACATGAATCTTTTTTTCGTCTTGGAGGAGATTCACCCCGGAATTTTTGAAAGGAGGAAAATTGGACTCGAATTAAATTATCGAAATTTTAATCTTCACTCATATGTCGTGGTTACAAGGTGTTACTGTGTTGTTGAAAGGGAGCTTTGCCAAATATAAGGGGCTATGATATAGCATGGCTTGCATTAGTTTACAAAGAAGGTGAAGTTCCTCCTTGCGCTATATATATATATATATTTAAAGGCTTGAATTAGGTGGTTTAAGAAAAGGGGACTTGTCCTTTCCCTTTGGTATATTATATGACTTAGGCCGCACATGTTATAATATAGCCTTCACTATGGTGGTTTTTCGAAGTTTAGGGTCAGGCATGTTAATTATATGGTTCTTGAATTTAGTGGTTTTAATTAAAATAAATCTTCCCACTCTGAAATCCTTTCCCTTGGTTATGTTATTACTCATTCTCATTCCATTGTCATGATTGAAATTTATTCCCAATTGAAATATATATGTATTAATATGGGACCAAGAGGATGAATTAAGGGAAGCACGTATCCAACCAAGTTATTGGTATATGTTATACTTGGGGGATATTGTTGGTCAAATTTTCTACCTTGCATAAGAGATTTTGCTTCTTGATATTTTTTGGCTTCATTATAAAATGTAATTTTAACCTTTTGTTAAGATCTTTTCACAAATGAATGTAGTTGATACATCTCTTCATATAAATGAGCTACCACTTTTCTAACCATTTTGTATTGTTATATACATTAGAGTGTTTCATTTACCCTTTAAAACTTCAATATAAAGTAATTTTGGTGTAACATTTAGCGTTCAACATTGTATCTTGTGTTATATGTGTAACTTTTTCTTTCATTTCGTTCTAATTCCAATTAGAATAAGTTAAATATTTAAAACATCACACAATTGTTGCAAGACAAAATGATTACTAAAATCAATTAATGAGATTCCATTAACTTTTGTTTTTATCTAATAACATCTTACAATGCTCATTATCACCTACAAAACCATTAATACTATTGTATAGTAACAATTGTCATTTCATATAGTAACCCCCCCACATCATCCTCTTGTGGACCCCGCTACTCCACGTCATCTGTCCATCGTCCAATCAAATGATATCGCAAGCCCGACACTCACATTACCACTCTTTGCAATCGCGCGATAGCGTGACCCCACCATTGACAACTCAACCTCCGATAGCCAATAGCACTTCATCGCATCAATCCGAAGCCTAGTCAGCTCGCACAATTTTTGATGCGATAAACCATCGCAAATTCTTTCGTCATTCACTTATCACGTCGTTTGACGTTGACGTCAGTGGAGATGAATCCCCATGCGATAAACCTATCACGTTCGTATTTGTAATGTTTTTTTTATATGGTTTGTAATGCCACGATGATCTAATTTTCATTTTGTATAGGTTTTAGACTTAGGTTATAGATTTTATTTAATATTGTGGCTACGGCCTATTGTAAACATATATATATATATATATATATATATATATATATGTGTGTGTGTGTGTGTGTGTGTGTGTGTGTGTGTCCGTTTACACATGGAAGTAGCAATATAGTGTATGAGCATAGAAGTGCAGTGTGAGAGTAGTGAATAGACAGAGAAGAATAGGCAGTGGATTAGAGTGAAAGGGAAATCCAGAAAGAGAGTTCTGAAGACTAATGAATGTATTAGCCGAAAGTTTGTTAATGAAAAACAGAGTTTCACTCCACATTGTATATGTGTATTGAATTAATGCTCCATCTGCAGTCTTGTTAATGTATTTCTCTATGTTATAGAGGAAAAGAAATTCCTCTGTATTGTGTTAAGGATTTATCAGAAAATCCGACATGGTATTAGAGCTAGTCCAGGCTCTCAGCAGTTGCTGAAGAAGCTGCAGGAGAAGAAGAATGTTGAAGCATTCCACCAATAGAATGAAGGTTTTAGCAAGTCAAGTATTTACACAGTAGTGTCACTATTCATTTAAAAAAATATACAGAGATCTGAAAAGAAGTGTTAAGACTCAGAGTTTACCTCTATAGCAGTGAGAAAGTTTTATTTAAGTTACACATTCAAGCTTTATAGTTTTGCAAAGTAAGAAATGGCAGGAACTAGCACAAGCACGAGTATTTCAAATATTCAACTCCCATATTTCAATGGGAAGAACTATGATTATTGGGCAATCACAATGAGAGCCTTGTTTTCATCTCAAGACTTATGGGAATTGGTTGAAGATGGATTTGAAGAACCAACTGATGCAAATGAGTATAATGAATTAACACAAGCTACAAAGGATTTTCCAAAGACTAATAAGAAGAACGACTCAAAATCCCTCTTCTATCTCTATCAAGCAAGACATGAAAGTATATTTCTAAGAATTGGAGCAACAAATAAATCTAAGGAGGAATGGGATACCCTCCAGACAACCTATCAAGGCATGGAGAAGGTAAAGACAACAAAGCTTCAATTAATGAGAAGAGAGTTTGAATTTATTTTCATGAACAAGTATGATAGCTTAAACTCATTCTTTACTCAGTTGATTGGGTTGGTTACCCAAATAAGATCTCATGGAGAGACAGTAGAAGAGAGAAAAATAGTGGAGAAAATATTGAGAAGTTTACCCTTAATATTCAATCTGATAGTCACTACTATTGAAGAGACAAAGGATCTCTCAAGATTTACAGCTAATGAGCTTCATGCATATTTGATGACACATGAAGAAAGGATGAACAAAATAGTAAACTCATCTTTAGAGAATGCCTTCAAGACCCAAATGGCTTTTGGAAGAGGAAGAGGTCAAGGTAGAGAAAACTTCCGAGGAAGAGGTAGAGGCAGAAGCTAGAACAGAGGAGGAAGAAACAACCCTACAAGTACAAGTGGAAGGGCCAGTAACCAAAATCAGAATCAAAGTCAAGGCAACAGCTAACAAGGACAAAAAATCAAGCACATGGACAAAGGTATGATAAATCCCAAGTCCAATGTCATTATTGTAAGAAGTATGGGCACTATTCCAATGAATGTAGAAAGAAATAGAGTGACATGGGTAGTAGACCCAGTGATAACTTTACTAAAGAAACTCAGAGTCAAGAAAATATGTTTCTAGCATGTAATATGGCTGAAGAGAAGAATGAAGATATATGATTTATAAATTTAGGATGTAGCAACCATATGACTGGAAACATGTTAATGTTTTCCACATTAGGTGAAAATGTGATGTCTCAAGTAACATTGGTAACAGACATCAAAGTCTTTGTCACAGGTAAAGGCAGAGTGAGTGTTTTAACAAGAAAAGGAGAAAGGAAATCCATATTTGATGTATACTATGTACCTGGTATGAACTGTAACCTTTTGAGCATTGGAAAGCTCATTAAAAAATGCTACAATGTATTGTTTGAAGATTTTGTGTGTACCATAATAGATAAACTACCAAGTAGTCAACGGATTGCACAAGTGAAGATGACAAGTCACAGAATTTTTCCTCTCAAAATGAGAGAAGATTTGAAGAAAGGAGTTTCAATGGTAGCTTTGACACAAGAGACATTCCAAAAGGAAGCCAAGGATCAAAACTGGCTATGGCACTTGAGATTTGGACATCTCAACTTTGGAGGCCTAAATTTATTACATTTAAAGGGAATGGTAAAGGGATTACCATTCATTGAAAAACCAGACAACCTTTGTGACCAGACAACCTTTGTCAAGGTTGCATCTTGGGCAAACAACACAGAGAAAGATTTCCATCAGGAAAGAGCATAAGGGCAAAAGAACCCTTAGAGATAGTCCATTAAAATTTGTGTGGACCAAGGAAAACACCATATTTAGGAGGAAACCACTATATGTTAACTTTTATTGATGATTACACAAGAAAAACATGGTTGTATTTCTTGAAGAGGAAGATTTAGGTATTTGAGAAGTTCTGCCACTTTAAAGCTCTCATTGAGAATCAAAGTGGGCATCACATAAAAGTTTTGAGGACTGACAGAGGAGGAGAATATATCTCCAAATATTTTTTGCATTTTTGCAGAGAAAATGGAATTCACAAGCAATTTACAACAAGGTATACACCATAGCAAAATGGAGTTGCTAAAAGGAAAAAAAGAACCATCATGGATATGGTAAGAAGCATGTTGAAGGAAAAACATTTTCGAAATGAATATTGGGCTAAAGCTGTACATTGTGCAACATATGTTTTGAATAGATGCCCAACAAAGTGTACCATGAACAGAGTTCCAGAAGAAACATGGAGTGGCATAAAACAATTTGTCACCCACATCAGAATATTCGGTTGTGTGGCTTATGCACACATTTCGGATCAACTGAGAAAGAATTTTGACAGTAAGGGGGAGAAGTGCATATTTTTTGGATACAATGAAGAATCAAAGGCATAAAAATTGTATAACCCATCCAACAAGAATTTTATTTTAAGCAGATATGTATAGTTCATTGAAGAAGAAGCTTAGGATGGAAGCATTGAGAAAACAGTGAATGTAAAAACTTCTTTGCCTCAAGAATATGATGAGGAAGAAATGGCAGAAAGAAATCCCTCATTGACAACAACTCCTCCACCAACACAAGCACAACAAGGGACACCATAAGATGGTATGAGAACACCCTTGAGAAGTGATGAAAGTGCTTCTCCAAGCACAACACAAGGCACATATTTGAGTGCTTCTACAGGAACAAGTTCATAAAGTGAAGCAAGAACCAGATTTAGAAGCTTAAATTAAATCTATGAGAAAGAGGCAAATAATGAAGGTATAAACTCTTTATTTGCTTTGTATTGTAATGTACAATATCCTATTCATTTTGAAGAGGCTATAAAAGATAAGAAATGGATAGATGCCATGGATGAAAAAATAGATGCAATAAAAAATAACAACACATGGGAATTAGTTGATCTTCCTAAAGGAAAGGAAGTGATTGGAGTCAAATGGGTCTATAAGACCAAAAGCAATGTTGAAGGTAAGATTGAAAGGCACAAGGCCAGACTTGTTGTCAAAGGCTACAAGCAGCAACAAGTAAGAGATTATGAAGAAACCTTTGCACCAGTAGCAAGGATGAAAACTGTAAGAGCAGTGTTGCCCATTGTAGCACAACATAAGTGGAAAGTTTATAAAATGAATTTCAAATAAAAATTCCTAAATGGACTATTGATGGAAGAGGTTTATGTTGAAAAACCTCTAGGATATGAGAAATAAGGCCAAGAGCACAAGGTATGGAAATTGAAGAAAGCTCTTTATGGGCTGAAACAAGCACCAAGAGCATTGTACAGTAGAATAGATGCTTATCTACTGGACAATGGATTTGAGAAGTGTGAAGGAGAACCCACACTATACATCAAAGAAAAAGATGGTAAAATGCTCATTTTTATTTTATATGTTGATGATGTCATATTTATAGGTAATGATGCTACCTTATTGAAATTTTTAAAACAATCATGAAAGAAGAATTTGAAATGACTGATATGGGATTGTTGAGATACTTCTTAGGAATAGAAGTAGACCAAAATGAAAATAAAATTTTTATTTCTCAAGAAAAATATGTGAAGGAAGTTTTGTAAAGATTTAACATGAAGGATTTCAAGTCAGCAATAACTCCTACCATGATGGGATTGAAACTAAGCAAATAAGGCAGCAGCAAGGATGTAGATCCAAGTTTATATAATATCATAGTTGGCAGCCTTATGTATTTGATCGCAACTAGGCCTGATATTATGCATGTTGTAAGTTTAATTTCTAGATTCATGGAAAGGCCAAAGGAGACACATTGGCAAGCAACAAAAATAATTCTAAGGTATGTCAAAGGAATGAAGGGGTATCGTATTTTATACACCTCTTCGGAAAATTTTGAGTTAATTGGTTATACTGACAGTGATTGGGCTAGAAGTATAGATGACAGGAAAAGTACCTCTGGATATGTTTTTCATTTAAGATCAAGAGCCATCTCATGGGCTTCAAATAAACATCCAATTGTGGCTTTATCAACAGTAGATGCAGATTATGTGGTAGCTACAACAGTAGCATGTCAAGAAGTATGGATGAGAAGAAAGTTAAGAGATTTGTGCCATGAACAAGTGAAAGGTACAACAATTTATTGTGATAATAGCTCAGCAATAGCATTATCAAACAACTTAGTGTTTCACAAAAGGAAAAACCACATAGATGCTAAACATAATTTTATCATAGAATTGATGAACAATGGAGAATTTGTTTTAAAACACTGGAGAATAGAAGAGCAGTTTGTAGACTTTTTGACAAAATCATTGGGGCAGAAAAGTTTTAATTTTCTCAGAAAATGTTTGGGAATGCAAGATGGCAGTAGTTGTGATTAAGGGGGAGTGTTGGAAATAACCTCAACTGCAAATTGAGGAAACATGAAAGAGATATCAATTTTGATTTGAAGTAGAAGGACGAGAGCAACATAAATTAAATTCTGAGCAGCAATGATTTTTAAGTTTCTTGCACTCAACCTCTGCATTCAATTTTTGGTTTAATTCTCCTGCAAACAACCACATTGTCGCAGCCCCTCAGATGTGAAAAAATGTGGTTTGAACCACACAAACCCCCACCATAACTTATTCACCTAACCACATTGATTTACCGCGCCATACCATTTGAATTCAAAACCTCCCACGTCATCCTCTTGTGGACCCCGCTAGTCCACGTCATTCATATATCGTCCATTCAAATGATATCGCAAGCCCGACACTCATGTCACCACTCTTCGAAATTTCACAATAGCACAACCCCACCACTGACAACTCAACCTCTGGCAGCCAATAGTGCTTCATCGCATCAATCTGAAGCCCAGTTAGCTTGCATAGTTTTTGATGTGATAAACCATCGCAAAGTCTTTTGCCATTCACTTATCGCGTCGTTTGATGCTGATGTTAGGGGACACAACTCCACATGCGATAAACCTATCACATTCATATTTGTAATGTTTTTTTTTATATGTTTTGTAATTCCACAACGACATAATTTTATTTTTGTATAGTTTTTAGACTTAAGTTATATTTTTTATTTAATATTGTGGCTACGGCCTATTGTAAAAATATATATATGTGTATCTATTTGCACATATAAGTATCAATATAGTGTATGAGCAGAGAAGTGCAGTGTGAGAGTAGTGAATATATAAAGAAGAATAGAGAGTGGAGCAGAGTGAAAGAGAAATCTAGAACAACAGTTCTGAAGATTGAAGAATGTATTAGCTGAAAGTTTGTTAATGAAAAACACAGTTTCACTCCACACTATGTCTGTGTATTTAGTTAATGCTCCATCTGCAGTCTTGTTAATGTATTTCTGTTTGTTATAGAGGAAAATAAATTCCTCTGTATTGTGTTAAGGATTTATCAGAAAATCCGATGCAAATTTCTTAAACAAATAGCTCCCATGAGGAAGGAAATCTATTGAGTGTTGCTATAATAGGCTATGTATCATCAATGGTATTTCCAATGGCTTTAACTTATTATCTCAACCAAGAGACTCTAATAAGATAAGAGAGAACATAATCAAATCTAGTCATCATGTCACTGAAAAGGAGCTTCATAAAAAGAATGGGCTATGATGTCGAATGGCTTGCATTAGTTTACAAAGAAGGTGAAGTTACTCCTCGCGGTCATATATATATATATATATATATAAAGAGAGAGAGAGAGAGAGAGAGAGAGAGAGAGAGAGAGAGGATTCAATCAGGTGATACTAGGTACCTTACTATTTAACATTACACACATTGTGTAAAAAATGCATCTACTTCAGATGTGTTTGAGTCACCCATAAAACATGTAAATCAAATAAACCTTGCCAACTTAAATCTGCCAAAGAAATTATCCAAAACCAACCTTGGGAGAAATCCCGACATATTTTCTTAGGAGAAATTATTCTCCAATAAGGTCTACATAAATTTTCCTAGAAATTTGTACCAATAATTCAAGCCAAATACTAGTCAAACTTGATCAAAGAGGAGAACTTGAATGTTGGTCCAACTAGACAAAATACATAAAAGTAAATTTTGGTCAAACATTCAAAATTGGGCTATACGGTCAACAGTATGGTCAAATTGTGGTTGGTCAAACCATTACATATATGGCCTTCCTGCAATCAAAACTTGGTCAAAGGTATCGTTAGCTCGACCTTCTTCCTCACGTGTGAAGCTAGTCAAAGAGATGGTCAACTCATCCTTTTTCTCACCCATGCAGTAGTCCAAGAGAGATAAAATGATGAAAAGAGAGAAATAATTTCTCTTGCTTGGTGTTCAAATGAGACATCACATAATCTTATTTATAGATATCAAAGGGGTGCGATAACCCAAGGGACGTATCCATTTAGAAGTTGATCAAAATAACTTTTTCCTGGGCTAACCTGTCATAGTAAAATAAAAATTTACATAATGCATCTAGGGCCTACTTGAAGACCCTTTATTCATGCAAAAACACCTCTTCATGCTACACAAAATTTAACAAGATTCAACCTTTCAATCCTCTCAATTATATCATCCTATTAAACCTCTTATTTTGATGAGGCAATTCGATCTTCTACATGAACGGGATATGGAACTACAAAAATTTATTCTAGATATTTATCCAAATGAAACTTGTTATCAAACCCATGATATTTCTTTACATTGGTCAATTTATTAAGATGATCAAGTTACTATTCAATAGTCTTGTTATTCTTAATGGATTCAATAAAAACCACATCTATAGAAAGAATGAATTATTTTTAACCTCATTGTAAAGATGACATGCCTTCTTCGTATTTGAGTACCCCAGGAAGATGTAATTCTGACTCATTTCTCATAGTTTCTTTCTTTGATACTTAAGAATTAAGGCATAACAAGTTGAACTAAAAACCCTAAAATGCCTCACTAAAGAAGTAGGGTTATACCACATCTCATAAGGAATATTGTTCCCAAGAGCATGAGATGCACTTATATTTCTCAAAATTGCACGTAGAATTACATTAGTCCAAAAAATGTGACTTCACATTCTTATAAAATAGCAACGAAAGTACCATATTCAAAAGTGTCCTTTTCATGCTTTCCACTATACCATTCTACTAAAGGTAATATAAAATAGTGGTTTGATTCTTGATACGATGTTGTAAAACATAGATTTCAAAATCATTATAAGTATATCGCCTTATTGGGTGCAATATAGGGTATATTAGTGACGAACATTTGACTTCAAACCAGAGTATGTGGACTTCGAGACTAAACACTGGAAATGCCAAAGGAAGAGTCTAGAAACCGTGAAAACAAAACCCTAACTTATTCAACTTCGGATTCCTCCACTAGTTATCCCTTATTCTAATCCTGCACTCAAAAGTAGTCTTTCAAAATAAAACCATAAACACCAATCTTGCAATCTATCAACAATTGTGAGTAAACTATAGTAATTAGCAATCACAAGAAAATGATAGCAATATTCCAAGTTCTTGAAAACAATGCATAAATTCCTATATTAGGTTTGGAAACTTTATTAAAAGAAAAACAAATACGTTGATCCATATGGGCACTAGCTACTTCACTCATTAACTTATCAAGCAGACTAAGATTTCAAACTAGATAAATGATCAAAAGTATCAAAATAACACATGTCTCAATCCATTTAGTTCAAAAGAGTGCTTAAAATCAATCAAACAAATCTCTAGTCATTCTTGCACTGGGTGAATATTCAATTCCAAATCGACCTTGTTCCTGCACTATTCAAACTTTATGATACTAGGTACCTTACTATTAACCTTACACACATTTTGTAAATTATGCATATATTTTAGATGTGTTTGAGTCGCCCATAAAACATGTAAATCAAAGAAGCCTTTCTCAACTTAAATTAGCCAAAGAAATTATCCAACCCCTTAAGTCATCCTTGGATAAAATCTATGAAAAAAGACCAATAAGACTTAATACAATGATGAAAATCAAATGAGATAATAGTAAAGAAATAATGGAATCCCTTCAATAAATTTCTTACTCCTATGCACAATATATCTCTCTCTCAAGCATTCATCGAATAGTTTTAATCATAAAAACACCTTGTATCTTTTACTGTCCTACCACAACGAATAACCACATTCAAATCCTAGAACATGAACATTCTTATAATCACCATTAATGGCTTGACCCTAAAATTGTAAGAAAATCAATTAACTCAATGACTCGAAATACTTCAAAAGTCAAGACATATACATAGGATTATGTTCATGCACTCCACTCCCTCGTTCCTGCACTGAGAAATGATGCAAAAATAAACCTGCTAATATCGAGTATTCGGGATCAAAATTACAATTCATATAATATACTATGCAAATTGTTGAGAAATATAAACACACCACAACAGAAAATATAAAATAACCACACAATGCAACTAATATAAGGGATAACGATCTAGGTTAGTTGGGGCATATCCAACCATGTAATATCCACGTAAGGAAAGGGTTATCTTACAAAATACAATAAGTCATTAACATGATTAAACACAAGAATAAGTTGAACTTGACATTGATACATTAATAATGAAACCTAAACCTTGAATACATCATAAGCTTCAGTAATCCAGCTCTAGTTGATTAGAGGAAGGGGGAGGAACCCCCATCACTTAGCTCAACAACATGAGAGTACAAAGAATGGCTTCTCTGCTAACTAGGCTTGGAGCCATAACCTTGTTTATATATATATATATATATATATATATATATATATATATATATATATATATATATACAAACTAAATAAAAAATAAATTTAATGACGATCCAACAATTTTCCATTAATGGAAGTATGGTTTAGCCATCATCCAATCAAAAAACTCAAGATCTTATGCATAATTTTCTTTTTGGTCATGACCCTAGAATTTTAGGAATTTTTTTTTTTTTACAAAAATTCCTCAAATAACTGTGCATAACTCTCAAACCATGATTAATTTTGAAAATATGTTCAAAAGTAGCCTAATATTCCATATTTTCAACAAAACCTATCTTTTGGAATATTAAGATTCACCGTGATCTACATGAAAATAGAGGAGATGGTTGGAAGTTTGAAAAATGTGAAAATTTGGGGTTGTAGCATTAATTAATTTCTAAAAATCCATATGAATGACCTAGAAACATTTTGATTGATTTGGAAGTGTTTAAACACCATTTTGGACAAAAATCATCTTCAATTTTCCCCGAAAATTTTCCAATGTATGAAAGCCCAAAATTGGTGGACGAATGTTTCTCTTCAATGTAGGAATAGATTAGTGAAATATAAGTGCACCTATAACTATAAAATAGGCTCTAAAATAGTTCTAAACACGTTTTTTTACTACTATCTATCATTTTCCTTCATGGAAAGCTTGAATTATCAAGTGACCACAATATACATGGTGTAGGATCCCTATGCAATGCAAGAACAAGAGAATTTAGATTAGCAACATTTGAATGAACATTAGTCCTAGAAAATTCACATAATGAATATGTTCTTAGATAAAATAAAAAACAAGAACAAATATTCGCTATTGCATCAAAAGAATGTAGAAGTGAAAGGTAGAAGCTCATAAACCGGTAAAACAAGGGAATAAGTAGGGCATCATATGGGTAAAAAGATGCATTAAGTACAACAATTTCAAGGCCTAACATCCCCCCATGTAGATCACATTGCATGTCCTCATGAAACATAATCAAAATTTTTACTAATGCTCCATTGTAAAAAACCAAAATTGAAACATTTATCTGTGACCTTGAACTTGCAATAATGTTCGTGCAACTTTGTATGGAAAAAAAATCCTCTGCTTAGATATGGTTGTTCTAAGAAGGGAAATACATGATGGTTTGGTTTTGGAATTTTCATTCATTAAGAATCATTTTCAAGAGAATAACTAATGTTAGGGATACCCTAGGAATGTGAAATAATGTTGTCACTGCAAATATAGTGTTATCATGAAATAGCCAACCATCAAAATTTTAAGAAAAAATCTAAAGAGCAACCCAAATCAGTAGTTCTTCATCTCAATATCTTCATTATAAACAAAAGTGACTTAATTTGAAATCCATGGTGTTAAAAAATGGATGGAAATATGGAAAAGGAAAGATGGAAAAAAAATACCTTCCCAGGATGACCGTCTTACAACTATCCAAGCATATAGTTGAAGCTCCTCATGTTCATGCAAAGAAAATCAGTTGCACTAAGGGTCCCACATCCATGAAAAGAGTTCATATTTCTGAAACATAGAACTCCAAAGCACATTACTCAAAATATCTTAAAGGCATTCTTAGAGAGATATGATAATGAGTTCATGGGAAAACAAAATTGACCAAGTAAATCATAGTGTAAAACTAACTTTAATACCACAGGCATGGCCCTACTGCCAACAAACATCTATAGCCTTGAAAAGCATGCCTTTTAACCCAATTAAATTCCCGTGTTTGATCTATTAGATATAGATTCAAAGTCATTTAAAAGAATTTACATTTGTTTGGAAATTAACTGAGGTTTTTTGTCCTCGCTTGGTAACCAACTAACGACAGTGGCATTCATAAGAACGTAACAAGAATGAACAAGATGGCTCATGATGAGACCTCTTGTCTTCCATATTTTTAAATAAATTTCATTACCCTAGCTTGGTCACCAGTAGCATTAATGTCATTCTTGTTACGGTCCATGATCATGGTTGGTCGACTCATAATGAGACCTCCTATCCCTCAATTAATCCTTTAAAATAAATTTTTATTATCATTAACCTTAAATAGATTACTTAATAGGTGGGGTGGAAAATATACTCCTTAAGATCATAGGATGGCGTGAAAAGGTTTTAATGCCTAATCTTCACTAGTTTGTATTTATACCCTAAAAGCTCATTTTAAATAAAACATCTCAGATAATGACTTGAAGATTCTGATGCAGGGGCATTAGGCCCAAGACACTTTTTGTACATAAATAAACATAAAGGTGGTCTTATGTTTTGTTCCCCCTATGTAAATACCCATAATTGAGTAATTTTAGTCAGTTAGAGGGAGAAATGTAACTGCACGAATGATTAGTGGGCATAGGAAGCGATAGTCTATTTCAGTCTGTCATAGTGTTAGTTTAAATTGTAACTGTAGGAATTGAAGGGTTTGTGAGTCATCAAGGAATTTGAAGTGATTCATGGTAATTTTATAAAAACAAACCTCTGTGATAGAGTCGAGGGGAGAGCTGCACAGACCTGCACATAGACCTTCTTGTATCTGCAGAGAGCTGCATAGGGGAAGAAGGCCATCAGATTGAAGATCTGACTCGCCAGTAATTGTAAGTCAATCCATCGTGTAAATAAGAAATGGTTCAGTATATTTGTGCCTTGTGGATTTAATTCATGTGTGAATGTATATCCGCTTTGTTGAATAAGTTCTGTGTGAACATATGTATGCATCCTGATGGAGGATAGAGGAAATCCTGCATATGATTTATTTCTGTGAAATTGAAGCCCGAATCCCATAAGTAAAGACACGAGAAGAGTGATAGACCTCTGTACAATCCATAAGATGAATCCTTGTGTAAGAGGATTAATAAGAACCCCGTGATTAGTTACATAGTCTGCGTAGAAGACAGGCCGAGACCGAAAGGGTAACCAGTCCATTTATATGTGTTGAACTTCGGCAATGGTTTGTGCTAAGTATTGACTCCTTATTGAAGGGAGCGGTTATATAAATCGGAACCATGAGTGAAAGGCAGAGGAACCTGAGCGTAATGGAATAGAGCGTTGACGAACGGAACCTGGAAGGGAATAACACGGAACCCGGAGTAAGCACCAGAACCACGAGGAGGAACAGTGAATAGTAATAGTGGTTTCTGGTATTCATCACACCACCCTTATACGGAAAGTGGTATTTGAGGAGTTGGGAGCGATTCCATAGATTTATCGACGCGTGTCCCCGACCAACATTGCAAAACCGCTATTGCTACGCACCATCGCGCGTTAAAGTTCATATCAGGATGCTGAGCGATATCGATACAAGCCATAATTTTGAAGGGAAGCCATCGGACAGTGATCGCTCGATGAAGAGACATGGACGATAACCGAGGTACGGGTGTGCATTTGATTGGTCGGTTGATCATATATGTAGGGCCCAAAATCAAAGATGTACTAAGGTTTATGAATTAATAAAGGTATGCCGATATACGTGGGATTCTGTTAATAATTGAAGAACACCGAAATAGATATATGGATATATTACGTGGGTTGATATATGTACATGCCGAGGCTCAATTTACATTGTTTTAATAGCCAAAGCATTATGTCGCTTATAGTGGTTGTATATGCGAAGTTGGCACATATGTATACGTAATGGACTGTCAGGCTATAGCTATAGAGGAATGTTGAATTAATATCTCAATTCTCTGAATTGAGATATTAAAAATGATCAGACCTGTTTATTTAAATTTTCCAGCATAGAAAGAAGGGAAGTGTGAGATTACCGGATTGTGAGTTGATTGGACATGGAAATTTTGGATACATTTACACACACATTGAGGATTGGGACCAAGGTAAATCGAGGCCAAGGGTGGCCTCGCCATCAAGTGGTATCAGAGCTAGAATTTAGTTAGCTTGTTGAAAATTTTGTTTTGGAAATGCACATGTACTGAACCGGAAAAATAGTTGATGTTAGAATCTGTTTAATAGAGAAAATTGAAGATTTGATTTGACATGCAGTGAAGGTCTCTATATGAACAGAATCTGGATTTGAAGACAGAAGATTGCAGCAGGTAGATTCAGTGCAGGTGAGGAGAAAGAGAAAGATAAGTCAGGGATCTTGAGAGATAAGATGATGAGCCTTATTTGAACTCTGGTTGGAAGGTATTGTTTGCAGAATACAGAGTGCAAGAAATTGAGGAAGACATCTCAGCAGAAGTAGATCACAAGCTTTGAGAGCAGTGATAGAAGAGTCCAGCAAGGGATTCTGAGTGCATAAAGAGTGTGGCAAAACCTGAAATAATTCCCAACTGAGGTTGGATGAAAGAAGAAAAGAGGTGTTCTTGAGAAAGTTGCAGAGTAAAGCCTAGAGAGAAGAGAGAGTGCTCAGGAGGTTCCAAAGAGAGGGGACCAGTACTTGCCAAAAGCCAGAGCTCAGGAGAGAAGCTTGGTGAGGTAAGTTTCAGCAAGAGAGCTTGCTATTGTAGAGGCTTAGTGCAACTTGTGAGTGAAGAACTCCTAGAGAAGAGAATGGCTACTGAGAGCCATAACAGAGACTGCAGAGATTACAGAGGTTCTGAGAGAAACCACAAAAAAGAGTGTGTGAAGATGCCAAAGAAAATGGCATGAGGAAGAATAAATCCACAGATGAAGAATGGCAGAAAGAATTAGCTGAGATCAGGGAAGAGTTTAATGAACGGAAGAGAAGGATAGAAGAAAGCCAGAGAGTTGGTTGGCTCATGAAGAAGAAGATAAAGTGGCAGAGGCTACAAAGGAATAAGGAGCAGATGATGAATGCTTAGAAGAAGAAAGAAATACTCAGAGTGATTGAGTATTTGGAGAAGGACTTGGAGATTGAAGTTTCAAATGGGACCAAGGGGTCCAAGAGCCTTACATCTGACATATTTTGTATGTTTGCAGGAACAACAAGTGATAAAGAACAAGCTGCTGATGTTGTCACTGAGGAAGAAAATGGAGCAGCTACATGTTTTGAGGATGTCCATGCACAGTTGGAGAAAGATTATGCTTTCCAACATACTGGAAGTAGAAGAGATTTAGTTTGTGATATTGGCTAGAAGCTGGAGGTTGAATAGTTTGAGGACTCAGAAGAAGATACCATTGAAGAATCTCTGGAGAAAATAGAAGACTTGGAACAGAAGAAATATTTGGTGACCAAATCACCAATTGAGACCATGAGGTCTTGTGTTTTTGCATCTGACGAGTTGTGTGTGAATGCAGGTGTTAATGAAGGAAGTTCACATGATGGAAATGTGACAGATGAAGTTGACTGTTGCCAAGTAAAGTATGATGAGTATCTTTCAAATGAAGAACAAATTGAACTACTGCAGTAGAAGGAATTCATTAATTCCTTATTTGGTAGAAGAGATTGTTTCAATGGGGTTGATGATGAGTTTGTCATTAATGCTGATAATGAAAGGATTCTTCTGTTAAATGGCCATGTGGAGAATGATGGATAGATAGCTGGAATCTTTGTAGAGAAGGGAAATCAGGATTTCATTCTGATGAAGACTGAGGGGATAGTGACAGCAGAAGATAATGAAGATAATGAAGATAGAGAAGATTGTGGTGAGATGCCAAGATTGTGGTATGAGCAAAGGACAAAACCACAGAGAGAAGGTGTTCAAATGGTAAGGATAGAGATGAATAAGAAGAGGAAAGTTCATTTTTATGAGCTGGAGCAAAGAGACATCCTTGAAGAGGATGGTGCAGAAGGGAGACTAACTGATGGTCTCAAGAAATGTTTGAAGAATTGGAATCAACATTCTGATGTGCTGATTGAGGAGAAAAGAAAGTTGGGACAACATATTGAGATGCTGACAGAAGAAGGGAAGGCTCTGAGGCCTTGTAGACTTTGTTCTAACAAATGTTTGATGAATGCAGTTCTTGTTGATGATGGAGATAAGTTGACAGCATGGGGCAGTCAATTGACAGAGAAGGAGAATTCTATGGAAGAAATTAAACCATGGAATGGAGAAATTGAGCTGCTAGAGAGTATGCTGAATCAATAGGATTCCATACAAGAGAGAAGACCTCAATTTCAGAATTGGGGATTGCAGAATGTGGAGACACAATGGGATGAAGATAGAAAAGAATTGATGATTGAATCATCAATAGGGACCATTGGGTCTTGGGGTTTTGGAATTGATGAAGTGGCCGTGTTGATAGGCAAAGCAGAAGACAATCCATCACTTGGATTTTTCTTGGAAGAAGAAGAGCTGTTGCAGAATGAGGATGAGAAGTTCAGTGAAGATGAGACAGCCATGTCTCATATGCAGGAAGTTGTTGCTATTGATAGCAAGGAAGAAGTGGCTTGTTCGAATAGCCCAGAGAAGATTGAAGAAGCTGTATGGAAGACTGTTGGGGCTGCTACAGCAGTGGAGAAACAAAGTTTCACTTTGACAGAAGATGAAGATACAGTGGCCAGAGAACTTGATTTTATTACTAGAGTCAATCCGGAAGAAAGAAGGCAATTGCGGAAGATTTCCAAGGCAAAAGAAGAAGATGCTGAACCTGAGTTGCAGCATGGAGAAGATTTGTTTAGACAAAGGAGATGGCAAGAATGTTTGCTAAAGATATTCAGAAAAAGAGGTGAGATGCCAGAGCAGTAGCTTGGAGTGTTGCTGGAGAGAATGCTGAAGCAACAAGCTGAAGTGTTGCTAGCAGAAAAGAAATTTTTTTACTGTTGCAGAGAGGGTATGGATGATTGGGTGGCAGTAAGCATAGGAGCTAGGGTAGCAGTAAGAATGGAAGAAATAATAATGCAGAAAACAAAAGTAAGTGTTCAGCAGTTAGAGGAAATATTAGACAGATAAATTGAATTGATAAGGAAACTGATGCAGAAGATGCCTCAGAGGAGGACAACAACAAGAAAGATGAGAATCAACAACATCAAGAGGAAGACAGTCACAGAATGTGAGGGCATAGCAAGTGCGAAGATGCAGACCAAGATATGGAAGCCAGGAGGAGTGCGAAAGAGGAATGCTACAACAAATAACCAGTTGCAGAACAAAGTATGGGATCCAGGCAGATAAAAATAAAGCACATGATTAAGAGATCATGAATGATTTGAACCTGGGGAGTCCGATGCAGGGGCATTAGGCCCAAGACAATTTTTGTACATAAATAAACATAAAGGGGGTCTCATGTTTTGTTCCCCCTATGTAAATACCCATAATTAAGTAATTTTAGTCAATTAGAGGGAGAAATTTAACTTGCCGAATGATTAGTGGGCATAGGAAGCGATAGTCCATTTCAGTCTATCATAGCATTAGTTTAAATTGTAACTATAGGAATTGAAGGGTTTGTGAGTCATCAAGGAATTTGAAGCGATTCATGGTAATTGTATAAAAACAAACCTCTGTGACAGAGTCGAGGGGAGAGCTGCACAGACCTGCACATAGACCTGCTTGTATTTGCAGAGAGCTGCATAGGGGAAGAAGGCCATCAGATTGAATATCTGGCCCGCCAGTAATTGTAAGTCAATCCATCATGTAAATAAGAAATGGTTCAGTATATTTGTTCCTTTTGGAGTTAATTCATGTGTGAATGTATATGCGCTTTGTTGAATAAGTTCTGTGTGAACACATGTATGCATCCTGATGGAGGATAGAGGAAATCCTGCATATGATTTATTTCTGTGAAATTGAAGCCCGAATCCCATAAGTAAGGACACGAGCGGAGTGATAGACCTCTGTACAATCCATAGGAGGAATCCTTGTGTAGGAGGATGAATAAGAACCCCTTGATTACTTACATAGACTACGTAGAAGACAGGCCGAGACCAAAAGGGTAACCAGTCCATTTATGTGTGTTGAACTTTGGCAATGGCCTGTGCTAAGTATTGACTCCTTATTGAAGGGAGCAGTTATATAAATCGGAACCACGAGTGAAGGGAAGAGGAACCTGAGTGCAACAGAATAGAGCGTTGACGAACGGAACCTGGAAGGGAATAACACGAAACCCGGAGTAAGCACTAGAACCACGAGGAGGAACAGTGAACAGTAACGGTGGTTTTTGGTATTCATCGCACCACCCTTATATGGAAAGTGGTATTTGAGGAGTTGGGAGCGATTCCATAGATTTATCGACGCATGTCCCTAATTGACATTGCAAAACCACCGTTGCTGTGCGCCATCATGCGTTAAAGTTCGTATCAGGACGCCGAGCGATATCGATACAAGCCATTGATCTGGAGGGAAGCCATCGGACGGTGATCACTCGATGAAGAGACGCGGACGATAACCGAGGTACGGGTGTGAATTTGATTGGTCGGTTGATCATATATGTGGGGCCCGAAATAAAATATGTACTAAGGTTTATGAATTAATAAAGGTATGTCGATATACGTGGGATTCCGTTAATAATTGAAGAATGCCAAAATAGATATATGGATATATTATGTGGGTTGATATATGTACATGCCGAGGGTCAATTTACATGGTTTTAATAGCCAAAGAATTATGTCGCTTATAATGGTTGTATATGCGAAGTTGGTGCATATGTATACGTAATGGACTGTCGGGCTATAGCTATAGAGGAATGTTGAATTAATATCTCAATTCTCTGAATTGAGATATTAAAAATGAGAAGACCTGTTTATTTAAATTTTCCAGCATAGAAAGAAGGGAAGTGTTAGATTGTCGGATTGTGAGTTGATTGGACATGGAAATTTTGGATACATTTACACACACATTGAGGATTGGGACCAAGGTAAACCGGGGCCAAGGGTGGCCTCACCATCAGATTCCTTCAGTTAATCATGCAAGGGTTTTCATAAGATCTCATTAGGGTTTTATAGGATTTGTTTGCCATAGGATTTTTTTCAACTATACCTTCCAAGAGAAACTTGAAAATATTTCTTAGAAAAAAACTTGTTAGAATGACTAGGCCATAGTTAGGGTTTTTCCTTGTGAATGAAAATATTAAGCACAAATATGAAAAGTCCTCCCGAGTGACTCAATATGAGTAAGAGACATCGAATCAATGATCAATTTAACTTTACAAGAGATGAGTTATTAAGAGTGAATTTCTTCTGACAATACTTATCAAAAGAGTGCATAATAACAAAAAAATCAATAGTTGTGCCTTAGGAAATTTCAATTTCAAGGGTTATTTTGCAACTGTTTTATTTCACATGTCACCTTTATTTATTTCTTCTATACTTTCCTACCAAAATTTAAAGAAGTCCTAGATCTCCTTCCAATGTAGGAGTACTTCTAGTGTAACCATGTGCATAACATAATACTAAACATCCCCACAATTAGGTCCTAAATTTAAAGTTTAACACATACCAGAGTATGAGAAACTAGTTGTTTTAATTGATATGGTACCAAGAGTTGTTGAATAATGAAGGAATCGAGTGTGCTCACAATTGTTTTTAACCAGACTTCAATAGGACCCACATTTTTGTGGTTCTTGAACCTGTACAAGGTTTACACTGATTGATGTTTTACTTCTGTAGATTGACAAGGATGGTCAAGTAAAATTCTAGGGTGTTTCTCTTGATATTATTCATGAGCTTCAACAACAGTTTTCAAACAAGTTCCAATCATAGATCACTCCTTTAATAGTTTATGAATTAAAGTTTCTTCCCAAGGTAAATGTTATGTGGTAATAGGGGAGGTTCTTAAATTCACTCCTTTACACTCTCTGAAATATATGAAATTAAATTCGATAGGGGAGTGAGTAGGAAAAATAGGTGTTTTAAATTGATGTGCAACTTTATTATTGGAGTTCGGGTTTGGTTTCACGAATGGTTGGAAACCTAGAGAATGATAACATGGTGGTGCATTGGATGGGAATTTTAGTTGTTGTGGCTTGATGCAAGAGCATTTGGATTAGAAATTCATTATATTCTAGTGGATATATGTAATGTCCCTTTTTCAGGAACATGCTGCTCCGTCAGGAACATCTTAAGATGTTCCAATTTCCTTCTTCAGTGAGACACTGCAAGTCCATTTCAGAGATTTAATAATGGGGAATTTATAGGATATGACTCCTTCTAAAGGAGGGAGAAATCCTGAGGCTAGCTGGTCATTCTCAGACTTTGCCTATGGATATGCAATATTCCACCTCAGGAATTTCTGCCACAGGGTCCTTGAGGACGTTGTATAAGGAAGATGCTACAAAAATCAGACATACCAACACTGGGATGTCCTAGATAACATATCAAAAAACTCCTATGCAGAATATGAGCTCAAATAAATAACTCTAGATGGGTTATTAGGATCTCCCCAATCTAGGTTTATAAAACAATGCTCAATGAGAGGGCTTACAACAATATATGAACATGAACATGAAATCTGAAACTATGAATACATCATGAGAGGGAAATGCTACAATGATCATTATATTATGATATATCATTAGAAATATACAATAAATAGTTGAGGGACAAGCCACTCAAACTCTAAGAGAAAACCTCCAATGAATAAGCAGTGAAATACAAGAGTTGTTGCATTTCCACAAAATGCCGGAGTAGCTGCAACTGCACAGTGTATATGAAGGCATAGCTGCTGAATATGAATGAAATGCATATATGGCTGAAGGAATACAAGAAATAAGCCCAAGAACAAGAAATGGGCTGAAATACAAGATTTCTAGCCAATCTAGGAAGATTGCTAGAAATGCCGGAGAATACAAAAATGTGACAACCAAGTTGTCACTGCAACTGATACAAAATGAGAATGAGGCTATGGCAGATCTGAAATGCAAATTCCCTCCTTTGATAATGCCTCCAATACAAAGGGCTGATCCCTTTGTCTCAGAAACAACCTCATGATGAGCTCCATGAAACCCTCTCTCACTGCCTCCATAAAATAACACAGTTTCTGCTATGGACTGCACAGTGGGAGATGATGGAATGTCAGCCCATGTCAACTGATCTGAAATTAAGCCCATGAATCCTCCTTGCAACTCCTCCAATGAGTAGAACACTCCTCCACTGAAGAAAACAAACAAGAATGACTCCATAAGGTCCTCCTTTGTTGCCCCCAGCAACACAACGTCCTCTCTGCTGCAGAAATAATGCTGTAGCTGATTGTAGTAGCTATGGCCAATGTCGGATTGAGGAAAATCAGCTCATTCCTCATCCTTCCTTGAGGAAGAGGTAGGGATTCCTGGCTGGGAACACCCTAGTGCCCGAGGGCACCATTACCTTGCTAAACAACCAGGGGATGCAAGCTTTTGCAGACCCAAGTCTGAAAATCTAAAACATAGCATAATGAAAATGGGATGCTATCTCCTCCATATAAAGTGAGAGAACTCTCCTCCACCATGGTCCCACCAATTAGGGTTTCCACCCTCATGTGAAGCTTTTTCCTCCAAAACTGCGCAGCTTCTCTAGGAAGCTTCTCCTCTATAGGCAGCGCTATTGAATTTAGTCAAAGATGACTAATCCAAGTGAGCTGGGTTCCATTCACACCCTTTGTGTTTATTTCAGCTGCTTTATTCACTCTCTTTTCACATTAGGAGTGTTATTTCTTCATCTAAAAGGGGCTAAGGTGTCTCCTTCCCCATTTTATTAAAATAAAATAAAATGTGCAACTATAATGTTCCATTTTAGCTTGAGGCTAAAATTGGGAAGATTACAGTCCTCCCCTGCCACATGTTGCTTTCCCTCAAGCAACTGCATAGAGAGAACAAAATTTTCTCCCCCTTCTTCTCTTATGGCCTCCTCATCAATGGTCCCACCACTGCTCAAATATGCTGCAATGAATCTGTCCTCCAATGCTCTCTCCCAAGTATGCAAGCTGACACAATGCTCCTCATGGAAAGATAGAAGGTGTAGTGGAATAATTCCTGCTATGCTAAGGCCTCCTTAAGGTAGGAGTGATCATATGCATGGGAAAATTCTGCTCCCAATGATGATCCCTTCATCCATGCAATCATCCAAATGAAAATCTGACCCCTGATTTCTGTAATGAGTTGGGGCTGAATGGAGAGTGTGCTTGCATTCTCATGATGGCCCTATCTCCATATGCTGCTCATATGGGGTTGTATTTGCCTTTGGGCTGGAAAAGTATGACCTTCATGAATGGCCCAAGCTACCCCGTGAAGAAAATCAGCCATGAATTGCCCCCTCAAATTCTCCAAGTGGTTCCTCCCACAAGAAGAGACAAGTAGAAATGTGGTAATCATGGTTTTCCAATGGTGTCTCCTGCAAGGTAGAACATATATAATGGGGAGAATCATGCTCCCAATGGGCTATACATACAATACTCTCCAAATGATGCTCCTCATGAGTGTACAAACATCAGAAATACATGGAACAATATACAATAAAAGCAGGTTTCCAAATGACAACTGGAGAGTGGTTCAAAGTTCCACTCATGGAACCTGCGTAGTGCCTCGTTGGGCTGCCTCAAAATCAAAATAACAAGTGCTGAACTAGCCACTTGTTTGTTGCCACAACATCTCCTCATAAGATGAAAACATGAGAAT
Organism: Pinus albicaulis; assembly: GCA_034641835.2. Lineage (NCBI taxonomy): Eukaryota > Viridiplantae > Streptophyta > Pinopsida > Pinales > Pinaceae > Pinus > Pinus albicaulis. Next base: position 404,461,434 of record CM076579.1, read on the forward strand.
ACAAATTGGTGCAAATGGTGCACACCTAGAAACATGTGGCTTCCCCCACAACCATCACATAATTAGCCAAAATCAAGGCTACAAGTAGCTGCAATTACATCCTCATGAAATAATGAAAGAAGGAAAAAGCATCCTTGATACATCATGCTCTTCAATCAATGAAAATAAGTACAATACCAAACATGAAATTATACCTTCTCCATCATGCACTAGAGCTCTTGAGCTGAAATGGCTCAACTGAATGTCATCCCTCTCCTCCAATGAGTAAGGGAATGGTTGTGCCAACCTCTCCAAAAGACATCCAGGCTCTGTATCTATCCATATGCTGATGTAGATCATGCTAAATTCCCTCCAATTGAACTCCCCTAGCAAGGAAAAGTATGCATCCAAGTGCATAGCTAGGAAGTCCGTATGTGTTGCATGCAAAAGTTTCTCCTTGAGACTAGAAAATCTAGCCAAGAAGAGTCTACCATGATGATATATGCTCATATCATCCACTAAGTGTCTTCCATATCCATCAAGGCCATCCAAGAATCATGCATGCACCAAGATTCTGGGACCTCTCAACCAGAAGCTGAGTCCTCCAACATGGATCAATCCTCCTCATAGAAAACGATGGTAATCTGCAATAAAGTGCCCCCATCATGCTGCTGCATGCTACCTTGACATCCCCTCATGCCCAATTCATCCTCCAAGTTGCTTCCATGCCTTCATGCAGCTGCTCCTGCTCAAATAGAAATAAGGACCTCTGAAAATGAGCCTCCCATGAGAGACTATCACCTCCAAAGTATCTTCTGATCCTGGGCAATGTAAGCATGAGTGGCCTCCCTCTACTCCAATGCATGAAGGAGTCCTTCATCAAAGGAAGTAACCTCTCTCTCATCAAATCCATGGAGCAACCATCCTACATCATAAAGATGCTATCCTCAATCCATACAAAAACTCTATCTGTGCAGTGAAACTGATGAGAATGGGTGATACTGAAAATGGGAGAGTGTATCCCTCCTCCATTAGCTTGTCCCCAAACTCTCTGTGCTGTAATGGACTCCTCCAATGCCTCCACCCCTCCGGAATCCAATTAGTGATGAACCAAATGATCTGATGCCTCTCATCATCTCTAGATCATGTGACCTCCCAAGTGGAAAGCCTCCAAAAGTGAGACATCAAGATAGGAAGTGGAGTGAATATATGAGAGGAATGAAAGGTCCTCTCTCTCTACTGCGTAGTGTAGTCCTTCTCCCATGTGAAGAAAATCTATGAAAATAGATAGGGGTGAATGTCCATCATCCCTTCATGTTGATCCTTCTGCTCTTCTTCTTCTTCTAATGGTGCAACACTGTAGGTTCTTCTATCCACCTTCTCTCTACCAACATGTGAGTGTGTTTCCTCCTAAGTGAGAGGCCTTGGGTCTTGGCCTTCTCTTGAAATAAATGTCTCCACACCCTCAAAAATGGAAGAGTGCCCTTCATACAATGGGGGTCCTGCCTCTAGCAAGTCATTCTCCTGATTCCTTCCCCTCTAGAAAGATGGAATGATTTTTGTTTCATGGTTCCCCTCCATGCATGCAAAGTGTTTGTAGTTTTTCCACACCATGTTTCACATTGGTTTTCATCAATCCTCTTTGCAAAAATCTTTGTGACTTCAACATATGATCTCTCATTTGCATGAAAACATGAAATAGAATTCTGAAACCAATCATCATGAATCATACCTTTGAGTTGCTGTGCTACTCCTCCAAAGGCCTCAACTCTTTCTCTCCATCCTTCTGGCAATAGATATGGGCAGTGTACTACGCTATGGATCTGCATGTGTGGTTGAATTATCACACCCTTCATGAGAATAGCTAGGGCTTTCTCCATCCACAAACCCTTTTCAGAAAATTTATCCAAAATTTTCCCCTTTTAGCAGATCTTCAATGGTGTGCTCACTGGTCTGGAAAAGAAGAAGGGAAACCTCCTCTTCCTTAATTCCTCTTCCTTGTTTCCTCTGTCAGTCTCCTCTCCTTGGAGAGAATTTTCTCTTGCTGATGGCAATCGATCTTGGGCACACGATGAGCCAAGATCATGCTTTGATACCACTGTAATGTCCCTTTTTCAGGAACACGCTGCCCCGTCGGGAACATCTTAAGATGTTCCAATTTCCTTCTTCAGTGAGACACTGCAAGTCCATTTCAGAGATTTAATGATGGGGAATTTATAGGATATGAATCCTTCTAAAGAAGGGAGAAATCCTGAGGCTAGTTGGCCCTTCTCAGACTTTGCCTATGGATATGCAATATTCCACCTCTGGAATTTTTTCTACGGGGTCCTTGAAGACGTTGTATAAGGAAGTTGCTGCAAAAATAAGACATACCAACACTGGGATGTCCTAGATAACATCTCAAAAAAATCCTATGTAGAATATGAGCTCAAATAAATAACTCTAGATGGGTTATTCGGATCTCCCCAATCTAGGTCTCTAAAACAATGCTCAATGAGAGAGCTTATAGCAATATATGAACATGAACATGAACTCTGCAACTCTGAATACATCATGAGAGGGAAATGCTACAGCCATCATTATATTATGATATATCAGCAGAAATATACAAGAAATAGTTGAGGGAGAAGCCACTCAAACTCTAAGAGCAAACCTCCAATGAATAAGCAGTGAAATACAAGAGTTGCTGCATTTCCACAAAATGCCAGAGTAGCTGCAACTACGCAGTGTATATGAAGGCATAGCTACTGAATATGAATTAAATGCATATATGGCTGAAGGAATACAAGAAATAAGCCCAAGAACAAGAAATGGGCTAAAATACAATATTTCTTGCCAATCTAGGAAGATTGTTAGAAATGCCGGAGAATACAAAAATGTGACAACCAAGTAGTCACTGCAACTGATACAAAATGAGAATGAGGCTATGGCAGATCTGAAATGCAAATGCCCTCCTCTGATAATGCCTCCAATACAAAGGGATGATCTTTTTTTCTTAGAAACAACCTCATGATGAGCTCCATGAAACCCTCTCTCACTGCCTCCATAAAATAACGTAGTTTCTGCTATGGACTGTGCAGTGGGAGATGATGGAATGTTGGCCCATGCCAACTAATATGAAATTAAGCCCGAGAATCCTCCTTGCAGCTCCTCTAATTAGTAGAACACTCCTTCACTGAAGAAAACAAACAAAAATGACTCCATGAGTTCCTCCTTTGCTGCCCCCAGCAACACAATGCTCTCTCTGCTGCAGAAATAACACTGTAGCTGATGGTAGTAGTTGTGGCCAATGCCGGATTGAGGAAAATCAGCTCATTCCTCATCCTTCCTTGAGGAAGAGGTAGGGATTCCCGACCGGGAGCACGCTAGTGCCCGAGGGCACCATCACCCTGCTAAATAGCCCGGGGATGCAAGCTTTTGCAGACCCAAGTCTGAAAATCTAAAACATAGCGTAATGAAAATGGGCTGCTATCTCCTACATATAAAGTGAGAGAACTATCCTCCACCATGGTCCCACCAATTAGGGTTTCCACCCTCATGTGAAGCTTTTCCCTCCAAAACTGCGCAGCTTCTCTAGGAAGCTTCTCCTCTATAGGCAGCGCTGTTGACTTTAGTCAAAGATGACTAATCCAAGTGAGTTGGGTTCCATTCACACCCTTGGTGTTTATTTCAGCTGCTTTATTCACTCCCTTTTCACATTAGGAGTGTTATTTCTTCATCTAAAAGGGGCTAAGGTGTCTCCTTCCCCATTTTATTAAACAAAAATAAAATGTGCAACTATAATGTTCCATTTTATCTTGAGGCTAAAATTGGGAACATTACAATATAGGGGGTCTTGTATTTTCTAGGAAGTTGGTTTCATATGTATCAAATTAATGTAATTATTAATGTTTTTGAGTGATTTTAATTTATAATAGGGATTAATTAAATATTGAGAGGAATTTTGTAAATGTACTCGAATGTTGGAGAACATGAGAAATTTAGGCTAGTTGATAGGGATTGAGAGATTTAGAAATTAATTGTAAATCTTAGATTAGGAATTAGTTCATGATTTTGTGGATTTGAGAGGATTCCTAGGATTTTGTTGAGCAAGTTTTGGATCTAAACCAGAATTGGTTGTAGAATCCATTTGTATAAATTATAAAACCCAAAGGCATGAAGGGACAGTGAATGCAGAGTAGGATTTAATTATCAAATCAGATAGTTAGGGTTTTGATTATAAGCCTACTGGCAAGAAAGGAAAAGGCCACTAATTAGAAAATTAGGCCAGAGAGAAGAACCTGTGCAAATATTTGTTATATATAAAAAGAGACTCGATTTCTGAGTATTAAGTGTGCATTGAGAAATTCAATTTATAATTCGTGTGTTGAATCAGAGTTTTTCATAGTATACATATATGCAGGAGAATTCAATAAGGGAATAACATGCAAAGAAGATTTTAGAGGATGGAATCGTTTGAATCCAATTAAGTATTCCAAAATCGGAGCTGAGGAGGAAGTCACGTAAAGAACATCTAGGACAAAGGAAAAAAGGTGAAATATACAGAGCCATGAAATTGTATGTGATGTAATTAAATCTCTGATAATGATTGCCAAAAGTTTTCATTTGTACAAGGAAATGGTATTTGAATTTGGGTCTGTGTAAAGAGAGGACAGAGTAGTTTTGTTACGTTGTATGCCATCAAAACCATACACTTCAGGTGGTGTATCTCATAAAAAAAATATGGTAAGTGGTATTTTTCTATATCGTGCGATAAACTTCAGGAGGAGCCACGTAGCATGCAACGGGTGATTAAAAATTGCTTGTATCGTAGATGTTTGAAATGTTAACTACCACGTTGAATTGAGCGTGATACGCAGTGATATCTGTCAGATCTGAGACAACAGATTAGCAGGTGGAGATTTGAATTTAAGGGAGCCTCGGTAAGTGGGCTAAGAGCGAAAGATTTAAATATGTGCAAAGGTTTATGTTATTCCCTGGGTGATAACATAGTGTTTGAGGTTAACGAAATTTTGTCAAGTTTATGTGATATTTTATTAATACAGGTATGTTATAATCCATTTAACTAAAGTGTAGAGATATAAGAGTAAATCCTGAAGAGAAAAATGCTTCCAATAAAGGTTTATAGAGTTAAGAAATGGATGGGTAGAGTTTCCATGTAAGTTTAATTCAAAGGTTTAAACTTTGAATAAAGTGGGTTTTAATAATGAAGAAATGCTTCCGCATAAATATTGAAAGGGTGAATAGTTTGTAAGAAAATAAGTTTCACCATTTAATCTTATTACAGAGAATTAAATTCCTGGGACATGTATTTGACATACATATTATATGCATAATCTGGGTAACTGTAGCTTAGGCTACATCATTTTTGGTATCATAGGAGAATAAAAAGATTCTGCGAAAGGAAATAAGAATAGAGTTATGTTTTGAAAGTATGTATATAGGTACAGTGGTGATGAAAGAAAGGAAAAGGAGGTCAGATTTGAATCTGTCAGACATCATGCACTTAGAGATAAAGTGTAGTAGAATATTGGAAAAATTTGTAGAAGCAAGGAAATAGAGAGCAATCCATTCAAAGTGAAAATTAATGGTGAAAAAAGATCACATAGAGATCTTGAAGGAGAGGTATTATGTGATATTTTAATCTTGTTTGAAGATTATGTTTGCAGAATTTAGGTTGCAGAAAATTGAAGAGAATCTCAAGAAAAGAAGATGACAACCTTAAGAGTAGTGATGAAGGAAGCTGGTAAAAGTTTTGAGTGAAAGAAAAGTGTAGAGCAGAACCTTGAAGAATTCCAACAGAGATTTGATAAAGGGGAAAGTTGTGTTCTCAAGGGAACATATGAGTTAAAGCCTAAAAGGAGTAGAGAGAAATGCTCAAAAGAGGGTTCCATTGAAGGGACTAGTGTTTTCCAAAAGACCAAATCCAGAGAGAACATTGGTGAGGTAAGTTGTAACAAGGAGGAATTGTTATTGTAGAGGCTTAGTGTAGCTCACAATAATTGATTGAAGAACTCATGAAGATAGAGAACAAAGATAATAGAGGTTTTGAAGAAAGATTAGGAGATAAGGAGATACTAAAGATAAATGATGTTGGGAAGATGGTATGCATAAGTTTTGATTAACTAATAATATTTTGCAGATTGAAACAGATCAAAGAAGTTGCATATTTGTAGGATACAACCAGCCGAGACATAAATTGATTACAAGGGTATGAAATTTTGCAGCAGTTGAATGAATGGAAAATTTTGGCACAAGACTAAAATAGTAAAACTATAGGAAGAAATTTTGGAAATTTCTTAGAGATTGTAGAAAAACCTTATTCCAGCTAAGGCTTGGAATAGATAGGGACAAAATAATCCTTAAGAAAAGTGAGTGTAGTAACCAGCAAGAGAGCAAGATTGCTCAGTATAAGTTCTAAGGAAGACTTAGAAACCAGACAGAGCATAAGTTTGGTGAGAAGATCAACTTACGAGGTAGTTGATTGGTTACAGGTATAGAAGCTCACACAAAAGTGAATATGGCTATGGAAATACATATGGAAGGTTAAAAAGAATGCTACAATATGAAGGAAAATGGTGCTAAAGAAATCTGCAGGAAACGGATGAGTCAAGAGGAGCTTGGAAAATAAATAGCTGAAATAAGAAAAGAATTTGATATGTTAACAACGCTGATAGAGGAAAACCAAAAGAAAGGTTGGGTCTTGAAGAAAAAGATAGTGAAATGGTCTAAGCTACAGAGAAGGCTAGGACAGAAAAAAATGAAGTGGTTAGTAGAAAAACTCAGAGAAGAAGAGTCATAAATGGAAGTTTCCATTTGCAGACCAGAAGAGGGTCAAATTATGGGTGAAGAGGATAATGGGAAAAATCTCATAGACTATTGGAATAGTTCATAACAATTCGAATAAGTTGAACTACAACAAAAGACAATTGATGAAGAAAGTGATAAAGAAATCGAAGGAAAATATAGCAGAGAATTTGTGAACTATGATGATAACTTTGATGAAGAATGTATGACTGGAACATCAAATGAGGTTGAAAAGATTCTTGGTTTTAGTACTAATGAATTGTGTATGATTTTAGGTACATCACAGGATGATGAACAAATTTTAGAGTTTGTTAAGAAGAAGGAGAAAAATCTAAAATCTGTTCAGATTAAGACTGAGATGACAAGATTTTAGAAACAAAAGGAGACAGAAATGTCTAATGGAAATATGCAGGAAAAAATTGGAGCTGGTAACAATAAAGATTTTAATAACATATATGAGTTAAGACATGAAGAAAATATATTTACTGTACCTAATGAGTTGGGAATTCTTAAGTAGGATAACTTAAATTTAGCAGAAGAAGAAGAATCATTTGATGATGGTGTAACAACAAGTGAGGGTACTAAAAACTATTTAAATTTTCAAAATTCTACTCCAATTGAGATTATTGAGTTATATAAAAAATTATATCTTCAAAGAAGAAAGTTGGAAAAGCAAAGGATATATACTTAGGATAAATTGCTGAGAATGGAAGATAAAGAGATTGTCATGAATGACAAGAGGAGCTTGGAAAAGAAATAGCTGAAATAAGAAAAGAATTTGATATGTTAACAATGCTGATAGAGGAAAACCAAAAGAAATGTTGGGTCTTGAAGAAAAAGATAGTGAAATGGTCTAAGCTACAGAGAAGGCTAGGACAGAAACAAATGAAGTGGTTAGTTGGTTAGTAGAAAAACTCAGAGAAGCAGAGTTAGAAATGAAAGTTTCCATTTGTAGACCAGAAGAGAGTTAAATTCTAGGTGAAGAGGATAATGGGAAAGATCTCATAGACTATTGGAATATTTCAGAACAATTTGAATAAGTTGAACTACAACAAAAGACAATTGATGAAGAAAGTGATAAAGAAATTGAAGGAAAATATAGTAGAGAATTTGTGAACTATGATGATAACTTTGATGAAGAGTGTATGACTGGAACATCAACTGAGGTTGAAAAGCTTATTGGTTTTAATACTAATGAATTGTGTATTATTTTAGGTACATCATAGGATGATGAACAAATCTTAGAGTTTGTTAAGAAGAAGGAGAAAAATCTAAAATTTGTTCAGATTAATACTGAGATGACAAGATTTCAGAAACAAAAGGAGACAGAAATGTCTAATGGAAATATGCAGGAAAAAATTGGAGCTGGTAACAATAAAGATTTGAATAACATATATGAGTTAAGACATGAAGAAAAGATATTTACTGTAGCTAATGAGTTGGGAATTATTAAGCAGGATAACTTAAATTTAGTAGAAGAAGAAGAATCATTTGATGATGGTGTAGCAAGTGAAGGTAGTGAAAAGTATTTAAATTTTCTAAATTATACTCTAATTGAGATTATTGAGTTATATAAAAAGTTAGATATTCAAAGAATAAAGTTGGAAAAGCAAAGGATATATACTTAGGATAACTTGCTGAGAATGGAAGACAAAGAGATTGTCATGAATGACAATAATAAGAGAATGATAATAGAAGTTCAAAAAATTGATATTACAGAGAAAGAAGCTCATTATAGTAAACAAGAGCAGAAAGACATCATTAAAGCAGATGATGTGAAGAAAAGACTTATAGACAGTTTTGGGATTCCTTTAGAGAATTATTTGGAGAATTAGCATACTAAAGTGTTGATGGAAGATAAACAATCAGAGCAACAAGCTGAAATGTTGCCAGAAGAAAAAGAGACACAAATTTTTTATTCTTTTGATTTTAATGATTTTTTTATGATTACAGGTTTTGATGAAGATGAGACAGACATGTTTCAAGTTGAAGAGTCAGTTTTAGAGCTGAAGAGGAATAGAAGCTGCTAGGTCAGACATGATGATGAGGTAAATGTAAAGCATGAAGATACCATGCATGAAGTAGATAAATTGACTGTCAAAATCAGTCAAGGAAGTGAAGAAAAATCACTGAAGGTTGTCAAAGAAGAAGATGGGAAATATGTTGAAATTGATGAACAACATAGTGATGTATTTGAAAGGAATCAAGTACAAAGGAAGTTGGAAGACAATTTATTTTTTGAAAATAAATTTGCAGATATTGAACAAAAGTTGTTTGGAAAGCAACAAGAGGGCAAGGATGAAAGGGCGGTAGTAAGACTCCAACAACTACAAGGAGAAGATAAAAAACAAAATTTTAAAGATGAATGGAACAGAGATATTAGAGTGCTGGAGAGAATGCTGGAAAATCATAATTCAATGAAGGAAGAGTCAATAATGAAAGAGAAAGAGCTTGAAGAATTGAAAAAAGTAAAGATGCAAGAGTTAATAAACAACAACAAAAAACTGAAGCAAAGAGAAGGAGATAGCAGTGAATGGAAGAATGAGTATTAGTTCAAGGATATGCTGGAGATGGAGATTGAAGAATTATAGCAATTAATGATGAAGCATTCCAGATGGAGGAGATGGACAACAACAGAAAGAGTAATCAATCAGAAATTTAATTCAATTGACAAAGAGAGTAATATGAAACATAAAATAACAACAGACTGTGAAAGCATAACTAGTGGGGCAATGCAACATAAAGTGTGGAGATCTCGAGAAAAATAACAAACAATAGCAGCAACCAAAGATAGATTACAGAACAAAGTATGGGATCCAGGAGGGAAAAGGTTGGAAGCACATGATCAGGAGATCATGATTATTTTCTACTTTAGGAGTCTGATGCAAGAGCATCTCGCTCAGAAATTCATTATGTTCGTAGATATAGGGGGTCTTGTATTTTCTAGGAAGTTGGTTTCATATGTATCAAATTAATGTAATTGATGTAATTGAGTGAGTAGGAAAAATAAGTGTTTAAAATTGATGTGAAACTTTATTATTGGAGTTCGGGTTTGGTTTCACGAATGGTTGGAACCCTAGAGAATGATAACATGGTGGTGCATTGGATGGGAATTGTAGTTGTTGTGGCTTGATGCAGGAGCATCTGGCTCAGAAATTCATTATATTCTAGTAGATATAGGGGGTCTTGTATTTTCTAGGAAGTTGGTTTCATATGTATCAAATTAATGTAATTGAGTGAGTAGAAAAAATAGGTGTTTTAATTGATGTGCAACTTTATTATTGGAGTTCGGGTTTGGTTTCACGAATGGTTGGCACCCTAGAGAATGATAACATGGTGGTGCATTGGATGGGAATTGTAGTTGTTGTGGCTTCATGTAGAAGCATCTGGCTCAGAAATTCATTATATTCTAGTAGATATAGGGGGTCTTGTATTTTCTAGGAAGTTGGTTTCATATGTATCAAATTAATGTAATTGAGTGAGTAGAAAAAATAGGTGTTTTAAATTGATGTGCAACTTTATTATTGGAGTTAGGGTTTGGTTTCACGAATGGTTGGCACCCTAGAGAATGATAACATGATGGTGCATTGGATGGGAATTGTAGTTGTTGTGGCTTCATGTAGAAGCATCTGGCTCAGAAATTCATTATATTCTAGTAGATATAGGGGGTCTTGTATTTTCTAGGAAGTTTGTTTCATATGTATCAAATTAATGTAATTATTAATGTTTTTGAGTGATTTTAATTTAGAATAGGGATTAATTAAAAATTGAGAGGAATTTTGTAAATGTTCTTGAATGTTGGAGAACATGATAAATTTAGGCTAGTTGATAGGGATTGAGAGATTTAGAAATTAATTGTAAATCTTAGATTAGGAATTAGTTCATGATTTTGTGGATTTGAGAGAATTCCTAGGATTTTGTTGAGCAAGTTTTGTATCTAAACCAAAATAGGTTGTAGAATCCATTTGTATAAATTATAAAATCCAAAGGCATGAAGGGACAATGAATGCATAGTAAGATTTAATTATCAGATCAGATAGTTAGGGTTTTGATTATAAGCCTACTGGTAAGAAAGGAAAAGGCCACTGATTAGAAAATAATACCAGGGGGAAGAACCTGTGTAAATATTTACTGTATATATAGAGAGACTTGATTTCTGAGAATTAAGTGTGCATTGAGAAATTCAATTTATAATCCGTGTGTTGAATCAGAGTTTTGCATAGTATGCATATATGTAGGAGAATTTAATAAGGGAATAACATGCAGAGAAGATTGCAGAGGACAGATTTATTTGAATCCGATTAAGTATTCCAAAATCAGAGCTAAGGAGGAAGTCACGCACAGAACATCTAGGAAAAAGGAGCAAAGGTGAAATATACAGAGCCATGAAATTGTATGTAATGTAATTAAATCTCTCATAATGATTGCCAAAAGTTTTCAATTGTACAAGGAAATCGTATTTTAATTTGGGTCTGTGTAAAGAGAGGACAAAGTAATTTTGCTGCATCGTATGCCTTCAAAACCATACACTTCAGGTGGTGTATCTCATAAACAAAATATGGTAAGTGGTATTTTTCTGTATCGTGCGATAAAATTCAGGAGGAGCCACGTAGCATGCGACCGGTGATTAAAAATCACTTTTATCGTAGATGTTTGAAATGTTAACTACCATGCTGAATTAAGTGCGATACGCAGCGATATCTGTCGGATCCGAGACAACAGATTAGCAGGTGGAGATTTGAAGTTAAGGGAGCCTCGGTAAGTGGGCTAAGAGAGAATTAAATATGTGCAAAGGTTTATGTTATTCCCTGGGTGATAACATAGTGTTTGAGGTTAACAAAATTCCGTCAATTTTATGTGATATTTTATTAATACATGTATGTTGTAATCCGTTTAACTAAAGTGTAGAGATATAAGAGTAAATCCTAAAGAGAAAAATGCTTCCAATAAAGGTTTATAGAGTTAAGAAATGGATGGGTAGAGCTTCCATGCAAGTTTAATTCAAAGGTTTAAACTTTAAAGAAAGTGGGTTTTAATAATGAAAAAATGCTTCCGCATAAAGATTGAAAGGGTGAATAGTTTGTAAGAAAACAAGTTTCACCATTGAGACTTATTACAAAGAATTAAATTCATGGGACATGTATTTGACATACCTATTATATGCATAATGTGGGTAACTACAGCTTAGTCTGCATCATGGCTCAAGTAAAGGATTTTTCATGGGGACTTTCGCTAAATAGGAGGATCCAAACCATCCTTGACACTTTAGAAATATTTGACTCAAGGGAGAGGGCCATTATGGTTTTAACAAACCTAGTAAAAATTCTGTGTAATAAAAGTTAAAAATAATAACCTTGGTTGATGGGACACTTATTCTAAGATGAATATTAGGAAAAAACATCCTAGTGTTAGTAGTATGACTAATGTGTTGTCCTTGATGGAAACCCACTTGTAGTAAGATAAGTATGTGTTTACATGATGGTAACAATATTATTACACATGTCAGTTCAGATGTGACAGAGAAATAAATACTAGTCAAAGGCAGAGGGATGATGAAGGAAAAGTTTGAGAAATTATATGCAGGTTCTATGAAGCAAAGCCATGTAAACAGACACATATGATGAAGAGAAGTCATCTATACACAAGTTCTGTGAAGCAAAGCCATGTACACACACAAGCATGATGTAGAGAAGTAGTGTATACGCAGGTTCGGTGAAGCAAAGTCACATACACACGTGAATATGAAGAGGAAAACGAGCGTACATTTTGTGCACAATGGTTTACTAAATACCAAAGGTCCTTACCATGGTATTATCCCATAGTAATGAGCATGTCAATAGATATTTGACCGTGTCAAAGAATACCATTAACATTAGTGTGGTTTTGACACATGGTATTGGCTAAATTCTAAGCTATATAAGGAGATGAAGGTCCAAGTGTTTTTGTATGTATGAGTGAGGTTGATTTATCAGAATAATTCAATCTAAAGTAGATTGCATGGTATGGTATATTAAAGAGTGGATGATCTAAAATAAGTATGCACCCGATAATAAAATGATGGATCAATATCATTAGACCTGAAATTACTATGTATCGTATGATATGATTATGATTTGAATTATGTTCATGCTTGCCAAATGTGTACCCTTTTAGAGAATTTATAGCGGTTAGAGCACATTTTTTATCAGCAAACTCCACAAAACATAGAACACAAGCCTCTCCATGAACTCTTTTAGGCTTCTTTTGTATGACTTTTATTTTATTATAACCAATAAAAGGGCGGAAAATGTGAGCAACTTCTCTATGAGTACAGGCAGGAGGAAGCCCCTTAATAAATATTGTATTGGCAGATGCATGAAGCTTCAGACGATCAGGTAGCTTGAAAGATGAGCCAGATATTTTACTATTAGGAAGTTTTAAAGATGCATCCGTCCTTGCACTGTAAAATTCTAAATTGCTAGAATTTCTAGAAAGAGAAAGAGAAGGATCTCTTCCAAACCCTCCTTGCCTCTGCCCCAAATCAAAACTAGAAATTTCACCCAGAGGTGCAAAGGAACATCGAAAGTTGAAGAAGTTTAACATTTTTCTTTCTACAATCCATTCCTATGGTTGTTTTCCATTTCATCTCAACTTCATTGCCTCTTTCTCACCTCCCTTTTAGCTTTGGCTCATTTCATCTCAACTATGTTGTCTCTGTCTTTATCTGTATGGAGGGTGAGGAAGAAGTGAAGAATAAACTCAAAGATATTATGCAGAAAACAAGTAGAGGTGTAATGATTGATTCCTTGCGTGTATGCATCAGATCATCATAAGTTTTACCTACTCGATTGGTTGTTCTGTGGGATATTGTAGGGTTCTGTCACCAGTGAAAATTAAATGAATTATTAGTGTTTATTCACGGTATATCGTTTGGTGCCTAAAATTGGTTGAAACAATTCCAATTGGGATGGATTTTGCGACCCCTACGCTGAGGGAGTTCTGAGCTTGATACATCTAACTCGGCCTCAGAAACATATGCAGAGGGTACAAGGTAGTTTCCATGGATCACGGTGGCTTCACTAGGGGAGAAATACCATACCACGTGGGTTCATATTGGGGGATATATATTGAAGAGAAAAATGACATAATATATTGAGGGATATATAGGGGGTAAAGGGTTTTTATATTGGCAGGTATAAAAATGGAGCTCAAAGTCAATGAAGAAATCTAAAGGGGTATATAAAATGTTAATGAAAAATGGATACCTACAATATCTAGTGAAATAGGGTTTTTTTAATTGGGAAGGTGTATTGGGTTAATATTGGTAGGGGGTTAAATAATATGGTTTTTAGAGGCATTTTCCAATATGAAGTCAAATTAGGGATATTGTTTAGTGTCTCGTGAACACACGTGATATGTTAGAGGTTCATTAAGTGAAGCCTGCATGCCATGGATAGTCTAGGGTGTCACTATCATTTAGCTTTACTATTTCTTCTTTTATCGTTTTAACTTGTGCATTTCCATTTATTTTATATGTGCACATATACACACTAACAAATTTGAAAGAGAAAGGGGACTGAGCTAGCCATTAAAAAAAATTCAATCATCTTTGAGCCAACCATTAAAAAAAATTCAAACATCTAACTTAAGAGATGCTCTCTATTTTCTCAGCACAACTCCTGAAGCACATCCATATCCGGGAAACTAGTCGTTTTAGTATGCCTTGCACAGGTGTATTTCATATAAAATAAACTTATACTAGGTGTGACACCACCAAGTTATGCCATCAAATATTTATTTTCTCCCAACTAACATAGAGCTACATTGTCCAAGTGTAATTTATCTATATTTCAGTGGTGTAGCACACTCGGGTCAAGCCATAAAATCTTTATTTTCTATGAATTAACACGGGGTACATTATGCCACTGTAATTTTTCTACCAGCCTAGATCCATCTTAACTTCGAATCTGTCAAGCGCTGAGAGAGTTCAAATCTCTTAAGGTCCAAACCTCTTTTTTGAGTGAAAAATTTGAGAAAAGGATTGCACCTCGAGAGATTTGATCCCTCTCGAAGCTTGATAGATCCGTAGTTAAGATGGATCTAGGTTGGTTTCAGTCGTGTGCGACCAAGGAAAATCTATCAATAATATGAGTACCATATGAGTAATTTTATCAATAATATGTAAATACATATAATATTAATATAAAACAGTTTAAATATGCTAAATATGTTTGAGATTTATCGATTCATTTTAATTTAAAATTTTCTTAGCTACCTCAGTTTGTTGGATGATAAATATTGTAAAATAACTTTAGTGATGCGAAATAATGAAATTAAATTTCTGAATGCAAACTGTCAATGTAATAATATTGAATGCTATAAAATGTGAATAATAAGAATGTAGTCAATTACAAATATCCTTCATTGTCATCAATCTAAAACTATTTTCTTCTACTTTTCCTCTTGTCACCCTTTTTAGTTTTGTCATTTTCCATATCGATTATATGAAAAAGATAGTAGAAATCATAAATCATAAATGATTTAAATATTTAACTCGAGCTTTTGTAGTAAACATCATAACTTGTCTCTCCTCCTCTCCAATATTATTAGCTTTAATTACTAGAACACAAAAATCGTTCTACATTGTTAATAATTTATTGTGCTTACACTGAAATCTATGTACACTATTAATCCAATGGCTTTAAAACTAATGTACCATCATACATCCAATTACATCAAATCAGAAATCAACATATACACTGAAATCAATGCATATAATGCAAGAAATAAAATAAGATTATAAAACAACATCTACACAGAAATCAATGCATCTAATGCAAGTAATAAAATATGATTAAAAATCAGCATCTACACTCAAATAAATGCATCTAGTGCAAGTAAGAAAATAGGATTAGAAACCAACATATACACTAAAATCAATGCATCTAGTGCACGCAATCAAATATGATTATAAATCACCATCTACATTGAAATGAATGCATTTAGTGCAAGAAATAAAATAGAATTAGAAATAACTTATATTGAAATAAATGCATATACTATAAGAAATCAAATATAATTACAAATCAACATCTACATTGAAATTAATGCATCTAGTGCAAGCAATCAATAGGATTAGAAATCACCATCTACACTGAAATCAATGCATTTAGTGAAGGCAATCAAATAAAATTTTAAATCATCTACATTGAAATCAATGCATCTAGTGCAAGTAGTCAAATATCATTAGAAATCAAAATATACACTAAAATCAATGCATCTAGTGCAAGCAGTCAAATAGGATTAGAAATCACAATCTACATTGAAATAAATGCATCTATTGTAATACATATTCTTCCCTCTCTACCCCCTCCATATATATCTATATGTCCCTCCATCTCTACTTATTTTTCTCTTTATCTCACCCCCACAAAAAAACACACACTCTCTCTCCATATTTATCAATCTCTTTCTCCCTCCCTCCTTGTCTCCATCTATATCTTCTTTCTCTTCACCTTCCATATACAACTCTACCTCTCTTTTTCTCTTCATATGAACCCAAAAACATACACTCTCTTTCTCCAATCTATCTATCTATCACACTCTCATTATCTACCTCCCTGTCTCTCTCTCTTCCCCTTCCCTCCCTCTCCCCCACTTATATCTCTCTTCCCTCCTATTATCCTCTCTCACTCTCCCTCCATCTTCGTTATCACTCCTTCTCTCTCTCTCTCTCCAGGTTTCACTCTCTATGTCTTTATTCTTACCTCCCCCTCTCTCACCCTCCATCTCCATCTCTCTTTCCCAAACTATCTCCACTCATTCTCTTCCTTTCTCTCCCACCTCTCTCTCTCTCTCTTCACCTTCTAAATTTGTCACTATATGCCTCTCTCTCTCCTTCTCTCCCACATTATCTTCATCTATGCTTCTTTGTCTCTTTATCTCACCCCCAAACATACACACTCTCTCTCCATATCTCCCTTGTCACTCCCCCTCTCTCTCCACTTGTTACTCTCTATGTATTTCTTCTTCCATACCTCTCTTCCCATCTAGCTCCATCTCACTATCCATCTCTCTCTCCCCCTCCAACTCCATGTCTCTATCCCCCCATCTCTCCCCATCTAGCTCCATCTCTCTATCCCTCCCTCTCTCCTCCTCTCTCTCGAGTCTCCTCTCTTTTCCTTCCTCTCTTTCTCTTTCTCTACTACCTCCCTCTCTCTTCCCCCATCACTCTCTCTCTATCTCTCTCTTTCCCATACAATACTCTATATTCCCCCATCACTCTCTTCCTCTCTCTCCCTTTATTGCATCTCTCCCTCTATATTCACCACACCCCGCCTCTCTCCCCCCCCATCCCATCCTCTCCCTCTCTGCCCTCAAATCCTCTCTCTTCCCCCATAACTCTATACCTCCCTCCAACTATGTTATTATATCACTCCTTTTCTTCTTCTCTCTCCTTCTCTCCCCCCTTGTCTCCATCACTCTGTCTATGTCTCTTTGTCTCACCCCTAGACATACAAACTCTCTCTTCATATCTCCCTTCTCACTCCCTCTATCTCCACTTCTCACTCTCTATGTCTTTCTTCTTCTCTCCCCCTCCAACTCCACCTCTCTATCCCTCCCTCTCTCCTCCTCTCATCCTTCATCGCTCTCCCTTTCTCTCCTCTCTCTCTCTCTCTCTCTCTCTCTCTCTCTCTCTCTACCCTCCAACCATTTCTCCTTATCCCTCCCTATCTCCTTCTCTCTCTCTCCCACATCCATATTTATGTCTCCCTCTCCCTCTCTTACCCTTCTCCACCTCTCTCTCTCCTCTCCCCCTCTCTCTTCATTCCTCCTCTCCCCTCCTCTCTCCTTTTTCACTCCCTCTATTTCTCCACCTCTATCATGTCTTTGTTCTTCCCTCCCATATATATATCTAGATTATATATATATATATATATATAGTATTAATATAAAGTTATTAAATTTAATAACTTTAATATTTTAATATATTAATATCAATATTATATTTAGTAATAATAATAACAATAATATTAATAATATTAATATCTTAATGTTAATTCGGGTTAATATTTTTTTTTTTTTTTTTTGGCATGGTATGGTATTTGATCCATAGGCTTCAAATATAATTAAATGTTGATTCCTACTCCTATTTGATATATTTTTATTTGTTTACCTTCCCTTTTTATATCTCTTTTATAAATATGGTATTTGGCCCATGGTATTCAACCCATGGTATTAATAATAATTTTTCCCATGGTATTTGGCCCATAGGCTTCACCTAAAAAAAACTTCTTTCTGAGTTTTTGTAAATATAAAGAAGTTTATGGAGTAAATATAAAAAAAAAAGGTTTTATTTATTTACCATACCTCTAGTTTATTTATATTTTTATTTATTTACAATGAGTAAGTATTAAAAGAGGTTTTATTTATTTACCATACCTCTTGTTTATTTATATTTTTATTTATTTACCATATCTCTTTTTTGAGTGTTCGTAAAACTCTTCATATTTTAAATTTAAATTGTTTAAATTTATTTTTAATTGTTTATTTATATGGTTATGGAATTTATTTTTAAAGTAGACATTATTTATATTTTATTTAAAAAAATTTAATTTTTTATTTTGGTTTTGGACATACTTACACATTGGAGTCATATTGGGTTGTAGAATGTGATATTGGGTTGTAGAATGTGCCTCTCAGCGCAATAATTTAGTGATGATGTATGTAACATAGATAAGAATGATAACATCTGTAAAGTATATAAGGGAGAATATTTATATGAGATACTAACATGTTATATTGGAAAACCTTTTTCGTTCATGGCTAATGAAAATGCTAGATATAGTGGTGTGGCATCCACTCTACCTTGAAGCTGCAGGGTCCTGTGCACACATGGTTCCATGATAATTAAAACAGTGATGCGATGTGATGTAATCAGTTATTTAAACCACTGTACACAAGACAAACATACATATCCAGGCCCTTGTTGCAATATTGCAGTTTTCTGCAATTGGAACGCGAAGAACTTGTTGGGTTTTTCTCTTTCAATTCATTGGATTCTTCATGCCCTTCTTGGAAATAGATATACTTGGATTGGTGTTCCCATACATGTGATATTCTTGAGAAGCACCTATTGTTGAAATCTATAGATAAACACACTTTTAATATTTATATTTATGATCAACCAAGAAAACTAGTGCTAACGTCCGCAAAAATATTTTTATGTATCAAAATACCCCCAAACTAGTAAAGTATATGTGAGATCATTTGAGGAATCTGGATGCTCTCAGTTTTCCAGATCTAAATAATACTCATGAAAGTCATTGTTTCCTACTGCGCATTCCTATAGAAAGGCATTAAAAAAACAAGTCCAGTGCAACTAACGTTATGTGATATGGGTCCCCTCCATTTTAAATATAATTTCCCCAATTTAGACGTGATTCCAACGATAGTTTGAAAATTACCATTAGTACTGAATCGTGTTGCATGAGAGATATATTACCTTTTTTGTTGGAATCTCTGAATATTCCGAACAAACAGGGAGAACAAAAGAGTCTCATCTACAACACAGAGATTAAAATTTTTTGCTTACTGCTAGACATAGATTGCACAAACTAGCATAAAAATTCTTTCTATTTCATTAACAAAACAAAACATTACAGAATAAAATTTCTTCCACTGTGTGCGATTACAAAATGTTTCTGACTACTACAGACGCAGTGCTCTCAAAACAAACTTCTCTCTCTGTCACAAATACGCACATACAGTGCTCTCTAGTCTTCACTATGTTTTCTTTGCCTGTGGGCCTCTTTTTTCATTACACAGTGTTTTGTCTATTACATAAGCCTATGGGCTTTTGAATTTTATATGGCACGACATAAAAAAACATAAAACAAAAAATTTAATATAATTTCGGAACATAAAACTTTAAACAAAGTTTAATTAAACCTATTAACTCGAACTTCAAGCAAAAACTAAACTTGTTTTCAAAATTTTCGCATAACAAATCTGTATGCCTTCAGCGAGCCCAAAACCTATGTGAACAGCTTGTGATTGGATCAATGCTGGGCCCGCAGAATTCAAATCAAAATATGAACCAGATTGTATTACAAATTCGCTTACCAAAAGGTGAAGATGACATCATGTAGAAAACGAACGCGGAACGACGTGATTGGTCCACGTGGCAGTGGGACCACATTGCATCGGTGATCGGCAGAACAATGGTTTTGGTGGAATGAACTTTGACGAAGCGATGAAGTGGTGAGCGATTGTGCGATGGTGCGATGAGCGATGTGGGAACCACATCGCATCAGCGCATCGCATCGGCGGATAACAAACATCGGATGGCAGAAAAAATGGAGATTTGCGATTGCGATGTTGTGATGTTTCTTTATCAGCATTGGCAGATTGGCAGATGGCGAAATGGATGAGCGGAAAACTTGTGATGAGAAATTGCGATGGTGGTGGGGACCACATCGCATCTCGGATTTTCTTTGGAACATAACATATGTGGTGGTGCAGTTGGTGAATGTGATTACGATGTGCGATGGATGTGGGGACCACATCGCATCGCATCGCATCATCGGCGGTGAACATTGGTATGGTATGGAGCACACGTTCGTTGCGATATGCAATGTGCGATATCGCAACATCGCATGGCGATGGGACTTCATATCAACAAGACACTAACTCAAATATTTGCGATGGGCAATGACTAGTGGGGACCACATATTATGTGGCCCATTCAAAATTTAAAAACTTTGCACATTTAACAAAACTCCTTTGTTTGGTTTTTGAGGGCTTAAAAGCCCGAAAAGACCGTTTTTAATATAAACTCCTCTGTTGCGTGGTTGAACCATGAAAGTCTTCAATTTATTTGCAAAGTCGGCTGCAGCCCACAACAGAATTTAATTTCTTCTCTGCAATGGTGGTTGCGCCCCATAAATAGAAATTATTCCTTACTGTCTTCTCCATGCCTCTGTTAAATGCACATAACTGTACACTTAACCTTCTGCCCATGTTTGTACTATGTTTCTACCTGCACGAGGTATGCATGTGACTTTAATATTTTCAACACTCCCCCTTAAATTCATTTGCTGGGTTATCAATCATACCCATGCATTTTCTTAAATATTCAAAACTCTTTTGCCCCAATGGCTTTGTTAGAATGTCTGCACACTGCTCCTCTATTCTACAATGCTGTAAAACAATTTCTCCATTGTTCACCAATTCTCTGATATAGTGATACTTTGCATCTATGTGCTTTGTTCTTTTATGAAACACAAAATTCGTTGACAATGCAATAGCTAAGCTATTGTCATAATAAATCATTTTCCCTTTTACTTGTTCTTGACACAAATTCCTCAACATTCTTCTCATCCACACTGCTTGACACGCTGCTACTATAGATGCCACATACTCTGCCTCTATTGTAGATAATGCTACAATAGGTTGTTTCTTAGAAGCCCATGAAATGGCTCCTGAACCCATATGAAAAACATAACCAGAAGTACTTTTCTGGTCATCAATACTTCCAGCCCAATCACTGTCAGTATATCCAATTAATTCAGAATTTTTTGAAGTGGTATATAAAATCCCATACCTTTTAGTTCCTTTTACATACCTCGGAATTCTTTTTGTTGCTTGCCAATGTGCTTCTTTTAGCCTCTCCATAAGTCTGGAAATCAAACTAACAACATGCATTATATCAGATCTAGTTGCAGTCAAATACATGAGGATGCCAACTATGCTCTTATATAAACTAGGATTAAAATCCTTGTTGTTGTCCTCTTTACTCAATTTGGATCCCATTACTGTGGGAGTAATTGCTGCCTTGCACTCCTGCATATTAAATCTTTCCAAAACTTCATTAACATATTTAGCTTGAGAAATAAAAATCCCCTTTTCATTTTTCTCTACTTCTATTCCTAAGAAGTATCTCAACAATCCCATATCAGTCATTTCAAATTCATCTTTCATGACTGTTTTAAACTTTTCAATGAGGTAATCATCATTACCTGTGAATATCACATCATCAACATATAACACAACAATGAGAATCTTACCATATTTTTCTTTGATGTATAATGTGGGTTCTCCTTCACATTTTTCAAACCCATTCTCTAGTAGATAGGAATCTATCGTACTGTACCATGCTCTTGGTGCTTACTTCAGCCCATAAAGAGCTTTCTTCAATATGCAAACTTTGTGCTCTTGGCCCTTTTTCTCATAGCCTAGAGGTTGTTCAACATAAACCTCTTCCATTAAAACTCCATTCAAGAATGCTGATTTTACATCCATTTGGTAGACCTTCCATTTTTTTTGCGCTGTTATGGACAACACTGCTCTCACTGTTTCCATTCTTGCAACTAGTGCAAAAGTTTCCTCATAATTTCTTCCATGTTGCTGCTTATATCCTTTGACAACAAGTCTGGCCTTGTGCCTTTCAATTTTACCTTCAGCATTTCTTTTGGTCTTCTAGACCCATTTAACTCCAATAACTTCTTTACCTTCTAGGAGATCTACCAATTCCCATGTTTTGTTCTTCTCTATTGCATTAATTTCTTCATCCATGGCTTCTATAAATTTCTTATCTTTTATATCTTATTCAAAATGAATAGGATCATCAACATGAAAATATAAAGAAAATAAAGAGTTCATACCTTCATTTGCTGTCTCTTGCCCATAGATTTCATTTAAATTTCTGAATCTTGTTCCTCTTTCATTTGGTGTAATTGTGCTTGAAGAAGTACTCAAATTTGCTCCATGTGGTATGCATGGAGAAGCACTCTCATTTCTTCTCAAGGGTGTTCTTACTCCTACTTGAGGTGTCCCTTGCTATCCTTGTGTTGTTGGAGGTGGTGCTACCGATGAGATATTATTTTCAGCCACATCTTCCTCATCTTCATCATGACACAAACAAATTTTAACATTGACTATTTTCTCAATGCTTCCATCCCATGCTTCCTCTTCAATGAATTTCACATCTCTGCTTATAAAAAATATCTTTGTGGATGGGTTATACAATCTATATCCCTTGGAATATGCACAGTATCCAACGAAGATGCACTTCTCCCCCTTACTGTCCAACTTCTCTCTCAACTGATCTAGAATGTGTGCATAAGCCACACGTCCAAAAACTCTCATGTGGGCGACTCTCTATTTTCTGCCACTCCACGCTTCTTCTGGAACTCTGTCCATCACTACTTTTTTTGGGCATCTATTTAAAATATACACAAGAAAATTTGTTGCTTATGCCCAATACTCATTTGGCAAATGTTTTTCCTTTAGCATACTTCTCACCATTTCCATGATGGTTATGTTCTTCTTTTCAACAACACCATTTTGTTGTAGTGTGTACCTTGTTGTAAACTGCTTGTGTATGTTTTTTTCTCTGCAAAAACGCAAAAAATATTTTGAGATGTACTCACCTCCTCTATCAGTCCTAAGGACTTTGATATGTTTCCCACTCTATTTCTCTACTAGATCTTTAAAGTGGAAAAATTTCTCAAACACTTCACTTTTATATTTCAAGAAATAAACCCATAATTTCCTTGTGAAATCATCAATGAAGGTCAGCATGTAATTGCTTCCTGAAACTAATGTTGCTTGCATCAGCCCACACAAATCTGAATGGATAATTTCTAAGGGTGATTTTGTCCTTATGCTCTTTCCTGATGGAAAGTTTTCTCTGTGTTGTTTTCCCAAGATGCAACCTTCACATAGGTTGTCCGATTTCTCTATCAATGGTATTCCTCTTACCATTCTTTTTCTATGCATCAAATTCATACCTACGAAATTGAGATGTCCAAATCTCAAGTGCCATAACCAATTCTCATCTTTCACTTCCTTCTAAAAAACCTCTTGAGTTACAACTGCTACATTCTTTCCTTTTCCCTTCAAGTATGTATTGAGCTTGAGTGGAAATATTCTATTGCTGGTCATTTGTATTTCAGCAATAATCTTCTTGCTTGGAGGTATGTCCATTATTGTGCACACATCATTTTTAAAAAATACATTATAACCTTTGTTTATGAGCTTCCCAATGCTCAAAAGATTACATTTCAAGCCAGGAACATGGTATACATTTGGCACAAATTTTTGCTCTCCATTTCTTGGAAAGACACTTACTCTGCCTTTTCCTTTGATAGATATCTTAGTATTAGTTCCAATTGTTACTTCAGATTTAACTTCTCATCAAGGTTGGCAAACATTGCTATGTTTCCAATCATGTGATTACTGTATCTTGAATTTAAGAACCATACATCATCCTGCCTATCTTGTGCTACATTACATGTTAACAACACATTCTTTGGGTTCCTTTCTTCTTTTGCTACATTAGCATTCTGCCTATTATTCATGTCATTTTGCTTTTTCCTACATTCATTGGCATAGTGCCCATATTTCTTGCAATAATGACATTGGACATTGGATTTGTCATACCTTTGTCCATGAGCATGTTGGTTTCCACCTTGCTGGCTGCTGCTTTGGCCGTGGCTTTGATTTTGATTGTTTCTCCTTCCATATGAATGTGAAGAGTTGTTTCTTCCTCCTCTGTTTTGGCTTCTGCCTCTTCCTCTTCCTCTGCCTTGACGTCTTCCTTTTCCAAAATGCATCTGCGTCTTAATGCTCCAAAGATGGGTTAAATTATCTTCCCAACCTCTGTTCATGAGTCATCAGTTATGCATGAAGTTCATCTACCGTGAACTTTGAGAGATACTTTGTCTCTCCAATGGTGGTTACAATAACATCAAACCTTGAGCGTAGGCTCCTCAACAATTTCTCCACTATCCTTCTTTCTTCAAGTGTCTCTCCATGAGTCCTTATCTGATTGACCATCCCAATCACATGTGTGAAGAATGAGTCTATGTTATCAAACTCTTTCATACAGAGAGTTTCAAAATCTCTCCTCAGTAATTGTAGTTTTGTTGTATTCAATTTATCCATACCTTGATAGGATATCTTAAGAGTATCCCATGCATCCTTGGATCTCTTAGCTGCTGCTATCCTTGTAAACACACTCTCATGTACTTCTTGATAGAGATAGAAGAGGGCTTTAGAGTCCTTCTTTCTATTTCTCTTCAGCAAATCCTTCTCTGCCTGTGTTAAGGCGTTAAACTCTTGTTCATCTACTGGTTCTTCAAAACCATCTTCTACAAATTCCCATAAGTCCTGGGAGGCGAACATGGCTCTCATGGTAATGGCCCAATAATCATAGTTCTTCCCATTAAATTGTGGAAGCTGAGTATTTCCAATACCCATACTAGTGCTTGGTCCAACCATTGCTTACTAACTGAACTCTAAAATAAACTTGACTGTGTTTTAAAAAAAAAATGTGATTTCTTCTTTAAAAGACAAAACTATGTCTCTGAGGACTGCTATTTTAAACAAAATAAAAACTCTGCTTTTTTGAGAAATACCTGGACTTAAACTTCTTTTGAGCCTTCACGCTGCTGGAGAACTGCTGCAACAAATCCTTCCTTCCTTCAGTTTCTTTGACACCTTCAAAGAGCCTGGATTAGCTCTGATACCATGTTGGAATTTCTGAATAATTCAAACAAATAGGGAGAACAAAAGAGTCTCCTCTACAACACAGAGATTAAAATTTTTTGCTTACTGCTGGACAAAGATTGCACAAACTGGCAAAAAAATGATTTCTATTTCATTAACAAAACAAAACATTAAAAAATAAAATTTTTTCCACTGTGTGGGATTACAAAATGTGTCTGACTCCTACAGACGCAGTGCTCTCAAAACAAACTTCTCTCTTTGTCACAAATACACACATACAATGCTCTCTAGTCTTCACTGTGTTTTCTTTTCCTGCGGGCCTTTTTTCTCATTACACAACGTTATGTCTATTACATAAGCCTACGGGACTTTTTCCTTTTATATGGCATGACATAAAAAAAACATAAAACAAAAAATTTAATATAATGCCGGAACATAAAACTTTAAACAAAGTTTAATTAAACCTATTAACCCAGACTTCAAACAAAAACTAAACTTGAGTTAAAAAAAATTTCATTACAAATATGTATGTCATCAACAAGCCCAAAACCTGCGCGAACGACCTGTGATTGGCTGAACGCTAGGCCCGCGGAATTCAAATCAAAATATGAACCAGATTGTATTACAATTTCGCGTACCAAAAGGTGAAGATGAAGTCATGAATAAAACAAACGCGAAACGATGTGATTGGTCCATGTGGTAGTGGGACCACATCGCATCGACGATCGGAAGAAAAATGGTTTTGGCAGAATGAACTTTTACGAAGCGATGAAGTGATGAGCGATTGTGTGGTGGTGTGATGAGCGATGTGGGGACCACATCGCATCGGCGGATAACAAACATCGGATGGCGGAACAGATGGAGAATTGCGATTGCGATGTTGCTTTATCGGCATCGACAGATCAGCAGATGGCGAAACAGATGAGTGGAAAACTTGCGATGAGCGATTGCAATGGTGGTGGGGACCACATCGCATCGCAGAATTGCTTTGGAACATAACATATGTGGTGGTGTAGTTGGTGAATGTGATTGCTATGTGCGATGGATGTGGGGACCACATCGCATCGCATCATCGGTGGTGAACATTGCTATGGTATGGAACACACGTTCATTGCGATATGCGATGTGTGATATCACAACATCGCCTCGCGACGAGACTTCATATCAACAAGACACTAACTCAAATATTTGTGATGGGCGATGACTAGTGGGGACGACAGATGACGTGGCCCATTCAAAATTTAAAAACTTGGCACATTTAAAAAAACTCCTTTGTTTGGTTGTTGAGGGCTTAAAAGCCCGAAAAGACTATTTTTAAGAGAAACTCCTCTGTTGCGTGGTTGAACCACGAAAGTCTTCAATTTCTCTGCAAAGCCAACTGAGGCCCACAAAAGAATTTAATTTCTTCTCTGCAATGGTGGCTGCACCCCATAAACAAAATTCTTCCTTACTATTTTCTCCACGCCTTTGTTAAATGCATAGAAGTGTACACTTAACCTTCTGCCCCTGTTTGTACTCTGTTTCTACTTGCACGGGGTATGCAGGTGACTTTAATATTTTCAACATTTTTTTATTTCTTATTACCATTGCACTTCCAGATAATCAAGGACCCATTTGTTTAATATATCATATGTAATAGGAATTTTAGTGTCCCGAGTGAATTTCACATAGACATGTTTGCTGCTTAGAGCAATCCAACTTTTCCATTACTGCCACCTTCACACCTTGTCTAGTAAATTCCTCAAGTTAAAAATCCGTTTTGAAAATATATTACAGAATCTGAGCCTAGGGCACTTGATAGGAGGTGGACATTCGACCAAAAAGAAGACTACCAAAACCGTTAGATTTTCAGTGTATTACACCTCAAGGACTCTAAAACAAGCTCCTTGGAACACTACTGTGGATCATTATGCCGCATAATATCTCTTCGTTCAATGATGATTGTGAAATCGATTGACATAACATTGCAAATTCCATCACAACCAATTATAACAAACACATCTTCATTTGTAAGATCAGGCAGTCAAAATTTAGGCTCTGCACTAAAATGACTAGAATATCCTTTTGGAAATTTCATGTCCCAATCACATAATACTCTAGCAACTGATAAATAATTGTTTACATATCCATCATGCACAATCCCTCCCAAAGATTCAATCTGCAATCTTTCATTGAGACAATAATGTGTATGCTCTTTAGACTTTTCCTCCTCTTACACAACATTGCCCGACAGTCCGCAACATTAGCCATAACGAGAGACCTGCAAAATCAAGAAAAGATAAGAATTGGATTGAAAAATTGAGAGATGATTAAATGAAAAGCCATAAGATTCTGCACCCACCATAAAGGATGAAGAGATTCCAAAAGAAAACTGCAAACACAATACTAACCTTCCCAAAATTAGTATGTCATCAAGAATGTTGTCCCACAAGAATTATCAATGTCAGAGTCATCAACCAATGCAAATCACCTACAAGAAAATCATTCCTTAAAACCTTTTCAGCCGCACTTTGAAAATCAACATCTTTTTCTAAATCCTAGGAAAATCAACATCTTTAGTGACAAATTTCGGAAGGCTATTTCTAACAAAGATGGCTACCTCGACACCCCCGTGTCCATCACACACCTATTTGGAATGAAACATCTGGGTTAGAAAGCATAATTTAGTCTTGAAAAACTGGCCTTAAATACCAATATTACAATGTAGAAATGACTAGGATATACTGTGATACCAAAGGTGATGACAACACATGAATTTTTTTCTTGCAATGTTAAAAAGAATATACTTTGTATTCATATCAGTTGTGATGCAATGATAATCTCTAGATATCTTTCTAACAAAATTTTAAAAATACCACCAGGCATGGACATTTATATCACAGAGATGGTTAGGGTTATCTCAGAGGTTGTCAACAACTATATTTTTCACTTGGGAAAGAGCTCTCGAGACCCGGGCTTAGATAAAAGTTAACCAGAAAGGCATAGTTACAAGTATAGGGACAAAAAAGCAAAGGTATATTCTATGGTTAGGTCTCTTTTTGGATCAAACCAGATTTGGATCTAGGTTAACTTTGTAATCCTACATAGATCCTTTTTTCATTGTATAAGAAGGCATTACTATCAACTACATAAATATTTCTTCATTCTTTAGAGTACGAAGCGATGGGTGAAGGGTTGGGTTTAAAAGCTTTCCATGCATTTATGTTTTTCTAGAGTAGTAAGAGTTTCACATATATGTACTTACTGTTAATTTCTATAGTTTGATGTGTTTCAGTACATATTAAAAAATTAGATTGCAATTTTGGTAGCAAAATAAGACTACAACCATTCCTGAGTGATGAAGAATTTTAACATGAACTTCCAAAATTTCTAACCACCATGAATATTTTACTATATTTCCAAATTTTAAAGAACATCTGGACCTAAATTCCAATATTAAGATATAGCGAAAGCACTTACCCCATAAAAGACACTTGGTTTTAGTCCCTGAAACATTGTACCAAGATGTTTTGACAAATAATCAATACATATGTGCTCATCTTCCATAGAGAAGACCGCCCGCGACCAATATCTGGAAAACTATTAGTTTATGTGATTGGCATGAGTTGTTCCTTCCCATTCTCCACTCTTATATTGTGTATCACTAGGCCACTGCATCCTCATTAACCACTGAGAATGGCCATATGAGAATTTCTCCATACTAAGAATTAATTCTCATTCAATATTGTACTCTCCATGAGGCTCCCCATGCTTATGCATGGCTCACAGAGCTTGACTGTACTTCATGATGGTTTTTCCTTTCTTCATTTAATTCTATAAGGTGTGCATGAGAGATGAGAGATGGCTTTCTTTCAACATCGAGAAAATCCCATCAGTTCTTTTGTGAGAATCATGGTCGTCATTGCCTTAACTCAATGATATCTACAATCGCAATAATTCATGCAACACCATCTCTTCTGCATGCATTTAATCTTAGTTTCCAACCCATTTATCCTTTATTAACTCTATGCCACACTATCAGAGCTCCACACACTGTAAATTTTATTAAAAATATATTACAAAATCATAATGTTCTGAAGTTCCTTTAGACCCTTCCTACTTAGCCCCATATCATTGTTAACACCATAGGAGATTTTCCTTTGAACGCTAGTATAACACTTAGGTGTTGAGTCTTCAAGATCCTACCGGGGGCCTATCTCCCTATGTAATATTTTTTCCACCCTTGTTTCCTTTAAGCTACCTTGACCATGTGCCAACACATAAGAGCCCCACATATCATAAATTTCTCCAAAATTCACTTACGAAAGAGTTTTGAAAACTATGACCTAGAATATTATGCATAGAACTTAGGTGTTAAGCCTACTTTCTGCTCTTGGTTCTTTGGATCTCCCACAACCATGTGCTAGTCCACATCAAAAACCCCTAGCATTGTAACCTTTTAAATTTTAAATTACAACAGAGTTATGATGTATCCTTCCTATGAAATACCAACCTTCAAGATGAATTCATGTTGAGTTCATCATCTCCACGTGGTGCCTCATTAGTGGTGACACATGTCACTCAAATTTTCCCCAATAGGCCACTAAAAATGCTGAATTTGATTGCCACGTGTCCACTATGAAAGAAAATAATGATGAAATCATCTTCCATGTCAGATCCTCATGACCAATCACCTCCTACCATGTGTCCTATTGGAGGACAGAGAGAGGCTCCCTCGGTCCTTTGGTTTGGTAATAAAATCCTTTGTAATTCTCATTTATCATAATCCTCAGTGCTTTCAAAAGAATTCCATTAATAAAGACTGGTGAGGTTCTAACCTATGATATTATAAGGTCTCAAGGTTCATTCATGGTTCGAGGTTCTCATATGCCATCTGCTCCAAGGTTTTGATATGCCTTCTCGCTTCTGATATTCTAATATCGGGTCCCGATTTTCTCCTGCTCAACTATCCTATAGAAAATTTTCTTCAAAATAATTATAAAGGAGTTGTAAAGTTCCGATATGTTGACATTCCAAAGCTTTCAAGACCTCCAATATTTTGATTTCGCCTATTACCCTGGTTCTGAAATTAGCCTACTTCAAAGGACTTAAAGCTCCTTTACTTCAGCGGTCAATAACTTTTGATCCCGATGGCCATTTCTGGACTTCCACATACCATTGGAAATCTTAGTCAAATAAATTTTCAGTGTAGAATGTCTAATGAAGACCTAAATCCAATTATTGGCCTCAAACACAACTGAAAAATCTCTGCGTCAATACTAGTTCAGTTGAAATCAATGCCAACATACAAAATTCGACAATCAGACAATGTTAATTGTCCAACAATCTCCCCCTCTGGCATTGATGGAAACAACATAAGCTTCCCCCTGAAACCAGGAATGTTCTTCTTCATTTTTGTTCTTCTCCAATGCATCGGTAATCTTCTCCCCCTTTGCAATCAAAGGTAAATAATTCTCTTGAAAATTCCCCCTAAACCACTACAACCTACTCTTCAATTGATCCGACATGTTGAGTAGCTGCAAACACACATTATAGTTAAGTCATTTTGGAGGAGGAGTCACAAGCCCTATACATTTCCTGAGATATTAAAAGGGTTCTCTTGTCAAGGTCTTAGTAACTTTATGTCTTCAAGTTAGTATTTAGTGGCCACATATTTAAGTCGAACAACATTAGCTACAACCTACTCTCTTAAGAAATGGAAGTCGATAGGGATTTCCTTGGTGTTTGAGTGCATAACAAAATCCTTAGAGATATTGATGGCACTAGTATTATCACACATGATTTGAATGGGATCAGTCAACTCTACCTTAATTTCTTTCAATGTTTTCTTCATCCATAGAAATTGTGAGTAACAAGTGGCAACTACAATATACTCTACTTCAATATTTGATAAATAAATGGACGCTTGTTTCTTATTGAAATGGGGTGCTAATCAGTTTCCCAAAAATAATGTTGCACCTGAGGATCTCTTCCTGTCATCAATACTTCCTACCCAATCAACATCAGTGTAGGCCTTCAACTTAAGCTCTCTACTTTTAGCATACCACATTCCATAATAAACTATTCCTGGATATTTGAAAATCCTTTTGACAATGATGAAATGAATTTCATGTAGAAAAGCTTGAAATTTGGCTATAAGACCCACTGCTTGCATGATCTCTGGTTTCGAAGTAGTGAGATACAACAAGCTTCCTATCATTGATCTCTATTCAGTTTGATTTACTAGCGATGTCTCATCTTCTTTGCACAATTTTCAGCCTGTAACCATAGATGTTCTAATTGACTTTCTATCTTCCAGCCGAAAATTATTCATAGTTTTTCATAGGTATTTGGATCGGGAGATAAACACCCTATTTTTTGATTGAGAAAATGGAAATCCTGAGAAGAAATAAAACTCTACGGTCATGGACATCTAAAACTATGTTTGCATACAACTTGCGAATTGTTATCCCAATTGTTCCAAGTCATTGCCAAAGATTATGTCATCCACATACACTACTACAATCATCCTAGATTCATGTTAACCCCATATATATGAAGTGCTAAGATAGATCAAATATATCAAGGTGAAAACCTCTTTTTTGAGTGAAAAACTTGAGGAAAGGTTTGCACCTCAAGATATTTATCCCTCTAGGTGCTTGATAGATCAGGGGTGAAGATGGATCTAGGTTGGGTTCAGTCGTGTCCGTTCATACAACATTTTTTGAACATATAAGTATTTTGATGATTTTAAAAATGCTAAATATGTCTAAGATTAATTTGGTCAATTTAAATTTAACTTTTCTTAGTTACCTTAGTTTTTTGGGATGAGACAGACTGTTAGAAACTTGAATGATGAGAAATAATGAAATACAAAATTTAAGTGCAAAGTGACAATGTAACAATGTTGAATGATAGAAAATGTGAATAATAAGAATATAGTGAATTATAAGCAATCTTCATTGTGACCAACATGAGACTGTTTTCTCCTATTATTCTTATTGTCACACCTATTAGCTATTTTCTATTACCATGTTTGAATGCAAAGTGATTAACAATGTTGAATGGTGGAAAATGGGAATAATAAGGATGTATCCAATTAAAAATATTTTACAGTTTTAAGAAGAAGACATTTCAGGTAAGTGAATATTTTATTTAGGATGAAAATTCAAGTATTGTATTTGTAGTTGAATTACTGTAACAAAGAAGTCAATTCACATCAATTCACCTCATGAATAATGCCTACGTGCGTGCATTGAGAGAGATTTTGTATGTTTTTGGGGTGAGATAGAGATATAGATGAAGTGGGGGGGGGGGGGGGGGGGGGGGGGGGGGGGGAGGGAAGAAGAGCGAGGCAGAGACTGGAATGGAGGAATAGATATAGGTATGGAAAGAGAATAGTTAGAGAGAGAGAGGCAGTGGAAAAAGGAGGGAGAGGGAGAGAGATATAGATAGATATGGAGAGAGAAGTGTTAGAGAGAGAGAGAAGGGAAGAAAGATAGAGGGAGTGGAAAAGGGAGGGAGAGATAGATATGGAGGCGAAGTTTGTAACATAGTTACCGATCAAATAGGTAACTAAACTAGTACCTACTTTTTTGAGGTAGCAAAAAAAACACCCAATTTTGAAAAGTGGCGATGCATAATTACCATTCTTTTTGGAGCGTATTTTTGACACTTCAAAATTTTTATTTATGAAGTATGAACATCTGTTTTAAAATGTTAGTGATTTTCATGCTAATTTTGAAAAGTGTTGATGCGGCATCAACCAAAATTTTTTAGAGTGGTGATTTTCATGTTTTTTTTTGTCGGAAAAAACTGGTATTATATTATCATCATAAAAGATAATCTACAAGAGGAAACCACCGTGACTCGATTACATTCAGTCACCCTCAACGGAAAATAGTGCCCATGGATCCGGGGTGCTAGCGAAACCGTTTGAAGCACTTGGTTATTAGCCCCAAAATTACAAAAACAAGAAACAAAACAAAGTTGTTCTTAAGGAAGAGGATGTCGTGGATCGGGTGGAGGAGCCATGAAGAAACGGTCCTAGTGGTGCAAGTAGTAGTTGATGTGATCCATTTGAGACTCTAGGGCATAGAGGTGGTCTTGAGAGTGCCTCAAGATGCAGTGCAGGCTCTCCAGAGCCTCAATGGTCTCCGTCTATAGGCTTTGAACAATGCGAATGTAAGCCTCGATTTCATTTTGATCCTCATACCTCTGCTCATGCAGGGTGTCCAAGTTGAGTTGAATCTGGTGTAGCTGGGTGGAGATGGCATCAAGGGTGATGGGTGACTTAATGTCGTCGAGGGATTGAGCTGGGGAGACAACCATGGTCGCTGCTGAGTGCAGGCTCTCCGTTGACTCCAAGTGGGAATTGCGGTATTCGAGAGCCATTTTGGGGTCCATTGCTAGGCCAAAACCACCACGACGAGCCCATCCACGTTCTCGCGGCATGTGGATTGTCTGCTCTGCCTCACTGTTGGCTGCTTGAATACTCCAAGTCGTTTCCAAATTGCTTGTCTGGGACTGCCACATTCCATCACCTGAGGCTTCACTAAGGTTGGCTCAGACCGCAACCTGCTTCTCCCGGGTGCCATAGATGAGATACACATAGCCACCCCTACTCTTCCGGCTATCGCCTAGGGAGGTATAGAGGGGCCACCACCCACAAATTAACACTGCTAGAAAGCTAGATTTTCCCACCACTCCGAGGCAGAACCACCCAGTAGCTGCGACACTGAGGGGATGCTGATTTGCTAGTTGCGGAATTGGAGTGGGCACCCAAGCGGCGAGCCCAAGTCCCTCAATCAAGAACACGTCCGTCGTTCTGAATTCCTTACCTCCTCCCTCGTCTCCTTCCTGGTGCACCTCGCACATTCCAGAGCCACTATTGGGATAACTTCTCATTCCCCACCAATCGCCTCTACTTCCCAACAGGTCTATTCCTTTGCTTTGTCCAATCCGGTGGAGCTGAAGCCAGGGCTTGAGAGACAACAAGTGATCGTCAGCACAAGGCTCTCCTTCTACCTTCACCATCTCCCACATAACATAAATGAGCCAAGGGGCATCCTTCCTTCCTCTTATCATGATCACCCTGCCAAAAATTTTCCTGCCCCGAGGCTCTTTACCACTCGCTTGGGCGAGCATGGTGAGTCAGCGGGCACGTGGCTTCGGGTCAAGCGGGCCTTAGCTGCCCCCCCACCCACTTGTCCAAGTGATTGGACACCCCTAGTGCGGAGTGGTGATTTTCAAGTTGGTAATAAAATGAAAGAAAAAAAAAAAAAAAACAAACATGACAAAAAAAATCAAATATAAAAAATATATATAAAAATAATAAAAAAAACCAATTACAAAAAAAAAAAACTTCTAAAATAAAAAATTTAAACTATAATAATAATAATAAATCTAAAAATTAAATTAAAAAATGGAAAAAAAAATAAAAACACAAAATTTAAAGAAAAAATAAAAAACCATCAATTTTTTTAAGTTATTAAAAAAAACATGGCATAATTAAAAATAAATGATAAAAAAATAATTTTAAAGAGAACAATTAAAAAAATTAAAATACAAAAATTGTAAATTATTAAAATTAAAGAAATTAAATTAAAAAAATCGAATTAATAAGAAATTAAAAATATGAATTTTGAAATATTAAAAAAATTAAATTAAAAAATATACAAAATTTGAAAAGAATTTTTTTTTTTCAATTAAACCATTTAAAAAAATTATAAATCAAAAAGAAAAAAAAATTAAAAAGATTTTTTAAATTAAATTTAAAAATTTTAAAAAATAAATTAAAAAAAAAAAAAAAACTAAAAAAAAAAATTAAAATATAAATTAAAAAAATAAAAATAAAAATAAAAATATTAAATTAAAAAAATATTAAATTTTATTTAATTAAAAAATTTAAAATTAAATTAGAAAAAGAAATATGAAATTTAATAAATAAATAAATATTAAATTAAAGAAAAAAATATTAAAATTTAATAAATTAAAGAAAATATTAATTTTAAAAATACTAATTAAATTTAAAAACAATTGAGAATCTGACCACACAGGCGACAGTGGGGCCGACTAATGGGTGGGTGGGGAGCTGTGTGCAACCTCCCCACCTGCCTAGCGGGCGGCCCTCGCTGCCACTAGGGCGATGAAATCTGTTTTTCTTTTTTTTTTAATTCCATTAATTTAAAATTTTTATTTTATAAATTTTAATAATTTTTAAAATTAATTTTATTTATTTATTTATTTTTAAAATATATTATTAATTTTTTTTAATTAAATAAAATTAATTATTTAAAGTTTAAAATTTAATATTTTTTAATTAATTTAATTCTTTTTTTAAATTAATTTTTTTAAAAAAATTTCGTTTAATTTTTTTTTTTTTCATTTTTAATTTTTTTTCTCAATTTTAATTTCAAAAGTCTTTTATTTTTATTTTTTGATTATATATATATATATATATATATATATATATGTATATGTATAATTTGAATTTTACTTTTATTTTTATTTTTTATTTTTTTAATTTAATAACATTTTTTTATTTTTTTAAATTTAATTGGTATATTTTAAATTTATTTTAATTTTAATTTTTTTTATTTTTTTGTTTTTTAGTTTTCAATTTTTAATATATTTTTAAATTTGAATTTAAAAAATGCTTTTTATTATTTTTTTCTTAATTTTTTTTTCAACATTTCAATTTTTAAATTTTTTACTTTAACAAAATATAATGAATTTTTTTTTTTCAATTATTTTAAAATGTTTTTCTTTTTAATATAAATTTTGCTTATTCAAAAAATTTTGTTTCAACACTTTTAGTTTTAGGGGTGTTTTTAGCACAAAAAAAATTGGCTTTTAATTCTATTTTTAGAAAATGTCGAAAATTTACCTCGAGAGAAAAAGGTTATTCAAGTATACATTCCATATTATTTCCAGGTTTTCATTTCTAATTCTAGTTATCCTTTCGAAAAGCTAGTTGTCTAGTGTTCTAAGACTTGAATGGGTACTCTAACTTAATTTTGAACTCACTTACCTTTTGACCAAATTTATTACATTTGAAATATTCAACATCCCTCATTAGGGGAGAGAATGCATTTCGATTTCTAAGCTTAGAGTTTTAAGTTATTAAATTATGATACTTATTGTATCTGAAATTTCATCTCTTTCAACTTTGATCCTTCTACAATAAACAACCTTATGTCCAAATATGTGACATTTATAACAATGACCATGAAATAAGTGAGAGTACTCGAAGTTGAAAAGTTCATGAGTTTTTGCATGAAGGTACCTATGTTGTCTCACGGATTGATTCATTCTCCACTGGTGTGGTTCCTTGGGGTATATGGAGTTATTATTCTAGTGATGGGCTCCTCTCTAGCTTGGTACATTTTTGTCTTTAGTTCTTCTTCCTTCATACATGTTTGCATTGCTCTCAGGTTCCTCAAATCCAATGGACCTAAATTTCATCTTTCCCATAGAGGATTCCTGTGCTTTGGAGTATACTAGTCCTATTTGTTTCAAGAATAATTTTGGTGTTTTAGAGTCTGATCTAGCTTTCCTTATCCTTCTACAAATTTTTAATTTATACCTTTCTTGGTCTTCCATTTTTCAAGATTTTTTCTTAGAGACAAAACCTCTGCTTCAAGACTCTAACAATTCTCTTCCCATTCATGGATCAAATCATGAAAAAAAATTCCTTTCGTTTAGCTTCTTCTAACTTGACTTTTAAGGGAAAAATTTCATTATTGCATGTTTTTGAGATCATTTCCTTCTTTACCATAAGCAACTCTTGTTTTAAAGGCCATTCTCTTCCTCTATTTTCTCACATGTTCAATGCTTTTCTTCTAGTAGAAAGGCTACACTCTCTTTTCTTTTAATGGATTCTTCAAGTTTTTTCTTTTTGATAAACAAACTCCTCATTGTAGCTGTTCTTTTATCTTATTTTTCTTTCACCTTTACTTCTTTAACTCATCAAGAGAAATGATGAGCTCCCCTTCAATGTACACTATTCCTAGTTCTTCTTCTTCCTCTTCAGAATAAGTAATATTTTGATTCTTGGAATATGATCCAAATTCCGTGAGTAAATATTTATTTGAATCATCTTCTAAAGAGTTTTCACTATGAGACTTTGGTGTTGAACATTACCCTTTAGAGAGAGCCCCTGTTTCTTATAGAAATTCTTCTTCTTATGTTTTTCAGATTTTTTTTTCTCTAATGGGATGCCATTAATTTTGTTTTAGTTTGTTTCAGTGATGTTGTTGGTGGTATTCTAATGGTTTCTTCTTGTAGTTGTTTTTCCTAAGCTTGGATTAGGTTGAGGTCTTCTACTCCGACTCAAGATCTAACTCAAAATCCAAAGCCTAAGCTAAGGCACGGTCGTCCACCTAAACAAATCTCTTCACGAGAAACTCCCCCAAAGGGTGACATTTCCCAAGATTAAATATTGGCTACCACAATGATGTTAAGACTTCAATTTTTTTTGTGACATAGAATGAACAAACACAATATTGGCCAAACAATAAAATATAATACTGATTATGATTTATTTATCACATTCTTCATATAATAATATGTTCGCCACATTGCAAAAGTAGACAAGTTCTTGGAATAATAGAGGAAAAATGTATTACATATATGTTGTGTCCATCACTAATAAATCTCCACACGAGACAATTACATCTCTCCAACTCTCTATTAAAAATTTGTTTGGGATCTCTCCAAACAAAATCCATCTCTCAAGTTGTTGTTTTTTATTTTATTTTTAGAATAACTAAAATGTACAAAATTCCATTAAATTCATAAATGTTGCTTGTGATCTATTGGTAAGTCATTCAAATTGCATAATAGAGGCCATGAGTTCAAATCATGTGGAGATTGGAATTTTTTTATTGTTCTAAAATTTTGATACAGGCATCAAGAAATGCAAATTTTTTTATCGTAAAATTTGATGTGAAATTCATGATTGAATTAAATTGAGAAAAAAATTGTCATGATGATTTATTTAAAAACACGAGACAAAAACAATTGAATAAAAGAAATTGAATAGCTCTTCTTAACTAAACTTAAGAAATTTTTGTGATGATTTATTTAAAAACACGAGACAAAAACAATTGAATAAAAGAAATTGAATAGCTCTTCTTAACAAAACTATAGAAATTGAATATCTATAGTCATTTTTTAGTCTTAAAAATATTTTCAAAAGGTACCTTGAGGTTTGCATGCCTTAATGGCAAGTTATCCTACCGAAAAGAAATGGGAATACATTAATGTCCCTTGTTTGAAAAATCTTCTAGGTGACTCAATGTCAGAAAATTTATTCGTACCGAGCAAGATGTGCTTAGGCATCTTGACTGTCACTGTCATCAATGGTGAGAGGTACATTTATGGCCACTAATTCAACAAATTCTTACTATTTTTGACATCAACAAATTCATTCACATAGATAAGAATTGTGCCAATGTGTGATAATTACATGAAGACTATCAGATCCATCATTATTCAGCATTTGTAGCAGATGTAGTAGATTCAGAAAATTCAGTAGCAGCAATAAAGACTCACTTTCAGAACTTGATCCACTATTTTCACAACCAATTAAAGAAGCATCAAATCAGATTTTTGCAGCAGCTACATATTCACAACTTATCCATTTCATAGGTAGGGGAAGGTATGTTATTTTCTAACTTTTTATCATTCAATTCCTTAAAATGCTAAAGTTATAATTTTGGGAAAAACACTTCACAATATTCCTTTTGTCACTTCATAAAATTGCAAATATCATCAGTTGGGGGGAAGGGATATCACTTTATATATTTACATCTTACATAACATGCCACATCACTTTCATATAACCAACATTACACAACTATTGCATTAATATTAAAAAATATAATATGTTTTGCAAATAATCAAATTGATTAGCTTATTAGATGGCTAATTGAAAAGATAAATTCTCAATGTTTTCAAGATATATGGATGCAACAAAGAATAAACAAAGTATTGTTACACAAGGACCAATACTCATCAATATTGGTTGTCCCACAAGAACAAACCATAAAAAAATCAATTTTGGTTGTCACACAATAAGCAACCATAAAGATGAACATGTGTTGAGAATAATGGAGACAATGTACAAATAACACCAAGTTTTTTTATATTGATATTCATCTTCCTTCATGAAAACATTATCCATGTAATTCTTTATCTTGATAATAGCAGAGAAAGTGGACTAAAGGAGTGTTTCTCAATATTCAGGTGGACTTTTGTACTCACAAAAATGGAACAATATGCATGTTTTGACAATTGCCTCATTACTCCTCAGAGTCTACTTTGATTATTTTCCTTCTGCTAACAAGAAATGGCAATGCCTCACTGCACAAGTAAATCAATCAGAACTATTGGAATTTTCTAAGTCACAAGTATAAAGTAGTGATGGCCTAAATTTTATATGAGAACCAATTTCTTCTTGTTGAGTTATGATTGTTCACTATGATAATTCAGTTAGTCAAAGAGATAAATTTACTGAAATTTTCTCAAGTATGTTGCCTAAAACCTCTCTTGTAGGTTGATTACATGTTTGGTGACAATCCAAGGGCTACAAGTTACATGGTGGGATAGAGACAACTATTGACATACAACACCTACAACCTACAACAATAGCATTATGGTGGGAGATTTGGCCAAAATTCAGGGGAGCCTACTGGAAATGACCAGAGTCTTCAAGGAAGTCTTCTCTTATGGGATGCAATTAATTTTGTTTTAGTTTGTTTCAGTGATGTTGTTGGTGGTATTCTAATGGTTACTTCCTGTAGTTGTTCCTAAGCTTGGATCAGGTTGAGGTCCCCTGCTGCAACTCAAGATCTAACTCAAAATCCGAAGAATAAGCTAAGGCCCTGTCCTCCACCTAAAAAAATCTCTCCATTAGCAACTCCCCCATAGGGTGACATCTCCCAAGATTAAATTTTGGCTACCACAATGATGCTGAAAAATCAATTTTTTGTGACATAGAATGAACAAACTCAATATTTGCCAAACAAAAAAATAGAATACTGATTATGATTTATTTATCACATTCTACAGATAATAATATCTTGGCCATCTTGCAAAAGTAGACAAGTTTTTGGAATAATAGAGGAAAAAAATATTACATATATGTTGTGTCCATCACTAATAAATCTCCACACTAGACAACTACATCTCTCCAACTCTCTATTCAAAATCTGTATGGGGTCTCTCCAAAAAAAATTCCAACAACTTGTATTCATTTACTAAATGGTTGAAGTATTTGTCTAATTTCCATGGTTAACTTTCACATGAATTGATCAAGTATATTGATTGTTAGGGTGATGGAAAGTTATGAGGAAAAATAATGATCAATGATGGGTAGGTTGTAGATCATCTATATGAACAAGTGTCACTTATTCATACTACACATGCTCATGGAAGAGGAGTCTATGGTTTGGTCAAGCTTAGATCTTTGAGCTGACTGAAATTTCAGTATGAATTGTTTTGGGGTATGAAGAAGAGAATAAAGTCAAGGGAAAATTGACCTCCTCTCCATAGCATTCTTTAATAAATAATTCTATGTGGTCATAAAACTAGCAGGTAGTGTGGAAGAATAGATTTATGTACTCACATGCATATGTTGCCAAGGGAAAGCGACATGCATATGTAGCCAATGATGATGATGAGCAAAAGGAGCATTTCTTTGCCTCCACTCTTATTAGTACTATTACATATAGAAGGAAAGAATAGATTTATGTACTCACATGCATATGTTGCCAAGGGAAAGCGACATGCATATGTAGCCAATGATGATGATGAGCATCACCCATAAAAGAAATAAAAGGAGCATTTCTTTGCCTCCACTCTTATTAGTACTATTACATATAGAAGTGATGTTTGGATGGTGGACAATGGTGCTTCTACGCACATGACTGGTTTTCCAGATGCTATTGCTCTATGGATGACACCCAAATTCTCTGAGTATTATCAATGTCCCTCCATTTTTTTACTGTAAAATAAATCTACAAAAATATTCACATAAATGAGATGAGCAAAAAAAACTAATTAAATTAAAATTATAAAGACTATATTTCAAAATAAAAGTAAATATAATGTGAGATTGATACATATTACTTTCTCTCAAAGCACTTATTTCTATTGAATTGTATTGTAATTATTATTTTTAAATCAATGACGAATACTAAGCTTCATGGTTGCGACGAAGTAGTAGGGGAGCAGCAGCGGGACGCGGGCAAGGAAAATGCGCAAGCTGGAGCGATAAAGGATTTGAATTCTGTTCATGCTCGTCAAACGTGTATCCTTTTAGAGCATTTAGAGCAGTTAGAGCACATTTTGTATCAGCAAACTCCACAAAACACAGAACATAAGGCTCCCCATCAGCTCTTCTAGGCTCCTTGTGTATGACTCTGATTTGCTTATAACCAATAAAAGGGCGGAAAATGTGGGCAACTTCTCGGCGAGTACAGTCGGGCGGAAGCCCCTCAATAAATAATGTATTGGCAGATGCATCAGATGATTCTGTCCTCGCACTGTAAAATTCTGAATTGCCAGACATTCCAGCAAGAGCAAGAGCAGGATCTCTGCCAACTACTCCTTGCAGCCTCTGCCCCATCAAAATTGGATCATCCGAAGGAGGTGCTGGTCCTGCAGCTAAATTAATCGTAGAACTATCTCCTGGACCTAACCCACCAAACCCAATTCCAGAACTGCCAATCTCACTTGCAGTTAAACCACCTGAAGCATATGGAGATATCCCATTTCGTAAAGTCTCAGAAGGAGTAAATGGGTCATATGCCCCATACATTGAATATGTTCTATTATTCAGTCTGAGAGATTTCATATGTGTACAGACAATTCACGACCAGCGCGTTTAGCACAACAGACCAATTGCCAGTTGAAGACCATCTTCCTCCTAGCTGCGTATCTCCTTGGCATTGGCTCCCTACTCACATATAAAAATAAAACTTAACTTCTGCCGTTATGGCCCAATATGAAATGTGTTATAATCAGTGTAAATTGAATTTCAGAGAATTTTTTTTTAAACCTTCAGCGCTTCTTTGGTTACAAAAAATGTCTAGTCTTAACTGGGAGTTATTAGGTTTGTCATTTATACGGTTATTCTTATTTCTGTTTTGGCCGACCATAATTAAGATGTATTGTTGATATTATTTAGAATATGTAACAAAATCCATTTAGAGAGAGTTGAATATTCAAATTTTAATTAAATTAAATAATGTTAATATCATTTTGATAATTATGCGATTGTAATTTTGCAAAAGAGAGTTAAAAAATATAATTGGTTAAAGGTTTAATTTAATTTATATATAATTTTTTTTGAAAAGGATTTTTTTTTTTTAAATTTATTTTAACCAAAATCTTAAACAGATTTTTAAAAACTTGATTTTAAGTTTTTTGAGATATAAAATTTAAGTGTTTTTGGTTTATCAGGATGTTCAACCTATTTATGTCTTAAAAATGTATTTTAAACATAAAATATTTACATTCATGCTTGAATTTGTATCACATTTCTATATAATTTAGACTACATCATTCTTAAATTAAAGTATTTGAACAATCAATAGTAAAGTGTAATTAAGTTTTTTTTTTAAAGCAATATATTCATTTAAATAAAATTGTATATTTATGGAATGTTGAATATATATAAATATTAAAAATTAATTTATATGTTTTTTTGTTTGTTAGGTAATTTGAGTCATGAGACATATGGATTGAGTAGCCACTACCCAAAGGTATCTAAGTCATCAAAATCATCATCTACTCTAAGCTTGAGCAAAATTAAAATATATATTTAAAATATGTATACATAATCAAGAAATTATTAATAAATAATATTTAAAAGACTTTAATATAATGAAAGAGTATATCTTCAATAAATTGACATGCATATTAAATTATATATATAGAGAAAGGGCATGTCACATTAAAAAAATTAAAAAGGAATAATATCTTTAGAACAATGAAATCATATCATACCTCAACTTTGGTGATAAACATCACGTCGAATCATAGAGCTTGAAATTGCACCCAGAGGTGTAAACGAACGTTGAAAGTTCAACAAGTTCGACATTTTGCTTTCTATAATCAGTTCCTATGGTTGTATTCCACTTCGTCTCAATTGCCTTGTCTCTTTCTCTCCTCCCTTGTGGCGTTGGCTCATTTTGTCTCAACTTTGTTGTCTTTGTCTTTATCTGTGTGGAGGGTGAGGATTGATCCCTCAAAGATATTATATAGAAAACAAGAAGAGGTGTAAGGATCGATCCCTGACGTGTAAGCGTCAGATCATCATAAGTTTGGCCTACTACTCAATTGGTTGTCCTATGGGATATTGTAGGGCCAATGAAAATTCAATGTATTATGGTTGTTTATTCATTGTATATCATTCGGTGCCCTAAATTTGGTTGAAACAATGACAACTGGGAGGGATTTGGTGCCCTAAATTTGGTTGAAACAATTCCAACTCGGAGCGATATTGCGACCCCTACACCGAGGGGGCTCTAAGTTCCATACATCTAATTAGGCCTCGAAAGGATATACAGAGGGTACAAGGTAGTCACCATGGATAGTGTGCAGTCTGGCTATCGTCTAGCTTCAATGTTTCTTCTTTTCTTCTTTTAACTTGTTCATTTCCATTTATTTTATATGTGCACACATACGCACTAAAAAAAATGATAGAGCAAGGGGACTAAGCCAGCCATTAAAATAAATTCAAACATCGTTGAGCCAACCATTAAATCAAATTCAAACATCAAACTTAAGAAATGTTCTCTATTTTCTCAAATCAACTCGTGAAGCACATCCATATTCGGGAAACTAGTCGTTTTAGCGAAACTTACACAGGTGTATTTCATATAAAATAAACTTATACTAGGTGCAACACCCCCAAGTTAAAATATTTATTTTATCCCAGCTAACATAGAGCTACATTGTCCAAGTGTAACTTATCTATATTTCAGTGGTGTGGCACAGTCGGCTCAAGCCATAAAATCTTTATTTTCTCCCAATTAACACAGGGTACACTGTGCCACTATAATTTCTCTAAAATTTAGTGATGATGTATGGAGCATAGATGAAATTGATAACATCTGTAAAGTAGAAAATGACATGTTATATTTGAAATGTTAAAAATTGGAATGCTCTGACACCATGTTAATATTTTAAAGGCAAGGGAAATTCTTTTCCCTCAACACACAGAGTTTACACAAATTTACAAAAATGTCTTTAAACAATACAACACATTTGCGAAAATCAAATTATGAAGGTATTCCTTTCAGTGTAGAGTGGCAGATATTAAAATTGCAACTAAAGAGGAGCAAATTTAATCAAATAATTTTACTCATGATGAAACAAAATAAAACAGAGTGTTGCGATAAGCACGATACGTGAAAATTTCCAGAACTATATCACTACTAACCAAGCTTTATATTATAACTTCAAATCATGAAATACATTCACATATGTAGGTTGCAGATCCTTTATGAGTAAACAAAAGTTTTTACTGAGATTCACATTGACTAGGGTTGAAAAATATACACACAGTAAAACAAATGCCCATACCTCTTACAGTAATGACATTGGACTTTGGATTTATCATACCTTTGTCCATGTGCTTGATGTTCTCCTCCTTGTTGGCTACTGCCTTGGCCTTGGTTCTGATTTTGATTGCTACCCCACCCACTAGTATTTGCGGCACTATTTCTTCC
Source organism: Pinus albicaulis (assembly GCA_034641835.2). NCBI lineage: Eukaryota > Viridiplantae > Streptophyta > Pinopsida > Pinales > Pinaceae > Pinus > Pinus albicaulis. The sequence continues at coordinate 404,506,433 of CM076579.1, forward strand.
TCCTCTATTTTGGCTTCTGCCTCTTCCTTTTCCTCTATAGTTTCCTCTGCCTTGACCTCCTCCTCTTCTAAAGGACATTCGGGTCTTAAAGGCATGTTCCAAATATGAGTTTGTTGTTCTACCCAATCTTTGTTCATGTCTCATCAATGATGCATGAAGCTGATCAACAGTAAAATTTGATAGATCCTTTGTCTCTTCAATGGTTGTGACTATCACATCAAACCTTAAGGGGAAGCTCCTCAATACTTTCTCCATTATTCTTATCTCTTCTACTGTCTCTCCATGAGATCTCATTTGGGTAACCAACCCAATCAGTAGAGTAAAGAATGAGTGTATTGTATCAAACTCTTTCATGCAAATGACTTCAATATCTCTTCTCATTAATTGAACCTTTGTTTTATTTACCTTCTACATACCTTGGTAGGTTGTCTGGAGGGTATCCCATGCATCCTTGGACCTCTTTTCTATTGCAGTCCTTGGAAATACACTTTCATGCACTGCTTGATAGAGATAGAAGAGGGATTTTGAGTCCTTCTTCCTATTATTCTTCAGCAAATATTTCTCTACCTGTGTCAAGAAATTAAAATCATTTTCATTTTGGTTCTTCTAGACCATCTTCAACTAGCTCCCATAAATCTTGAGAGGCAAACATGGCTCTCATAGTGATTTCCAAATAGTCATAGTTCTTCCCATTGAACTGTGGGAGTTGAGTATTTCCTATACTCGTGCTTTTGTTGGATCCTACCATAGCTAGCTTACCGAACTATGCTTTTTAAAACCTGATTATGTTTCTTCAATAAATCTTCTCACTGCTGAGAAATAAACTCTATCTCTGAGGACTGTAATCTTCAAGAAAGAAGAAAAATCTATTTTCTAAATACTTGTTTTTGTTGATTTTTTGCACTGCTGGAGAAAAACTTCAGCAACTCCTTCCTTCAGCTTCTTTAACAAATTTCAAAGAGCCTGGACTAGCTCCAATACCATGTTGGAATTTATGAATGATTCCAAAAAATAGAGGAATAAAAACAGTCCCCCCTCTCAACATAGAGATTACAAGAAAATTCTCGACAGAGGTGCATAAAACTTCTATTTCATTAAGCTTTAAAAAAATTACAATACTACCATAGAACTACTGTTTTGGCCTTTCAAAAATATTGACTGCTTCACACATAGTGCTGCAAAATTTGCTCTTTGTCTCTTACAATATGCACACACATTGCTCTTCTATTCTCTGTTTTTCACACAGAGTCACACTATTTTTAGCCTTCTGGCTTTTTAAAAAAATACGCAGTCCATTAAAAAAAAACACAGCAATCTCACTACTCTCTCTGCCTATTGTATTACACAGCCTTCAGGCTCACACAGTCAATGTAAAAATTACATACTTTGTCTTTAAAAAAAATTTCACACAGTCACTGCTGAACTGCATATGATTGTCTCGGCATATATGTATATTTTAATAATACACAGTCACAACCCTTTTTTTTTACATTGTTGTTTTATATATTACGTATATATATATTATAAAAAATTATTTTTATAATATATCTGTTAAAACACATGTAAACCAAAGTCCTTTTAAAACTAAACAATATGTCACAACATATTTTAAAACAAATAAAACATTAAAAATCTAAAGTCTTAAACCTTTAATTAAAACTCCATCGTGGATTTCAAAATCAATAAATTAAAATCCATTTGGTAATTTTATCGCATCCCAATTTTGAGCTTGCTAACGTAAGCTTTCAGATGGGCAATAAAATTTAACTCTCGTTCTAATATTTTATCTGGTCCGTTTGGGGGTTGTCCACATTAGCCTCTTTTCTATGCGATCGGTTGTTGATTGGCTGATGGTCTTCATGATGTGGGCTATGGGCTCCACATGAATTTTACGTGGCCCAATCAAACTGAAATTGAATGTGTGAAAAGGATGGCTGCAGTGATGGTGGTAGGTGCTAGGTTTAAGTGGTGGGATGGAGATTTTGAAGACTATGTTGCGTGGTGATTGAAGCATGACTCCTCATCACAAAAACAAGCTACGACCATGATAAAAAAATGGTTTTTCAGGCTTTTATGATGGCACTTCAATGCACGGTGGCGTGCATACAAAACAAAAGAAAAAAAATGCTACCGTTGTACTCTTCGTCCTCCCTCGTCACTGTTGTAGTTGAATTTAAAAATTCAAAAAAGGATGCATCCGTCCTCACACTGTAAAATTATGAATTGCAATACTTTCCAAAAAGAACAAGAGCAGGATCTCTGTTAGTCCCTCCTTGCCTCTGCCCCATCAAAATTGGATCATCCGAAGGAGGTGTTGGTCATGCACTTAAATTAATCCTAGAACTACACCTTGGACATAATCCACCCAACCCAATTCCATAACTACCAATCTCACTTGCAGTTAAACCACCTGATGCATATGGAGATATCCCATTTCGTAGAGTCTCAAAAGGAGTAAGTAGGTCATATGCCCCATACATTGAATGAGCAATTATTTCATTCAACTGAGGATTTTCGCAATGCAAATAAGTAGGATAATCACTACTAGCCATGCTAGCAATGTCAAGACCACCCGCTGGTGGAAGACCACCTCTTCCACCTGCGTATCTCCCGTATGGGTCTCCCACCGTTTATGGATATTGTTGAAGATAATCGAGAATCTCCTATTTTAGAGAGAGTTGGTTCATGAGACCTTATGATAGGAATTGGTTTCTATTTCTTAGGGTACAGTTCTAACTTCCCTAGATCTTCTCTGTTATATAATAGTTGAATTGTATGGAGATTGTAGAGCGTTCTGCAGAAGCCAAACTGTCTTGGTTCAGAATCTCTTTCGTAGAGCTAACCAGAGGGATTGTTTAAATAATCCATTCAAACATTGTTTTTTATCTTGGTATCAGAGCAGAGTTGTGGGAGGAGGAGCCTTGCGCTACCTACCTACTTAATTTTTTGCGTCGCAACGGTGTTGAGGAGCACCGCCTTCCTGAGCGCTGCCTACCTATGGTGTTTCCTCTGCCCTCAGACAGGAGGAGCGATAGGAGGAGTATGAGGAGAAGCCGTGCTAGATGCCTCTGTCCTCTGTGTGTGCGCTGCCTACACTGCCTGTGCCTACAGCTCAAAGCCTACAACAAAACAGAGGACAGTGCCTCCTGCGTGATTGCTGAACACTGCTTGAAGGTCCTACTGCTGCCGCTGCTAAACGCACTAGGGCTGGAGCTGGGACGAGAGCTTGCGTGGGGAGCACTATTATTTGTTGCTCCTGGAACGCAGCCAGCGAGAGAAGGAAGAGAGGTCATGGAAGATCTTCTCTTGAGAGCATAACGTCCTAATTGGTTGCGGTGAGCGTGTTGGTGACCACAGGGTGAAGGAACTCATGCTGCGTGGAGTTGTGCTGCGTGGAGTCCGCATATTTGGAGTGCCTAACTCATTGTTGCGTTGGTGAAGGGACGCAGTCCGTAGAAGAGCCATGTTGCGTTGCAGCACATCCTCACCTCCTGGTGCCATCCTCACCAACACTCGTAGATTGCACCTGATTTATGGAATAGCATAAGCGATCAATGCCTGGATGCTTCAGTTTATAAGAGGCCAATCTAAGGAGACATATAGTTTTAGAAAGTTTTCATTGTTTCCATGCCAAATGATAGTGTACTGTGAAAGTTTTTAGCAGAGAAAAAAGATTTATGCGAGATATCCATAGGAATTTAACCTATTTCTCCTTTCTCCAAGCTAGTGAGTTTTTCGTTGGAGTATGCTGCCTATGACATCTTTAAATTCTGACGTACAGTTGTGAAGCAGTGTGGACTGAGCTAGCATGAAGAGGCTCAACACTGCTCCTGGAAGCTGAAAGGAGCACTGCCATCTTAACACTGCTCCTGGTAGCTGAAAGGAGCACTTCCATCTTAACACTGCTCGTGGCATCCTAAATTGCTGTGTGCTACCATCCATCTCCTGGCATCTTAAATACTTGCGTGCTGCCAGCATTCAGTGCATCGATTTTTTGGGTGAACATGTCATTTTCGAAACTGCACTTTTCTCTAAATTTTATGTCAAGCTCCTAATTTATATTGGAAAGAGAATCTCCTAATTTCAATAGTGGAAAGTGCATAGATTTTCAAAGAACTTTGAATCATTTTTTTAAAAGTGGAACTTTTTAATGGCTCTTTTGTGATGAGCGGAATTTTTTTTTATTCCTTTATGAGAAGAAATTGTTAATAAGGTTCTTGAAAAGTACCTTCTTCTTTTTTTTTTAAATTTTTAAAGAGGATTTATTATTGATCCACTTAACAAGAGAGAAATTATTGTTGATCTGCTCAACAAGAAAGGAATTTAAAGTGTCAAAGAGATCTGCAATAGATTTGGGCCAGTGTATTCTTTAATCAAGATGAAAAATCAATTAATTCAATCATACTTGAATGAGAGTAACAAACCTGATGGCTCTAATTACTCAAATTGTAAATTTAAGATGTAGACAATGTTAGAAGTACATAATGCCTAGACGATTACAAATGGAGATGAGACGAATCCTGTAGCAGGAGCAACATCAGTCCCAGATTCGGAGAAGCGAGAAGGTAAATCAAAGACAGTGTTGAAGATGTTAGTGAAATACTGCATCATACCGCATATCAGAGAATGTAAATCATCAAATGAAATATGGACCGTATTGAAGGGTTTGTATGAGATTAGGAATAGAAATCGCCTCTTGTTCTTAAAGAGAAATATTCTGTCCATAAAGATGGAGGAGAATGAAATAGTTGCTTCCTTCATATCGCAAATCAAAGACCTAAAGAACAAACTATCAGATATCGGTGAGGTAGTAGCAGATGCAAATTTGGTCACGATTACCATGAATGGTATGACTGATGACTACCAAATGTTTATCACTAGGATAAGTGCGAGAGAGAAAATCACAAATTTTGAAGAACTTATAGGGATATTAATGCAGGAAGAAGAAAGAAGATTGACTCTGAAACCACAAAGTGCAGATTTGGCACTAATGGCAAAGAATAATTTTTTCAAAGGAAAAGGAAATCCATCGCAGCAAAATGGAGGAAACACACAGAAAAGACCAAATCAAACTCAAGGTATAAATTTGAATAAAAACAACTCTCTAGTTAAATGTTTTTATTGCAGAAAAATCGGTCATATTGCTAAGCAGTGCAGGAAGAAGAAATTTCATGAAGATCAGCGGAAGTAGAAAAGACATTCAGGTCATTTTTCAAATGATGACTAGGTTGAGGACTTGAGATTTTTCATGGAAGACTTAGGTGAGAAGGTAGATGCAGACACCTAGTATGTATATTCAGGAGCAACCACACATATGACGGGGAACAGACAATGGTTCAAAGATTTTAAAGAAATCAACAACGGAGCACAAATCTACCTTGGTGATGATAGATGTCATCAGTTCAAAGCGTGTGGGAAAATTTCTGTTATCTTAGCCAATGGTGATGTCAGGTATATTCATAATGTAATGTATGTACCCGGATTGACAAAGAATCTGATTTCTGTATCCATGATTACAGATCAAGATTTCAAGGTTGAATTTTTTAAATCTAAATATTATATTAAAGATTGTATGAAGACTATTGCTCCAGGAATTTGAACAGGAGGTCTGTACAAATTGGATGTGAAGACAACACTATATCAAGCTTTGACAGCATCGAGTTTGACTACATAAGAGTTGTGGCACCAAAGACTTGGTCATATCAACTACAACGACTTGTTGTTACTTCAGAAAAAGGAAATGGTAAGAGATCTTCCTATATTTGAATAAGTGCATAATGATTGTGATGCTTGTGCATTAAGAAATATGCATAGAGAAAAGTTCCCTGTTCGAATAGAAATGAAGAAGAGAGACATACTTGAATTAGTGCACACAGACCTTTGTGGACCCATGCAAACAAAGTCATTAGGAGGTGCATTGTAATTTTTTCTTTTTGTCGATGACTGTACAAAGTTTTCTTGGGTATATTTCATGAGTAAGAAAAGCCACACCTTTGAATAATTTAAGTAGTTCAGGTATATGATAGAGAAGAAAATAGGGAAACACATAAAAATTCTCCGCTCTGATCAAGGCGGAGAATACAGGAAGGAGGAAATTACCAAGTTTTGTAAAGACCATGGTATATTACAAAAATTCATAGTACCACATACTCCTTAGCAGAACGGGGTAGTAGAAAGAAAGAATAAAACATTGGTTGAGTGTGCTAGAAGCATGTTGAAAGGTAAGGATCTTTTGAATGGTTTTTGGGTCGAAGCATTTAATGTTGCAGTTTATTTGAAAAATAGGAGTCCTACAAGAAGTCTCGACTTTAAAACTCCTTTTGAAGCATTATATGGATTTAAAACTGTAGTAAAACATCTAAGGGTATTTGGGTCTAAAGCATTTGCCCACATTCTAAAGGAAGACATAAGAGAACTAGATTTTAAAGCCGTCAAATGTACCTTTGTAGGGTATTGTTCACAATTTAAAGCTTATAGATTATTTAATCCCTCTACTCACAAGATTTTTGTTAGTAGAGATGTCATATTCCATGAGCACGTTTGTGATGAATCTAATAAGCACAATGAGGAATGGGATATTCCATTTTTGGTGGAAGAAAGTGAAGAAATAGGTAACAGCCAGGATTAGAAGAAAGAGGCAGAAGAAGAGATTCCAGACACAACAATCAAGCTGAGTTCGTCAAAGGAAAGTCAGAATGGGTTCGAAGCTACACCAACACTCAGAAGATCAAGTAGGCAAATTCAATTTCCCGCTAGATACAAAGAAAATGCCTTTATAAATAGTATGATGAATGTTGTTGAACCTTCTAGTTATAGAGAAGAAAATCAATGTAGTGAATGAAAAACAGCTATGGAACAAGAATATGAATTTATCCTCAAAAATAACACTTGGGAGCTAGTTGAACTTCCTGATGGGGAATAAACCATAGGGTGTAAATGGTTGTATAAACCCAAGATTAATGCAGATGGAACCATATATAAATTAAAAGCTAGATTAGTAGCAAAGGGGTATTCACAAAAAGAAGGTATTGACTTTGAGGAAACCTTCACCCCCATAGCTAAAATAAACACTCTCAGAATGTTTATTTCTTTAGCTACTAAGAAACATTGGATGATTCACCAAATAGATGTAAAATCTGCATTTCTAAATGGGGAATTGAAAGAGGAGGTCTACTCAGATCAACCTGAGGGGTTTGTCTAGAAAGTGAAAGAACATTTAGTCTGTAGATTAAAGAAAACTCTATATGGACTAAAACAAGCACCCAGATCATGGTATGAAAAGATTGATTCATTTTTTCTGCAACATGGATAGAATAGAAGAAAAAACGATCCTAATTTGTATACCATGAAAGATGAAAAGGGGCGCATAGTGTTGATTTCTTTGTATATAGATGATCTAATTACTACAGGTGATGCTATTGATCTAATCAAAGAAATCAAACAGCAAATGTCACAGATGTTTGAAATGAAAGGCCTTGGTGAATTAAGATATTGTTTGGCTCTCGAGATATGGAGAGATTCAGGAAAATTTTTTCTATCCCAGGGTAAGTATATCAGAGGTTTACTAGAAAGATTTAGGATGGATCGGTGCAAGGCTACATCAGTACCATTACAGTAGAACATTAAACTACAGAGTGAGGATGGCTCTAAAGAGGCAGATGCAACACTTTATAGACAGTTGGTTGGGAGCCAAATCTACCTAACCACGACTAGACCAGATTTGGCTTATGCAGTCAGTGTGATACATCAGTACATGTCCAAACCAATTGAGAGTCATTGGAATGCAGCAAAAGGTGTTTTAAGGTATCTACAAGGAGCTGTAGATCATGGTATTATTTATACTAATTCTTCTGATGTTATATTGACAAGATTTTCAGATTCCAACTGGACTAGAAATGTCGACGACTGAAGATCCATAATAGGCTATGCATTCAGCATTGGATCCGGGGTGATTACATGGTGTAGTAAGAAACAGAAAACAGTTTCCTTGTCTTCAGTGGAAGCAGAGTATCAAGCCATGTGTGCAGCAACATGCGAGGAATTTTGGTTGCGGAGACTTATTCAGGACATCGGAGAAGAACAGAGAGATGCAACAACAATCTGATGCGACAACTAAAGTTCCATCAAACTTGCTAATAATCCAGTGTTTTACAAGAATACTAAACACATTGATACTCAATTCCACTTTGTCATGGAGAAAGTTCAATCAAAATAAATTCATCTTGTATATTGTAAAGCTTGTGATAATGTTGCAGACATTTTCACTAAGCCTCTTGGAAAAATTAAGTTTGTAATGTTTAGGGAGATGTTAGGCATATTTGTGAACCCCTTCTCCATTAAGGGGGAGTGTTGAAGATAATGGAGAATCTCCTATTTTAGAGAGAGTTGGTTCACGAGACCTTAGGATAGGAATTGGTTCTTATTTCTTAGCGTACAGTTCTAACTTCCCTATATCTTGTGTGCTATATAATAGCTGAATTGTATGGAGATTGTAGAGTGTTCTGCAGAAGCTAGACTCTCCTAGTCCAGAATCTCTTTCGTAGAGCTGACCAGAGGGATTGTTTAAATAATCCATTCAAACATCCTTTTTTTATCTGATATGCGTATGCAAAAACCTCAACTTCAAACAAGCGCGGCTCGAATATGAAACATAAAATATAACCTAGCAAAATTGGTACACTTATACATCTCTTTTAAACCCTGCACGCTACTTTGGCTTGCCTCACTGCATAATGTGGTCTAATCAAAAGTAGTTGTAGTTTTTTTATTTATATGGTTATTCTTATTTATGTTTTGGCCGACATTAATTAAGATGTATTGTTGATATTGTTTATAATAGGTAACAAAATCCATTTAGATAGAGTTGAATATTCAAATTTTAATTAAATTAAATAATGTTAAAATCATTTTGATAATTATGGCATTGTAATTTTGCAAAAGAGAGTTAAAAAATATAATTTGTTAAAGGTTTAATTTAATTTATATATGAAATTTTTTTTAAATGCCTTTTTTTTCTCGTTTATTTTAACCGAAATTTTAAAAAGATTTTTAAAACCTTAATTTTATGTTTTTTGATATGTAAAATTTAAATGTTTCCTTTTTATGAGGATGTTAGATCTATTTATGCATTAAAAAATTTATTTTAAACATAAAAAATTTACATTCGTGCTTGAATTTGTATCACATTTGTATATAAATTAGACTACACCATTGCTAAATTAAAATACTTATACAATTAAATCAATATTAAAGTGTAATTAAGTTTTTTTTTAAAGCAATATATTTATTTAAATAAAATTGTATTTTTATGAAATGTTGAATATATATAATATTAAAAATTAATTTATATATTTTTTTGTTTATTAGGTAATTTGAGTCTTGAGACATATGGATTGAGTAGCCACTACCCAAGAGTATCTAAGTCATCAAAATCACCATTGATTCTACACTTAGGCATAATTAAAATATATATTTAAAATATTTATACATAATCAATAAATTATTAATAAATAATGTTTAAAAGACTATAATATAATAAAAGAAATTATTAATAAATAATGTTTAAAAGACTGTAATATAATAAAAGAGTATATGTGCAATAAATTGACGTGCATACTAAATTACATATATAGAGAAAGAGCATGTCGCATTAAAAAAATTAAAAAGGAATAATATCTTTAGAACAATGAGATCATATGATACATCAACTTTGGTGATAAACAACACATCGTATCATAAAACTTGAAATTGCATTCAGGTGCTACACACCAAACATCACATCGAATCATAAAACTTGAAATAACACAGCGGTGCTACAAGAACGTCGAAAGTCAAAGAAGTTCAACATTGTGCTTTCTACAATAAGTTCTTATGGTTGTACTCCATTTCGTCTCAATTTCATTGTCTATTTCTCTCCTCCCTTGTGGCGTTGGCCCATTTCATCTCAACTTTGTTGTCTTTGTCTTTATCTGCATGGAGGGTGAGGAAGAAGTGAAGGGTAAATTCAAAGATATTATATATAAAACAAGAATAGGTGTAAAGATAAATCCTAACGTGTAATCATCAGATCATCATAAGTTTGGCCTACTACTCAATTGGTTGTTCTGTGGGATATTGTAGGGCTTTGTCACCAATGAAAATTCAATGGACTATGGCTTTTATTCATGGTATATCATTCAGTGCCCTAAATTTCATTGAAACAATTCCAACTAGGAGGGATTTTGTGACCCCTACGCCGAGGGGGCTCTGAGCTTCATAGGTCTAATTAGGCCTCGGAAGGATATGCAGAGGGTACAAGTTAGTCACCATGGATAGTCTACGGTCTCACTACCATCTAGCTTCAATGTTTCTTCTTTTGTTATTTTAACTTGTTCGTTTCCATTTATTTTATATGTGCACACATACACACTAAAAAAAATGATAGGGATTGAGCCAACCATTAAAATAAATTCAAACATCGTTGAGAAAACCATTGAAACAAATTCAAACATCTAACTTAAGAAATATTCTCTATTTTTTCAGAGAAACTCCTAAAGCACATCCATATCCAGGAAACTAGTCGTTTTAGCAAGCCTTACATAGGTGTATTTCATTTAAAATAAACTTATACTAGGTGCAACACCCCCAAGTTAAAAAATTTATTTTATCCCAACTAACATAGAGCTACATTGTCCAAGTGTAATTTATCTAAATTTCAGTGGTGCAGCAGAGTCGGCTCAAGCCATAGAATCTTTATTTTTTCCCGATTAACACAGGGTACATTATGCCACTATAATTTATCTATAATTTAGTGATGATGTATGTAGCATAGATGACATTGATAACATTTGTAAAGTAGAAAATGACATGTTATATTGGAAATGTTAAAAATTGGAATGCTCTGACACCATGTTAATATTTTAAAGACAAGGGAAATTCTTTTCCCTCAACACACATAGTTTACAAAAATTTGTGGAAATGTCTTTAAACAATACAACACAGTTGCAGAAATCAAATTATGAAGGTATTCCTTTCAATGTAGAGTGGCAGAGATTAAAATCACAACCATAGAGGAGCAAATTTAATCAAATATTTTTACTCATGATGAAACAAAGTAAAACAAAGATAAGTGAAAATTTCCAGAACTGTATTGCTACTAACCAAGACTTAGATTATAACTTCAAATCATGAAATACATTCACATATGGAGGTTGAAAATCCTTTATGAGTAAAACAAGAGTTCTTACTGAGATTCACATTCACTAGGGTTTTAAAAAATACACACAGTAAAATAAATTAGCTGTTGTTTTCACGCACCCACCAAAATTTGCTTCACGGTTTTAACCCTTCTTGTCTTTCCAGAATTACATCCACCACACTACATAAGACTCTACTATGCTTTTTAATTCAAAACATATATATCTAAGACATTAATATATGACAGACAAAATTTAATTCACAAGATGGGTGAACATGACTTTCTGAATTTTACAAAGTTTGCAGAAAGTAAAAAACACTTGTGGATTAAATGTTTTCCCATACACTTTAATAACCATGCATTAAATTTTTATTTGAGTTAAATAGTTTAATTTGTTGCGGAATGGGTAAAATGTACTATGCACAGAAATTGTCCTTTCATGCAAACTCCATCCGCAACCTACAAAACATTATTGTGGTATGGCTATTGTCAGAAAATTAAACGTGGTTGTGATTAATTTTCCAACACACCCCCTTAACCGCAACTGCCGTCATTGACCATTCCCAGAAAATCTCTAAGATAAGAAGAAATTTCATGCGCCAATGGCTTTGTGACAATGTCTACAAATTGTTCTTCTGACTTGCAATGTTGCAACACAATCTCATGATTGTTAACTAATTCTCTTATGAAATGCTATTTAGCATCGATGTGCTTTTTCCCCTTGTGAAAAAAAGAGTTCTTTGATAGTGCAATTGTGGAACTCTTGTCACAAAAAATAGTGGTTTCTCCATATTGTTCATGGTATAAATCTCACAATATCCTTCTCATCCAAACTGCTTGACACATTGGTTCTGTTGCGACAATATATTTAGCTTCTGTTGTTGACAATGACACTATCATTTTCTTCTTGGAAGCACATGAAATGGTTCCCGAACCCCAATGAAAATCATATCCTAATGTGCTCTTTCTGTCATCAAGACTTCCTGCCCAATCACTATCGGTGTAACCAACAAGCCTAAAATAATACGTTGCGGAGTAAAAAACGCCATACTCCTTTGTCCCATTGACATAATTTAAAATTCTTTTCACTGTTTGCCAACGTGTCTCCTTGGGTGTCTCCATGAACCTCGACACCAAACTCACTTCATATATTATATCAGGCCTAGTTGTGGTCAAATACATTAGGATGCCCACCATACTTTTTTATAATGTCAGATTGAATTTGTTGCTGCAATATTCCTTTCTCAACATCAACCCCATGACAGTTGAAGTTGGTTCTTGCTTGTTTTTATGCATATTAAACCTCTCTAAAATATTTGCAACATAATTTTCTTGAGAGATAAAAATGTCATTTGTTGTTTGCTTCTCTTCTATGCCCAAAAAATATCTTAGCAATCCCAAGTCAGTCTTTTCAAACTCAGTTTTCAAATCAATGTAGGGCTTCTTTGATAGCTATATACATTTGAAAAGTTTTATTTTCTCTAGATTCACTTCTACAATATTCGTTAGCTAGGAAAGTAATGCAAAAATATAAAAGATATTTCTATTTCTTACATAAATCCCAAAAACAATTAGAATAAACTATTAATGAGAAATATGAAATATGTTTTAATGTCTTGTTTTTGTTATAAAAAATTTCGATGGTGTTATGAGATTAAATGATTTCAATAGCCTTACTCCAATTTATTTTGACATTCTAAAAATGAAATTTGCACTTGGTTTATTACTTATGTCATATTTCTTGTTTCTAAATTCATTTTCATAATGACTATACTTCTTGCAATAATGAAATTGAACTTGAGATTTATCATACCTCTGACCTTGTTTTTGAATTTGTCTTGGGCCTTGAATAGATTTTGACTACTACCCCTTCCACCTTATCTTGAAGGGATATTTCTTCCACCTCTATGTGGGCTTCTTCCTGGACCTCTACCTTGACCAAATGAAACTTGTGTCTTGAATGCATGCTCCAATGATGATTTTGTTCCTCTATTCAATCTGCGTTCATGAGTAATTAGTGATGCATGAAGCTCATCCACTAAAAATTATGAGAGATCCTTTGTCTCTATTATTGCCACAACTATGGCATCAAATCTTGTTGGGAGACTTCTCAAAACTTTCTCAAAACTTTCTCAATAATTATCCTTTCTTCAAGTGTCTCACCATGAGACCTGATTTGAATAACCAACCCAATTACATGTCTAACCAGTGAGTCTAAATTCTCATATTCTTTCATACAAATTGTCTCAAAATCTCTTCTCAACATTTGTAGTTTTGTTGTCTTCACCGTTTCATGCCTTGGTAGGCTGTCTCGAGGGCATCCCATGCTTGCTTGGAATTCTTTACTACTGAATCCTTGGGAATATACTTTCATGAACTACTTGAAAAATATAGAAGATGGCTTTGGATTCCTTCTGCCTGTTGTTTCTCAACACATAATTTTCTTCTTGTGTCAATGCATTGTATGCTACAACATCTGTTGGTTCTTGGAAACCATTCTCCACCAATTCCCAAATATCTTGAGAAGAAAACAAATCCTTCATTTTAATAGCCCAATAGTCATAATTTTTTCCATTAAACTGTGTTATTTGTGGATTATTCAAGCTTCTGATTGTTTCTTCCATTTTCACTGTGTGAAAAAAAACTTTCTTACAGTGTAAAATTTTTCTCACTCTGCAAAAACTTTCTCACTACTCACACTCCAAAAAAAATTCAGAACACCTTTTAACACCTCAGTAAAAGTAGTTGTGGTAACGAAGGTTTAAACCCGCTCTGATACCATGTTAAAAATTTGAATTCTCTCATATCATTTTAATATTTTAAAGGTAGGGGAAATTATTTTCTGTAAACACACAGAGTTTACATAGAGTTGCAGAAATGTCTTTAAAAAATACAACAAATTTGGTGAAATCAAATCATGAAGGTATTCCTTTCAATATAGAGTGGAGGAGATTAAAATCATAAGAGAATATATAATAAAATAATTTTACTCACAGTGAAATATAGTAAAACAGAGTGTTGTGGTAAGAACGATACCTGAAAATTTCCAAAATGATATCGTGACTAACCAAGCTTTATATTATAACTTCAAATCATGAAATACATTCACATATGGAGGTTGTAATTCCTTTACCAATAAAACAATAGTTCTTACTGAGATTCACATTCACTAGGTTTGCCAAATCTACACAGAGTAAAACACAATAACTAGTGTTTTCAAGCACCCACCAAAATTTGCTCCACGATTTTCCCCTTCTTGTCTTTCCAGAATTATATCTGCTACACTACATAAGACTCTACTATTCTTGTTAATTCAAAACATATATATCTAATACATTAATACATGACAGACAAAATTTAATACACAGGATGGGTGAACATGACTTTCTGAATTTTACAGAGTTTGTGTGAAGTAAACAACACTTAAATATTTGTCCATAAAATTTTAATAACAATGCATTAAATTTCTATTTGACTTTAATATTTTAATCTGTTCCGAAATGGGTAGAAGTAATCTGCTCAGAAATTGTCCTTCTTTACAAACGGAATTCACAACTTGCAAAAAAATTAGTGTGGTATGGCTGCTGTAAAAAAATTAAACACGATGGTTGTGATTAATTTTCCAACAGAAAAACCTTTTTCATTCATGGAAGCCACTCTACCTTGTAGCCGTAAGGTCCTGTGGACACATGGTTCCATGATAATTAAACTAGTGATTTGATTTGATGCAGTAAATTATTTTGCACCATTGTACATAATACATATATACATATCCAGGCCCTTGTTGGAAGATCATAGTTTTCTGAAATTGGAACGTGGAGAACTTGATGGGGTTTTGTCTTTCAATTCACTGGATTCTTCATGCCCTTCTTGGAAATATATTTACTTTGATTGGTATTCCCATACATGTGATGTTCTTGATAAGCACGTGTTGTTGAACTCTATAGATAAACACACTTTTAATACTTATATCTGCGATCAACTAAGAAACCAGTGCTGACGACAGCAAAAATATTTTCATGGATCAAAATACCCACAAACCAGTAAATTATGTGTGAGAGCATTTGAGGAATCTAGACCCTCTTAGTTTTCCATATCTACACAATATTCACGAAATTCATAGTTTCGAACTGTGAATTCCTATAGAAAGGCATTCAAAAACAGGTCGAGTGCAACTAACATTGTTTGATATGGGTCCCCTCCATTTTAAATATAATTTCCCCAATTTAGAAGTGATTCCAATGATGATTTGAAAATTAATAGTAATACTGAATCATGTTGGATGAGAGATATATTACCTTTTTTTATTTCTTATTACCGTTGCAATTCTAGAAGATCAAGGACCCACTTGTCTAATATATCGTATGTAACAGGAATTTCAGTGTCCTTAATGAATTTCACATAGACATGTTTGCTACTGAGAGCAATCCAGCTTGTCGATAACTGCCACTTTCACACCTTGTCTAGTAAATTCCTCAAGTAACAAATTCCTTTTGCAAATATATTACAAAATTTGAGCCTAGGGCACTCGATGCGAGGTGGAGATTCAAACGAAAAGAAGACTGCCACAACCGTCAGTTGGTCAATTGTATTGCACCTGAAGGCCTCTAAAACAAGCTCCTTGGAACACTACTCTCTGTTAAATGCTAACTGTGAAATCAATTGACATAACATCCCAAATTCCATCACAACCAATTATAAAAAATGCATATTCCTTTGTAAGATCACGCAGTCAAAATTCAGGATCTGCACTAAGAGGACTAGAAGATCCTTTTGGCAACTTCATGTCCCAATCACCTAATGCTCTAGCAACTGATAAATAATTGTTTACATATCCATCGTGCACAAGTCCTCCCAAAGATTCAATCTGAAATCTTTCACTAAGACAATCACGTGTAGACTCTTTAGACATTTCCACTGCTTTCCCCCTCCTACACAACATTTCCCGACAGTCCCTAGCATTAGCCATAACGAGAGACATGCACAGTAAAAAAAAATATAAGAATTGGATTAAAAAATTGACAGATGATTAATTGCAAATCCATAATATTTTACACCCGCCCTAAATAATAAATCTATTCCAAAAGAGAAATGCAAACACAGTACTAGCCTTCCCAAAATTAGTGTCATCAAGACTATTGTGCCACAAGAATGATCAACGTCAAAGTCATCAACCAATGCAATATCACCTACAAGAAAAGCATTCCTTAAAACATTTTCAGTCGCACTTTGAAAGTCAACATTTTTTTTTGAATCCTAGGGAAATCAACATCTTCAATGACAAATTTTAGAACGTTGCTTCTAACAAAGATGGCTACCTCAGCACCCCCATGTGCATCACACACCTCTTTGGAACAAAACATCAGGGTTAGTAAGCATAATTTAGTCTTGAAAAATTGGCCCTAAATACCAATATTACAACGTAGAAATGACTAAGGTATACTGTGATACCAAAGGTGATGGCAACACATGAATTTTTTTCTTGCAATACTGAAAAGAATAAACTTTGTATTCATATCAACTGTGATGCAATGATAATCTTTAGATATCTTTCAAACAAAAGTAAAAAATTACCCCAGGCATGGACATTTATATCACATGGATGGTCATGGTTATCTCAGATGTTGTCAAGAGTTATATTTTTCACTTGGGAAGGAGTTCTGGAGACCCGGGCTTAGATAAAATTTCAGCAGAAAGGCATAGTTACAAGTATAGGGATGATAAATAAAAGTTATAGTCTATGGTTAGGTGTGTTTTTTTATCAAACTAGATTTGAATCTAGGTTAACTTTTTAATCCTACATAGATCCTTTTTGCATTGGATAAGAAGGCATTGCTATCAGTTACATAAATATTCCTTCATTCTTAAGAGTAGGAAGTGATGGGTGAAGGGTTGGGTTTAAAAGCTTTCCATGCTTTTTTTGTTTTTCAAGAGTAATAAGAGTTTCACTTATATGTACTTGTTGCTAATTTCTAGAGTTTGATGTGTTTCAATACACAATGAAAATTAGATTGCATTTTTGGTAACGAAATAAGACTACAACCATTACAGAGTGTTGAAATTTTTTAATATGAACTTCCAAAATTGCTAACGACACTATATTTCCAATTGTTAAAGAAAATCTGGACCTAAATTCTAAGCTTAAGCTATAGCAAAAGAACTTACCCCATAAAATACACTTCGTTTTGGTTCCTAAAACAATGTACCAAGTTATTTTGGAAAATAATCAATACATATGTGCTCATCTTCCATAGACAACATGTGACCAATATCTGTAAAACTGTTACACTGGGTGATTGGCATGAACTACTCCTTCCCTTTTGTCCACTCTTGCCACTACTTCCTCATTAACCACTAAGAATGTCCATATGAACATTTCTCCATAATAAGAATTAATTCTCATTCAATATTGTACACTTCATCAGGCTACCCATGATTATCCATGGCTCACAGAGCTTGACTATACTTCAACATGGTTTCTCTTTCCTTCATTCAATTCTATATGGTGTGGACAAGAGATCAGAGATGGATTTATTTCAACATCGAGACAAACCCATCAGTTCTTTTGTGAGGATCGTGGTCCTCAACACATTGACCCAACGATATATTCAATCACCATTATTCATGCGACAACAACTCTTATGCATGCATTTACTCTTAGTTTCTGACCCATTCATCCTTTATTACCTATATGTACACTATCGTAGCTCCAAACATCGTAAATTTTATTAAAAATATATTACAAAATCATAATATTTCGAAGTGCCTTTAGCGCCTTCCTTCTTATCCCCTTATCGTTTTTCACACCATAAGACATTTTCCTTTTACTGCTAGTATAACACTTAGGCGTTGAGTCTTCAAGATTCTACCGAGGGCTTATCTAGCTATGTATTTTTTTGCTACCCTTTGTTCCTTTAAGCTACCTTGACCAAGAGCCAACACATTAGTGCCCCATACATCATAAACTTCTCCAAAATTCACTTATGAAGGAGTTCCAAAAAATCTGACCTCCAATATTCTCCATAGAACTTAGGTGCTAAGCCTACTTTCCACTCTTGGTTCTTTGGATCTCCCAGAACCATGTGCTAGTCCACATTGAAAACCCCTATCATTGTAACCTTTTCAATTTTAAATTACAACAGAGTTATGATGTACCCTTCCTCTGAATTACCAACCTTCGAGATGAAGTCATGTTGAGGTCATCATCTGCTCATGGTGCCTCCTTAGTGGTGACACATTTCACACAAATTTTCCACATTAGGCCACTCAAAATGTTGAATCTGATTGCTACGTGTCTACTATTCAACCACATCATGATGACATCATCTGCCATGTCAGATCTCAGGACCAATCACATGCTACCATGTGTCCTATTGGAGGAGAGAGAGAGAGTGTCCCCCAGTCCTTTGGTTTGGAAATAAAATCCTTTGTAATTCTCATTTCTCGTAATCCTTAGCACTTTCAAAATAATTTCATTAGTAAAGACTTATGAGGTTCTTATCTATGATATTGCGAGGTGTGAATTTTCATTCATGCTCCGATGTTTCGATATGACATCTGCTTTGAGGTTCTGATATGCCTTCCTTCTTCTGATATTTTTATATCGGGCCCCAATGTTCTCCTGCTCAAGTATTATATCGAATTTTTTCTTCAAATAATTATAAAGGAGTTGTAAAGTTTTGATATGTTGACGTTCCAAAGATTCCGAGCGTTCGACCTCCAATATTTTGATTTCTCCTATTACCTTGGTTCTGAAATGAACCTGCTTCAAAGGACTTCAAGCTCCTTTATTTCAATGATCAATAAATTTTGATCCCGATGGCCATTTCTGGACTTCCACATACCATTAGAAATATTATTTAAATAAAATTCGAGTGTAGAAAGTCTGATGAAGACCTAAATCCAATTTTCTACCTCAAGCACAACTAAAATATACCTACCTCAATTCTAGTACAGTTTAAATCAATGCGAACATACCAAATTTAACAATTAGACAATGTCAATTGTCCAACAATCTCCCCCTTTAGCATTGATGGAAACAACGTAAGCTCCCCCTAAACTAGGAATGTTCACTACAAGCAAAAATGACATTGGTGAGGGAAAAAAAATGTCACCATAAGCTCATTGGTGAGGGTCAAAAGAGCCTTCGTCACCAAAAACTGAACATCACCAAAGGTGGCGTCGCTGAAAGTATAGGTGTTGTGGTGACATTCAAGGTCCGTCACCAATAATGATTTATAAAGACAGATTGTGACTGTCACCATTTCATATGAGCAATGGTGACAGACAATAGCCTCCGTCACCAAAAAACTGAACATCACCAAAGGTGGCGTCGCCGAAAGTATGTGTTCTGGTGACATTCAATGTCCGTCATGAATATTGATTATAATGATGGATGTTGACCGTCACCATTTCATATGAACAACAATGATTTTTTGTTATGGACCTTTCATGACTGTCACTATTGGTGCATATATATGGCGACGTTCATTGACCGTCACCATTTCATATTTGGTGAGGGTCAAAAACTGTCATGATAAGCTCATTGGTGACATCAAGGCCCATCACAAATAATGACTATAATGACAAACAGTGACCCTCCCCATTTCATATCAACAACAACGATTTACGGTGACGGACCTTTCATGGTCGTCACTATTGATGCGTATATATGGTGCTGTTCATTAACCGTCACCATTTCATATTTTGGTGAGTGTCGAAAAATGTCACCATAAGCTCATTGGTGATGGTCAAAAGAAAATTCGTCACTAAAAACTAATTGTTGTCATTCCCTATTAATATGAGGGCATGATGGAATCAAAAAACCAACCTCCTGCTTGTAAAGCATGTGCTCTTCCATTGAGCTAGCACCCTTTAAAGAATTAAACTTTAAACTAGCAATTGTTGGTTGCCTAGTAAGACTCAATTTCAGCATCTAGAGCCGATCATGCAATCATACCTATGGTCAAAGTATGGTGGAAAGTAAAATATTCCAAAAGGATTGGGGGGGGGGGGGGAGCTCATCCCTCGCCCAACATGTTGAAAAATAACATTGTGACATGGAGGCTATTTTGCAGGGATGTGGGGTGGATCTTTGGTCAGTTTTTACAGTAGTGTCAACCACAAATGCTTTAATCTTTGTTGCTTTAGCAGAATCTATTAACTCCAACTCTCAATTCAAGATGGGGTGTCGGTTGATCCAGAAGACAAGTGAGCACACAAATTACACCATTTATAATTTGTTTGGAAAGATAATTAGGACCACTATTTAGTTCTCCTTCAATGTCGGGCTCAGTAGTGTGAAACCTTGTTTGGAAATTGTAGCTATCTGGTCAACTCTTCCTTCATTGGGATTTGTCAGTGATTGAGTGTCTCTGCTATACTTTCCCTAGGAATATTAAGTGTAAGTTTGTTTTTAAGGAAAAAATTAGTAATTTGTGTACTTTTTGTTCCATGTCATGTAATGAGGTACACGACTAGCTATTAACTGAGGGTGATTTATTGATAAGAGATGCTCAATATATATATTAGGTAACCTATACAGACTTTATTTCCACTTTTCTAATCTTAAATAAGAGGATATTGATATAAGATCCATTGTATATACACTTTCACCTTTTGATTTGCTGCTTGTAAATACTTTTTCGTAAATATGCGAGATGTTTCGACAACAACAGCAACAAAAATAATGGATGACCTAAACTTAAAGCTGCTAATTTTCTTGCATTCTTCAACTGTGTTGGAGTAGGAAAGAATGACAACCACTAGATAAATATGCATGCCATCAAGAATAAAGAATTATATAACTACACTGAGAATTGGCCTAACCATGCTGAGATGTCATACAGTCCAAAACTGAAGCAATCGATGTCCCGCAAACATGAACCACAGTTGAGGCATACAAAAAAATGAACTAATAATGGGATATGTTGGCATATTCAATATATTGCATTAGAGACAAGTGTCTTCAAAAGCATTGGGGATCAATTAACAAAGTGAGAAAAGCTGTCAGATACTCCAGAAAGGAGGGTAACTTCATCAGGGTAAGCAATTCAGGGACATGTTGGCATATTCAATATATTGCATTATAGAAGAGTGCCTTCGAAAGGCTTGGGGATTGGTTCATGGAATGAGAAAACCTGTCAGATACTCCATAAATATGGAGAACTTGGTCAGGGTCACTAAGTTCACCTGCTTTAAACCAACAGTGCATAAATGAATTCGGGTAAAAAATGCTAGTGGACTTTGGACCCCAACTGACCACTCTAACCTAAGAAAAGTAAGGAGCTATATTAAGGTTAATAAAAGAATTTTTTTGGTAAAATACATGCATTTTGGAGTTATGGGATTTTTTAACTACTACTTCACGTTAGTATCATAAAAAATCACATAATCATGTTGTGAATTCTTGTGTCTAACGCAGATGGTGTAGAATACCAAAATGCATGTAGTAAAGGCTCATAATACCTCGTTTCCCTTATTAAAATATCGTTGTTCATTGATTTTTAATATCACCCTCATGATGGTTGGAAACTTTGCATCACCATCGTTGATTCTTGTCCATTTCCTGTGTCTTAAATAGAATATGGTAGAAATAGGTGGCTTATTCCATTAATATGGCAGCCACTAGAAGTTCATAGCTTTGAGGTATCTTATGCTACATTCCTAGTTTTGAGTACTGCAACAAATTGTGGAAGATGTTTGATTTGCTGAGTTGATGTATTGAAGGAAGCTTTTGTGAAACTTAAATTGTTGTTGCCAAAATAGGCACCACAGCTAAAGGCATACAAAGTAATTAAATGCTAGCACAAGTTGGGCATGTTCATTATATTGTAGTATTTAAGAATACCTTCTAAAGGATTTGTATAAATTATTGGTAGAGTTACACACCTATCTAGATAATATATCAGGTGATTAGGCTCAATAATTCAATGGCTTGCAGAAACAATGCATGTAGATATGAAAATGAATTATCAAAAACTAGGGATTGTGGATCTCAAGTACGCATTAGTTGTAGTATCTTATGCCAGGAACTAAAACTCCAGCCAAATGAGACCACTATTCAAGGAAATGACAATAAAATGTTATAGCATTAATGCATTTTGCTAAATCACCAAACTGCCAGTAATAAATAATTGACGTTTTGGAGTTCCATGACTCTAGAGTCTATGGTTACTACAACTTCTTGGTTACTATGGTAGATGGAAAAGAAACCAAATATTCATGTGTTCATTAAGGCTCATATGAGCTGGTAAGTGGGCCTTTGTTCATGTGAATTCAAGTATTATTATTGTGAAGGTTTGCAAATTTTCCAAAAAATTGAACTGGTGCTACTTATTGCCTATTTCCAGTGCAGCGTAGATAAAAAAACTGATGTTAAGAGTTGGTTCACTCCATTAGTATGCTGACTAATATTTGGTGGTTTTAAATAATGTAGAATATTTTGGACAATGTACAATCTACTAAATTAATATGTTTGTTGCAATTTTTTCTTAATCACAAATTGTTGTACATCCAAGGTAGTTTCCACCTGACCAGGATGACTAAGACCATTGTAATTCTTACTCACTGAGCTATTAGTCGCAACTTGTTTCCTTACCTTAGTAGGGCTGTGAAAATTGGTGGTTGTACTTCAGTTACTAGGGTGACTACAATACTATGCACCTAATTCTTAATTGATTGTTGGCATCAAGATGATTGAGCTCATTTTCTATTGATCCATCCACACATACTGATTAGTTTATTTTAGACATACTGATAAGTTTCTTTGAGCCATGGTGTGGGTTTTGTTGTATTCATTTTACTTGACTCCAGGATCTCATATGTCATAAATACCCCTTGTGGGCTGGAATTGTGATTATCTTCGGATAACTACAGTCCATGATCAAGTATCTTCCCCACTATCATATTAACGAAGGACTCCTCGTTGGTTTCTATTTATGGAAACTAGACAGTCTGACAGAACCTTTTAAAGGAATTATTGGTTTCCACATTAACATTTCACTTTTGCACTACTGACAAACCAAGTTTGTGAAATAGATTTAGAAAATTAAAACTTGCTACCTCAATTTAAAGGAAATCAAAATGTATGGTGTGTGTTCTCTGGTGCATAGTTCTATAGAAGTAGTCATCTAGGAATTTTAGTGTTCAGAATATTTCACTTAAATTTCCAGCATAGATTTATAATCAACCATATCCCTTTGAAAACATCCTAAAAAATAAAGGTTGATAATCTAATCCTTGATAAATTTAGGTTCTTTGAGAAATCAAGAAGCGAAAATATTGAAAGGTTCTTCATTGTTGCATCAGTTAATGGCTCTTTGAAGTGGGTTGTATAATATTATTTCTGTGTATGCCAATGCACATGAAAGGGAAAATCTCTCTTATATGTGACATTAATAGAGAAACATGTGAGCCTCTATGAAATTGGTGTCCTGGTACAAAAAAAATAATGGGTGTTGTAAGCAAGAATAAATGTGGGCTTTCATCCCCATCAACCCAAAACAAAAATCAATTGGTGGGAGCTTGGGTATTGAATGTAAGTGTTTGATGAAATGTAAATACATGGTTTTCTGACCTTGAACACTATTGTTTCATGTTGCGTGCTTAATGGGGATGGTGAAGCGGCTTTGGAATTTTTTTGCTAAGGACAATATCGAGGAAGAGCAATTTCAATATAAATCCAGTGAAATGGAGATCACATAAATTTGTGGCATATAGGGAATGATGCACAAGATAAATACCAATTAGAGAGATTTCAAAAACAATGCTATGAGATGGTGACATGTGGATGTCGAGAGACTCTAAAGACTCTAGCATGCTGCACAAGTACAGGGATATGGGGCAAAAAAATTTCATCTATTTCTTTAACTCCTAAAACCTTGACCCTTGGTAATGGTTTAATATCATCAATTTTTTTTTAATATAGCTATGCCATCATTTCATTTTTCACAGACAGTTATGTGGCTAGAATGATGGCTTGAATTGTAGATTTTTTTAGATGAAAGAGTGCTACTACTTATTAATTGTTGGGAATGATTGTCTCTAGGGTAGTCAATTAGCTAATGATTCCATTGATAACAAGTTTGATTCAGACATCAATAGTGAACTGAATCCACTATTAAAAGAAGACAAAAATTTTCACATGGACTATTTATTTTTGTCTCCTTCCATTCAAACAGATACAATTTCATTTTTATTGTTGAAGATATATCTAGAGGCTTTTTTGGTCTGTATCATAATTATATGGGAAAAAAGATATGGCTGTGTCTGTCTGAAGTTCTATTAGGAACTACCCGTAAGGCCAAATTTCTTAACAATCAATTGAGTCTGAGTCAATACCAGAAAAAACCTTTACAATGATTCTTGTAACAAGGGGAATTTTTGTAACATTAAGTCAGCAATTGTGTAAACTTAATATAGATATCCTTTCACTTCAAAGCAGTGATGGAAAATTTGGTCAAGAGCTTTAGGGAGGGTGAAGGTTTCTTATTGTTCTAACTTTATGAAACTCAGGTGTAGGGAAATTAATAATATTAATACAAGTTAATTGTTTCAAAGTAGTTGATTGTGAGGACAAGTTCTCTATCATTCAATGGATTGGTTGTATTGGCTACATTATATGATGAGAAAGGTGGTGTATATAAAGCATGGTAAAAAATATAACAGAACCTTGAAATGTTGTCAACATGTTCAATAGACTAATAATTAGAGGTTGGGGGCTGATTAATGTTAAAATGAAGATATTCACTAAAGCTCTTTTCATGTGGTTGCAACCTGCATGTCGAATTTGATGTTGGCTATCAAAAAGTTACTAGTATGCTTAGAGGAATTCCTTTTCCTAGTTGTATGCTTGGGAAAGTAAAGTATAGGATTGCAAAGTGCTAGAGCTTGGGGTGTTGTTTGAAGTATTCATGCAATTTTATTAGTGAGCTACAATAGTTATGCCCCTCATTAATTATAACTTGGTGTATTGGACCACCAAACCATCACATGGAATAGAGTGGAGGATGAATGGAGCCAAGCTATCTTTAAAAGCACCTTGATCTATAAGTTTTCCCTCGGGGAAGGCATCATCATAGTATTCTCCAATCATAATATGGATGTAGGTTTTTCTTTATAAAGGCATGCCACCTGAAGAATGAAAATTCCTAGTGGGTGCAGAGGCAACATGCTTACATGAGGGTTGCATGACAATGCCAACAACTGAAGAGTTCATCTCAGACACCAATTTCACTGGTTTCTAAAAAATATAATCCCTAGTAGCAGGAGATCTTTTAAGCATTGTCCAACCACTATATTATATGGACAAGAGATTCCCATTTGCAGTACAATTACGCCAATGAAATCAATGCCAAAAAAATATGCCAATGACTGCTCTTCAAAACTAAAGGACACATTGTATTGAAGTCATTCATTTCTTACTATTTTGTGATCTATTGTTGGTATTTCACATTAATGTCATTCCTATACTACAATATGCATGCATTATGGTACCCATTTTCAATGATTATGCAACCACAGAAATTGGAGTTCAAATTCTCAAGAGAATTTTATTGGTAAAGGGAAAACAAATGTAAACAATAATAATTAGCCTCGATAGTTAAATAAAGAAAAAATTATAATATTCAATATAGTAGAACAAGGTAGAATAGTATAAAAAACTTTTAGAATGATTTATATACATCCTTTGATATATACTCTATCTATATTACTCTTGGCCTCTAGGAAGCAATATAGGGTTCATGCCAAGCTTGTAACTGATGCATTCTAGTTCACCTCCTTTTGCAAGCACCATGACTTCCACATATGCATAGGATACATTGCCAATTTGACACTAAAAATACCTTGGAGGCATGACATCCTTTGAAGAAAACATTGGAATGGTTGTTTGTCTCTGCATCTATAAATGATACAAATAGTGACACTATAGACCTATAGGTTGGGTTTAATATAAAACCACTGCAAGTGATGCTAGCATATGTTTCTGAGCATTTCTCTGAATCTAAGGGATCAACATTTGATTCTTGAAGTTTCACTAATCATTAAGTCTTTTGTCAAGCTTAATCCTAAGAATATATATATGGAAAAGATCATGAGATTTGATTCCATCTTGAATTTCTGTCTTGATGATTGCAAGAGGTAGGTGCTACCAATTCTGTTGCATTCAAGGAATTTTAGTTTCATACAATCTAAAACAATGTCAGTATCCTAGTGAAACAATAGTTTGGAAGTTTCTAATATCCACCATTGACATATTGGATGCCATTTTCATGATCTTCGCTAGTGAAATATGTGTGCTTATAATAGAATTAGATTTGAGTAATGTATTCAATGTGAAGGAAATTGGTTCTAAATTCTTGAATACAAGGACATAATTATCTACTAGAAGCAATAGCCTTGGTGTGTAGGTGTTACTTGGGAAAATTACTATTCATGGCAAATTCTTTCAAAACGCTTCCAGCTCTGTAAAAATGGTGAATACAGAGTCTCAACAACCATTGGGTTGGAAATTTTCTACTGGATGTCATATAATTAATGCAATAGATAATGGAAAAGTATGGATTGATAGAGGTGTGGTTGCAAATTTTCAAAAGAAATTATGTGCCCAAGACAGCAGTATCTAATCCCACAATGGTTGATATGTGTTTATCACTCACATTCCCTGATACATAGTTACCAAAACAACATGCTATATTATCCCATGGAGACAATATTTCATGAGGGATAGAACATAACAACACTATGTACTCCCAAGTGGTAGCAAAGGATAATTTTCAAAGTTAATGAGCAATAATTATTACAATCCTATACAATCTTGGATGGACAGATCCTTTGAAGCTTTCAATCTTGAAGAACTTCTTGGAGAAAAAGGGCATAGAACTTTGGAACAGTTCTAACCCTGTCAGCAGAGGTGCCTCATCCTTAGTTGCTCTAAGCAAGGATCTTATAATGAATGGCCTCAATATAAAATGACCCCTCCTCTTCATGAATTCGGTAATTTAATATATTGGTAGATATCTCTTCTCTCTGATTGAAGAAGGTATTCCACATTCTCTTCTTTGACCGAAAGCTTCTTAGAAGTTTGATGTTGCAATTACCTCATGTAAGTCTCATCTCTAATCTGGGTAGCTCATGATGATTACCAATGCAAGGCTTCAGAAGGATCTATGATGATTGGGCTCAGATATCAATAACATTTGTCCAAATAAGAGGGATTTAGTCGAAGACCTAGATTTGTCCTTAAGCACAAAATAGAGTAGATGTTGAACCCGGTCATAGGAAACTCTGATGTATGCCTTGAAACAAAGGCTTTAAGACAATTTAAGGATAAGCCTCATACATATATATTGGATAGCTGATGTATGCCTTGATACAAAGGCTTTAAGACAATTTAAGGATAAGCCTTATACATATATATTGGCTAGCTTCTAATTGAAGATCAAGTATGATTTGAAGTTCACTATTGGTCTAATAAAAGGAAAAGTATTATATCTCCTGGTGACAATCCTCATTTATTTTTATCTCAATTCAAAGACTGATGTATGTTCTCTGGAAGCACCATTGCAGCTGAATGTATAAAACAACAAGAATGAATTTCTATGAAGCCACTCTATTGTCTCATGCAATTACATCATGTAAGTCTCATCTACAATCTAGGTAGCTCATGATGATTACCAATGTAAGGCTTCAGAGGGAGCTATGATGATTGTGCTCATCTATCGATAACATTTGTCCAAATAAGAGGGATTTTATAGAAGACCTAGATTTTTCCTTAAGCAGAAAAAAGAGTAGTTGTTGAACGTAGTCATAGTTAACTCTAACGTATGCCTTGATACAAAGGCTTTAAGACAATTTAAGGATAAGCCTCATACATATATATTGGATAACTGCTCATTTAAGATAAAGTATTATGTGAAGTTCACCATTGGTCTAATAAAAGGAAAAGTACTATATCTCCTAGTGACCATCTTCATTTCTTTGTATCACAAATCAAAGACTAATGTCTGTTCTCTAGAAGCACCATTGCAGCTGAATGTATAAAACAACAAGCATGAATTTCTATGAAGCCACTCTATTTTCCCATGTAATTACCTCATGTAAGTATCATCTCTAATCTGGGTATCTCATGATGATTACCAATGAAAGGCTTTAGAGGGAGCTATGATGATTAGGCTCAGCTATCGATAACATTTGTCCAAATAAGAGGGATTTAATGGAAGACCTAGATTTGTCCTTAAGCACAAAATAGAGTAGCTGCTGAACCCAGTCATAGTCAACTCTGATGTATGCCTTGATATAAAGGCTTTAAGACAATTTAAGGATAAGCCTCATACATATATATTGGATAGCTGATGTATGCCTTGATACAAAGGCTTTAAGACAATTTAAGGATAAAAATCATACATATATATTGGATAGCTTCTCATTAAAGATCAAGTATGATCTGAAGTTCACTATTGGTCTAATAAAAGGAAAATTACTATATCTCCTGGTGACCATCGTCATTTCTTTGTATCACGAATAAAATACTGATGTGTGTTCTATGCAATCACCATTGCAGCTGAATGTATAAAACAACAAGCATGAATTTCTATGAAGCCAATCTATTGCAGTAAGCCATTTGTGCTCACTATCATTATATATTGTAGAAGAAATATTTCGCATACCACTGTATATGGTTAAGCAGAGGACACTTTTGTTTTATCACATGTTTGAGTGGTCAGATCTCATAGATTGTCTGATGGACATTATGCACCCTAGAAATACAAATATAGGCTATGATCTCCCTGTGTAAGAGGGAGTAAGATTAGTCAAATATCTTCTCTATATATATGTACAAGAAGCCGTGGATTGCTAAATGTTGACAAGATTTATGCTGTAAGTCAATATGTTTGCAGGATGTTGTATGGAGCTATGAGGCTCCCATTGATTTAGTTTTGATTTTCAGAGAGAATCTTGGCACCATTCCCTATATGAATGGATTCTTGGCTGAAGATTGAGCTCCAAGAGTTCCTGGGGGCTTAGGGTACTTATTGATCTATGAGCCACCATAGGGTGAGTGGTTCACCTTCCCCTAGTGGTGCGTTGTGTACAGGGTGAGTGGTTCACCTTCCCATGTGATACCCCATGATGGTTGACATGTGTGTAGGGTGAGTGGTTCACCTTCCCCTACTGCTGGTGAAATATGCATAAAATGAGTGGTTCACCTTCTCCTATGGCATATGAGCAGTATGAGTGGTTCACCTTCTCCTGTGGATACCCTAGTGAGATATGCATATAGGCATTTTTTGACATGTTGATGGGACATGGTTCATCCTTTCCCCACAAGTAGGATGCTCATTCCCTAAAATTGATAGTTGACATTTCAGTGGGATGTGGTTCGTCCTTTCCCCACGTGTAGATTTATTCCTACTATTATTGTTTTGCATGCACTCGGTGTTTTTTCATGCATGTACGAGGTGGTTCATCCTTTCCCTACACTTGGTATTTTGCATCCGTGTAGGAGGTGGTTCATCCTTTCCCTAACTATGGTTGTGATATGTGTTTGTATGATGTGGTTCATCATTTCCCTACATATGATTGTGATATGTGTTTGTCGGATGTGGATTCTCCTATCCCTATGTGTGATTGTGTGTAGGATGTGATATATTCTTTCCCTACTGGTGTTCCTGCATCATCCTACCCACGTAGTCCGGGACACATGGGAAGTACCTCTCATACGGCCAATGATTTGGGAAAAGTAGTTAGGAACCATAGCACTACCGATGGACGCATTGCGTACTGTCGTACTCCCTATGCTAGGATGCATGGTGTTTATCTACTTGATTTGGGATCAATTCAGGTTCAAACTTCGGACTGACTTCTGTCAATGGAGAGTGGCAAGGTATTGTGACTCACTCTCGATCAATTCTTATTTATTATTCACATCTTTTTTCAGTAGAGCATAGCTGAGATGGTTCAAGATGGCATGATGACCTATGGCAACAGATGGATTGGCAGGTGGAATTATCCCTAGCTGAGAGGGAGTGTTAAAATTGGCAGCTAGAGCCAAATTCCACTTTGGTCTGCTTAGTTGATGGAGATTACAATCCCATTGAATTCCTCTTTTCAATATAAAGATTGTCAAAATTGGATGAGGAAAATATTTTTTTATTCAAAAATAAATTCTATAAATCATGATTTTATTTAGGTAAGAAATTTGAAAATTCGAATTTTGAATTTGCGTCCAAAATATCAAAGTCTGCTTCTCTTCTAAATTGTATATAAGGATTCTCTCCCAACCCATTTGAGGCATTGAAAATCTCTCTTGAATCTCTAAGGCAGCCGAGTGGGGATAATGGCTAAACGCAGAGGTTGGGTCTGTTTTGAGTGATTCTATTTTCTTGGTGTAGTGCCGAGGAAGCTATGGGTAGATTGTTGTTGGTTTCAGGAAAATCTCAGTAGATGTATTGGGGTTTCGTTACATGATTTCCCTCCTCACAATAGACCAATATCCTTAGCCAAGATGCCGAGCAGATCTGGGTTATATGATGCTTAATATGGGCATTATTAACCCTCTCCCATAGACCAAGATCCATCATCAAGTCAGTCATGGACCTGTGGATAGCTTAGAGCTACCTATTGTGCGAATCCTCTAGAGAAGGACTGTTGCAACTCCAAGGAAGTTGTTTCAATCGGGTTGCAACCCTATATAGGCTAGATATGGGGTCACAGTTATGTCATTGCCATCAGGAAGCTGTGGAGGGCCGCATCTAGCCCTAACCAGTTGTGGAAGGTTATAACTATAGCTCTAACCAACCTTAGATTGTGGACAGTGACTTAAAAGGGGAAGCCACAACCTTGTAATACTATTTAGAGGAGTGCAAAGGGTTTTTTTTCATAGGACAACAAACCCTAACCAGAACTCATCTCATTTCTAAAGCAGGTCAGCACTGAGGAAAAGCTTTGACTACCTTTGACCACTAATATGGACAAAATATGATTGTTGATGTTTAAAGGAAATATTCTGGATCATGTCTTTGGAATTTGGACAGTGATAATAGTCGTCACCATGGCAAGTCAATAATGTTTCTATCAACTCTCTCTCTCTCCCTATTGTACATTTGATTTGAATAATAAGAAGAATTGTTCAAGGGTTTTCCCCATGTTTGGGTTTTTCCATGGCTTGTGCCATATTCTCTTGTTCTTTTGTCTTGGCTTGTCTTCAGCATTTCTCATTTATGTTATTTTGTTAGTTACTGTCATATATTGTTTAATGTAATTGATAATGGATTAATGGGCTCATGATTGAATGAAGTAACTATCCTAAGCAAAGAACATGTTTCCAGAATTAACATATTCTTTGTTTATTTTAATTTCTCCCGAACACTTATCTTGAATCCAGCAAGGGTGAGCTTTAAAAGAAGAGCCATATTGCAACAATTTAGGAGAGATTTAGGCACTGTGTTTTTCAGAATTCTTGTTTTTTTGGAGAATTTCAAATCAAACCCAGAGACATGAAAAGAAAACCTTGAAAACAACAAAATGAACAGAAATAAATGAAATGCATGCCAAGAAAACATAATCGTTAATGAAATGTATGTGTTTTTATCATGGAAATAGAGGCATTTCAAACATGTTCTGAATTTCAAAGCATATAGAGGTCTGAACAGAAGAATTATCCAAACTTTTGATAAAATATTTAATCGTAGGTGTATAAATCTTATTAACAGACAGGGAATTGGATACCTAAATTTCATAATGATAACTCTCGAGAAACAATTATCTATCCATCTCTGCACAATGATGTTTCTCATATTGTGAAAATTGGCTAACATGCAAATTTCCTTCAAATTGAAACTCTAGGAATGCATATGATTCATCAAATAGTTGACCACACAAAGAAGAGAGTAACAAGTCCTATGACATCATGCAAAGTTAATGAGCAATAATTATTACAGTCCTATGCAATCTTGGATGGACAGATCCTGTATCAGCTTATGTTAACGGTTTCATGTGTTTGAACTTTGAACGTACCCTGATTTGCAGGTACCCAAATTCTTGTTCAACCCATCAGTGATAGAAAACCTAGCCTATGAATGTTGGAATTTTAATGTTTCATTATTTTGCATGATAACTAAACATAGGGAAAGAAAACATTATATTGGTGAAGTTTTAGGGTCATTGCACTGGATCAATGATTTCAAGTAGCACCCTCATTTTCACATGCCACAGTAGGGTAGGAAAGGAATAAACTCCTTTGAGCAACAATGTGGCATGAATAAGCTCCCTTGATCACTAAATTTGATTTCATGTTGTCATAAATAGAGGACTTGTCTTTTGCTTTGTAAAAGACAAAATTTTGTGGTGCTTTTACTAGAAGGGGAGGCCATTCTCATATATACATGACAAAATTCTAAGACTCTCATGCACTCCCAAGAAGAGAACATCTTTGAGTTCGGCATTATGTTACCCCCTATTTTGGCATAGGGTTAACACTAGGGAATTATCAAGAGTTAACCAATTTGATTTTGGGAGTTTGGATATAGAAATGTCAGCTTAGAGCTATGTTTCTCAGAGGTTGGATATAGAAATGTTAGCTATATTGAAGGATAAAATTGCTAAGGTATTCTCCGTGATGAATAATATGTTGACAATGGCCTTTGTGAGGAGTCGCTGAATTTTTTTCTCAGAATGGTCTTTGTGAGGAGTCGCTCAAATTGTTCAATCAGATGCAACATAATGGGATGAAAGTGGATAATTTCACCTTTTCCACTGCTTTTGTAGCATGCACTAGTTTAAGATGGAATTCCATATAATCATCATTAAAGTTATGCTGGACTCAAATTTTGTTGTGGAGAATGCTCTTGTTGACCTGTATGCCAAATTATATTATTGACCCGTATGCCAAATGTGGCAGCATAGAAGAGGCATGCTTAGTCTTTGATAATATGTTTGAAGATAGGGACTTTTCCTGAAATACAATGATTACTGGATATGTTGAACATGCTTATGGTGAGGAAGCACTACATGATCTTAGTGGGTTATGAACCTACCCTGTTGATGTTGAAGGATGAATGAGATGGAGTGGAAACAAATAGGGAAGTTGCATCAACAAGATGCAAATAATTTGGAATTTCCTTTGGATGAGAATTTGAAACTATAGAAAGGCTCATAATTTGGACATGCATTCAGGATTGAAAAAAAGAGCAACAAAAAGTGTAGAAGGAGTTGAATACACAGTTTATTGTTTTAGAAACAAGAAACAATAGTATCAATTTCCCAAATGCAAAACAAAAATGGCTTAGGGAGCAGTGGTATCAGCTCCAGAAGTGGCAAAAGAGAGTAAACATCAAATAGTTGAGAAATAGCATTTTATGAAATAATATGTAGATTCCTTTGGGTCTATGGAAAATTTACTTCTTGCATTCATGTGAGATAAATTCTTTCGAAAATATTCGTTTAATAATCTTGAAGGTTCTTTGAAGAATCTCATAAGTGTTATACAAGCAACTCATAAGTCTCAAAAAAAAATTATTGATCGAGGCCCTGAGGGAAAGTATGTTGTTTTGGGAAAATATGACAAAGATTTGACCAAGATGGTTAGGCAAGAACCTAAGTGTGGCATCATTTTATGTCTATGGAGCACTGAAGAGTGCTCCATGGAAGGAACATCATCCTATAATTCTCTATGGTGTG
Source organism: Pinus albicaulis (assembly GCA_034641835.2). NCBI lineage: Eukaryota > Viridiplantae > Streptophyta > Pinopsida > Pinales > Pinaceae > Pinus > Pinus albicaulis. The sequence continues at coordinate 404,540,289 of CM076579.1, forward strand.
AGTACACACAAGTTAAGATAATTTCAAGAATGGATACCTAAGAACTTTCCTGTGGTGATTCTATCTCAAGCGTGATCCTATGTTGGGAGAAAAAACCTTGGTGAATTCACTATTAACACAATTTTGCATAGCTTTAATTGAATCTTGGTCAAAATCTTACACTTTTGCCTAATTGCTCCACTTATTCACTATTAACACGGTTTTGCATAGCTTTAATTGAATCTTGGTCAAAATCTTACACTCTTGCCTGATTGCTCCACTTTCTAGGTTGAGTCTATCAAATTTTCTTTTAGCTTTTGAGATCCCATTTTCATTTGATTTATGATGCCATCTTTCAATCTATACATTTCATTCAACTTGAGATCATCAATAAAAAAAACAACATCAACTATAGTCAATTTAATCCTGTATCTACTTTTCCCATGCCTAAAAGGTCAAGCCACACAATGCACAAAGTTTAGGGCACAAGCCATTTTAACGTTTATTTTCCACTTGTTTCATGCTAAATAAAATTCACATATGAAAAGAAATATGTCTTTACAACATCCTAGATTAATGACACCAAAAGAAAAAATACACTCCACTAGTAACCTTAAAATTTTAATAGGGCAACAAGAAATTAAAATGATGAGAAAAGGCAAAGAAAGAAGGATTGAAAACAAATAAACAGTTAAAATAGTGAGAAAATGAGAATGCTACTAAGCCTAATTGATCAACCTAGGACACCCAAGGTAATATTGGTTCACTAGCAAGGTTAGAAGAGTTTAACCCAACCACTAGGTTTCATTGTCACTATGGTCCGTGCCACTCAAATGGCATAACAAGAAAGCCCTAGGCCATTTTGGTAGAATATTTACCATTTAGACCTATCACCTAAGCCAATGGAAGTCCCTCATGGGAATGTTTCTTGCAACGATTCCTATAATTAAACAATAAAAACAAAATGTTGTTAGCTACCACTTGAGTGGATTTAGTAGCCTCTGGAAGCTTCTCCTCTAGAATAGAGCCTTAATCCTACTCGTCTAAGTGCACAGTCCATCATAATCCATTTGTGCTAGAGAATCTCACTGGTGACCACCTATGATCTTATGAGATTTGATTTGCTTTTCGTAATAAATGTATTCTTGCTCTCTTATCTACTTCTTCGCTAATTTTTGAATTGGAAAGGCACATGTCGTCGTCTTCTTTGGTGAAGCCATTATTTCCCATGCCTTCAGCTTAATCTTCCTCCATGGAATCCTTAACATATAGCCTATTGAAAATCTAGTTTTGCTTGTCTAGAAGTATTTTGAAGTGGAAAAAAGAGATGGAGGCTTGGGATGGGCCATCACCCAGGAATGTGGTGAACCTTGTGAAAATTCCCTCTATAGAAAAAATCACCACGATTGGAGGAACCAAGAATCCAATCTCTTGATTCAACCAAATGTATCATATCATACCTGTGACGGCATGGCTGCGCTTTTCCTTCCTTGGACACACACATTGCAACATGAGGGAAATAAACAAGGAAAATGAACAACTTTGATATTTTAAAGACATATATCCATGAAACCTTGAACTTAAATGAAATGCATAAACAAGAGAAATGAACAATTTTGATATTTGAAAGACAAATATCCATGAAATCTTGAACTTAAATGAAATGCATGAACAAGTGTTTTTGTGCTCTCATTGATGCTCCCCTAAGCTCTCCAACTATCTTTGTGCTCAAGGTGTTACCAGAATTCATTGGGTTTATGTGTTCCCTTTGGAGTTGTTCACGGCTGAAAGATGGAAAAGCGCCCACGATTTGGGCCTATACGGTTCTTTTGTTGTGGAGTGGGGTAGTTTCACCAAATCCCTGATTGTCAATGGTCTTACAGTATCTAAGGAGAATGATTCTTTTGAATGGGCCTAGAACTCCTCGTCCAAGCATGTCACAACTCGCCATGCCTATTGTGTTCTATCATAAAGCTACCCTTTGCAAAGGGTTAGTTGGTGGCATTCAAAATTATGGGATTAGCCTATTTCCCCTAAACTAAAATGTTTTATCTCACTTGCCTTAGAGAATTGTATTCAAACTTGGGACTGCCTATTGCGGAAACGTTTTCATGGGCCAATGTGTTCTCTGCACAAAATATTCAGAAAATGTCAATCATTTATTTTTTAATTATGACTTTTCCAGGTCTCTCTAGTCAGATATCTTAGGGGTATTACAATTATAGGTTAATGGCTAGATTTCGCCACTGGACCATTTCCTTCTTTGGTGTGACCAACATGGGGGGAATTATAAAGCACTATACATTTTCATTGCATGGGGTATTTGGAAAGCCCAAAATAATCTCATCTTTGAAAGTGGACCCAATGATATCACTGCAATCATGGGCCAAATTTTAGGATTCTTTTCGGATTATGTCAAGCCTTGGAAACCTCCTAGAATTCAATCCTTCTGACTTCCACCTAGTTCTCTATTTTAAAATGTTGGCTTCTTTGATGGAGCATATCAAGACGAGGTTTGCGGAGGGGGAGCCACCATTTTCCTTCCTAACAATGTTTCCTTTTACATCTGGTTGACTGCAAGTGCAGGGACAAATACTAAAGCAAAAGTGGTGGATTCTTGGGCACTATTATTTTTTTTAGACTCATTTAATATATCCATTATGCATGTTTTTTTCGATTCATAATGTGTGTTGTATTGGTTGTCTGGAAAGGGCCATCTGAGGGTCCTCTCACTGAAGCACTGGATGGAATGCATTCAAAATCTTTGCAAGTTATTCCAACACATCTTGAGAGAATGGAATCAACAGGTAGACCTCTTGTCCAAAAAATCTTTGCAAGTGGAGGATCGTTGCATTTATTTTTAAGAAAGAAGAGGTAGAAGCAATTTAACAGTTTTTCTTGATTATTTTAAGTTGTTGCTCATTATATTCTGTTAAAATTGGCAATTAGGGCCAAATTCCACTTTGGTATACTCAGCTGAATTTTCAAGAGGACCAAAATCGATCTAAATATCGTTAAATTTGGTTAAGGAAAATATTTTTTTATTCAAAAATAAATTCTATAAATCGTGATTTTATTTAGGCGGGAAAATGTAAAATACAAATTTTGAATTTGCCTCCAAAATATCAAAGTCGACTTCTCTTCTAAATTTTATATAAGAATTCTCTCCCAACCCATTTGAGGCATCAAAAATCTCTCTTGCATCTCTGAGGCAGCCAAGTGGGGATAATGGCTAAACATAGAGGTTAGGTCTATTTTGAGTGAGTCTATTTGCTTGTTGTAGTGCCGAGGAAGCTATGGGTAGACTGTTGATGATCTAAGGACAATATTAGTAGATGTATTGGGGTTTCGTTACATGATTTCCCTCGTCCATATAGACCGAGCCCCTTAGACAGGATGTCAAGCAGATCTGGGTTAGATGATTCTTAATCTGGGCATTGTTAACCCTCTCCCACATACCAAGATCCATCATCAAGTGAGTCGTAGACTTGTGGATAGTTTAGAGCTACCTAGTGTGTGAATCCTCGAGAGAAGGATTGTTGCAACTCTAAGTAAGTTGTTTCAATCAGGTCGTCGCCCTATACATGCCAGATTTGGGGTCACAATTATGCCACTGCCATCAGGAATCTGCAAAGGGCTGCATCTAGCCCTAACCAGTGGTGGAATGTTGTAACTATAGCCCTAACCAGCCTTAGATTGTGGACAGTGACTTAAAAGTGGGAGCTGCAACCTTGTAATAATGTTTAGAGGAGTGCAAAGGGTTTGTTGTCATATGACAACAAACCCTAACTAGAACTTAGTTCATATATAAAGTAGGTCAGCACTAAGGAAAAGCTTTAACTACATTTGACCATTAATCTAGACATAATATGATTGCTGATGTTTAAAGGCAGAATTCTGAATCATTTCTTTGGCATTTGGATAGTGATACTAATCGTCACCTTGGCAAGTCAATAATGTTTCTATCAACTCTCTCTTTCTATCTCTCTCTCTCTCTCTCTCTCTCTCTGTTGTACATTTGATTTGAATAATAAGAATAATTGTTCAAGGGTTTTCCCCATATTGGGGTTTTTCCCTCGCTTGTGCCATATTCTCTTGTTCTTCTCTTTTGGATTGTCTTCAACATTTCTCATTAATGTTCTTTCGTTAGTTACTATCATATATTGTTTAATGTAATTCATAATGGATGAATGGGCTCATGATTTAATGAAGTAACTATCCTAATAAAACAACATGTTTCCAAAATTAACATGGAATCAGAGCACAAGAGAGGACAATCCCAAGCTCAAAGAGATTGCAATCAATCAGAAGCATCTGAAGAATTTCATTGGTACCTCTATCCCTCTGTGTTAGGGATCAAGAATGTCAAATCTGTGGTATTTTCTTAAGGCCTTATACTAGCCCTAATGAGTGGACATGGGCTCCAATCCAAGAGCAACTCAAATATCATGAGCAAAATTTGAAAGTCATCAAGGTATGTTCTAGTAATATATTTTCCAAATATTATTTATCAGTCCCATTCAGGCTATATCTTCATTATATTTGAAGCAAAGTTTCTCCACCATAAAATCATAGTCCTGGGCATAACACATGGATACCAAATCCTAGGTCTTCTGGGCATGATCACTATGACCACTGTTTGTATCAACAGTTCATTATTCTCTTTGGTTTGAGTATTTTAGTGTTCCTTTAAGAATACTTCATTTTGAAGATAGAAATCCTCTGTGATAAGGTCTTGAAACTATGGTTCCCTTCTTGAAGGGTTAAAGTAATTGTTCGAAAAAATCATATCATCAACAGGTTGTGTTTCTTTGTGATCCTTCAATGGATCTCATCCTCGAAGAATTATCACTATGACAGGGAAATATCTGTCCTAGTGCAGTATCATATATGGTATCACTCAATTAGCTCGGTTACTCTGAATAAGGCATTGCTCAATACCTTATATCTCAGTTCCTACTAGTTTATTCTTAATTGAAACAACCTCACAGTCGATGTGAACATCTTGTATGGTTCTCCCTTTGCAATCTCAAGTTCTCAACATGTGAAAAGTATGGCTGCACCATATATATATACAAGTTATGACAATCAAGGTATAGGTTTGGGATATTAGAAACATCATCTCAGGCATGTAAGCTGATCTATATTTATTCATGTTATGACTCCGCGTAATCATATATTCTACAGTAATTTTGTCCTCCTATCCCTCTTCAATATAGTTTTCAATTAGCATGACATCATATTTTCAGGCAGAGCATTATTGATACACATATGTTCATTTAGCCTTGAAAGAAGAATTTAGATATGCATTGTTGTTCAAATCAGTCATGGCATTCTGTTAAATTTTTTGGAAGTTATGATGATAAGGCTTGCTCACAATCTAAGTTGTGGAAAATTCATGGCCATAGATTGTATGTTGACAACCTTCTCCATACAAAAGGAGGCTAGCAAAGGAGTCATAGAACAATGAATCGTCAAGGCTCGTCATCATTTTGGATAATAGCATAATAATGCATCTATACATAATATATGCCTCTGTATGAGACCCTTGATTTTCTCAATCCACATCAACTCATACACTTCTTAGCCAACCTGTTAATTTTTCTTTTAGTTACAGTGGGTACACAATTAGTATAGACTTTTTTGGGTTACATTCGTAAGCAAGATAGCTTCTGGCATCAATCTGTGGAGATGTTTTCATTTTGTTTAACAAAATTAATCTTCGTTCAAAGCAGAGGTTCAGTTGGAGTCATGTCAGTCACAGAAGTCCTGGGTCTCTCAAAGGTAATGAACTTGGAAGTTTAAAAGATCTGAAATATAATTCTGCACAACAGAGATGCTCAGTTATATCAGCTCCTCTATGGCACTTCTATGGTCTCCTTTCCATCATGCAATATGCATGATACCATGTTAGTCTAAGAATAAGCGACATGGATTCTACAGAAAAAGAAACTACAACACATTTGAAGCTTTCAATATTGAAGAACTGCTTGGAGAAAAAATTCATGGCACTTTGGAACAGTTCCACCCCTATCAGCAGAGGTGCCTCAATAAATAGTAAAGATCAAAATCTTGAGTTTATACAACATTCATTAAGATTCATTTTCGAAGAGCAGAAAACATAAATAATTGCAATTTCATACACCCTAAAAAATCAAATTACATTTTCATTCAGGAGGCTTTAGAGAAAGTGTGTACATACGTGGTCAAAATTTAAGGTAACAAGAGCGATGCATGAGGAGAGGCCAAAAGTAAAAGCAATTGAGGAACCAGATCCATGGAAGAATAAAAATCCTCCATAGAAGAAATTGCGAGCCCCCTTCAAAAAATCATCCAGATGGGTGGTTTTGAGAGCGTCATCAACAGTGGGCCACCATATCATGACCATGTAATCTGCTTGCCAAGTGATTCATCATACATGTAATTTATTTTTCTTGTCATTTGATGTCAGGGTCAAGTTGAGCTTGTGCTATTCGGGTTAAGCTTGTGCAGAAAAAAAATCTTGAAGCTCATTCAATGAACTTGCACAATTGATATATCAAAAACCAACATGAAAGCACGGTGATAAAATTGAAACATAGTAGTTTACATAGTTAGTTTTATGAATCAAATAATTGATTTCCTACTAGTGGGAATCATAGGGAGGAACATCGTGATTAAAATGAATGAATATGTTATGAAATTATGTGGGATAAAATTTGATCAAGGGAAGTAAGGGTATAATAAGATAGGATGTGTAGTAATCACTTAAACCACCATTTTATATTTAAAATATTAAGGTGACACATTTTTATGAGTAAAATTATAAAATACCATGGAATAATTTAGCATAGGATTTATCATCCAAAACATTTAAGAGTTATAATAGAGTTTTTAAGTGATCACAATAAAAATAATACACATTATAGATATATACATGGATCATATATATCAAGTTAAAGTGATCGCTAAAGCAACATCTTCCTACACCTAGTGTCTTAGATGGCCAAGGCAAGGTGTCATCAAACCAATTATACAGCCATTCGTATATATCAATTGGAAAATTATTAATGTCACAATAATCGCAAGGGTTGATATGTCAATCAAAATTTAAAATTATCCTCTAAAAACTCATATAGAAAGTGGGGTAACAGATCCTATGACATCCAACCTGTGATTTGCAATGGGAAATCCTCAATAGTCTCTTTGGAGAAATAATGTCTCATTAAGGGGTTCAATAAGAGGTATGAGGCACCATCAATTTTATAGTTGAAGAATTTTGAATATTGGCTTGTCAATTTTGACCCTAAGTAGGCAAGGCAACATGGAAGGAGGTGACCCCCTTGGAAAAGTTCAAAATGGGAAGGCCACATAAGGTCTTATATAAAGATATAAATCCAAGGACCTCCCTCATAAAAATAGTTAGACATGTATTGAAAGAAAGTAGATAACGACCATCTAAATATTGATAAAAGAAAATAGAACAATCCTTGAATCCCATAATAAATGGAGCATCTACATATGAGGTGATCCTCTAACTCAATGTTGTGTATATGGAAAATCTATAATATGTTATTGAGAATAGGAATATCATGATGTCATTAGTTTCAACTAGAAACTAATGTAAACCCACTTTGAAACCACCAAGGGGGATCTAAAGGGAAACATTTAGTGCTCCTGTGTGTATGAGGGTTAAAAAATAAGGCCCCCTCTTATTTGCATGAAGTGTTCCTAGTACAAATCCATCTTAGAGTCAAGGCCATGAAAATATGAAGTTCAAGTACTAAATTTATTGTTTATAAATAACCTCTTTAACAACTTGACATAGACATATAATGATGTCATTTACATTGGAGGTGTATGTCACTTGAATCGTGTTACAACTTTAATCGCTCCCCCACAAAAAGGTGTCATTCTCCCTTGTGATGATGCATCAACCCTAATGAAGAACAATCTCGTGATGTAAAAGAAATTTAAACATGATGTAACTTTAATAGTGCCCTACATTCACCCCTTGGCTCACCACTCATGGAAAATGTGAGGCTATTTCAAGCATTGATGTGGATAATATAATTTTATTTTCTCTTGTGTATAGTATTTTACATTGGCACAATTATGTTTTTTTAGCAAACAAAATATTTGTATCAAGGGTTAGCTCCTTGTTCATTAGGGTTGAATAGGTTGCCTCATTATGAGTGATCTATTCATTGCCAACTCCTTATGTGGGAGAGCACTACAAGCTCCATGTCAACATGAAGTGTAGATATTGTGAGAAATTATTATTGAGGTTTTGCAAATTATCCATTTGTTATACATTTGGTATACATGTTAATAAGGGCATTACCCACAAACACACACCCTTGAGACCAATACCTAGTTCTCTAAAAATCCAATGATACCAATATTCTTAGTTAGAGGTGAAGGATTCTCTTAAGAGGTTATTTTGTTGGTTTGATGTGTTGTTTTTTGCCTTGGATACTAAGTGGTGAAGGGCTTCAAGGGTTAAGATTGAAGGGCCAAGGGCCTGGGGGGGAAGGGATTTAGGGGTTAAGGGCTTAATAATTAAGGGATTTAGGTGTTAGGGGTTAAGGGGTTGGGTGTTAAGGTGTTTAGGGGTTATGGATTAAGGTTTAAGGGTCACGAGTTAAGAGAATAAGGGGTTAGTGCTTAGGGGGTTCATGGATTCTAGGTTAGGAGTTAATGGCTTAAGGTTTAATGCATCAAGGGGTTGATGGCTTATGAGTTATGAGTGTAGGGTTAAGATATTATGGCTTTAGGGTTAAGGGATAGGGAATTTAGTGGTTACGGGTTAATGGCTTATTATTTGTGATAATGGGGCCCCTAATCCCCTTATCACCACTATCGAGGGTTCCTCTTTCAATTCCTCTTGTTACCTTCCCTCCAGACCCCCTAGCCCCTATGAAATTAGGTCTTAATCCACCTTCTCATTCTCTAATGTGTGTATTATAGATATTATTAAACCATTCTTGGACATCCCACTTCTACCCATCCATGCTACATGTGTGTCCCCTATGTTAGCCACCTATAAACAATTGTCATACCAAATGGTGGCTAAATATTTTTTAGCCTTCAAGAAACAATTCATTTCCAAAATTGTGAGTTCTTGAAGTATTATGATGTCCCCTTTCCTTTAGAAAACCTTCACTACTGTTTCCCTCATAAACCTGAAAAATCTGTTGTTTACCTGAAGAAGAAGACTGCTTAAAAACCCATTTTCCCCTTCATTTTACCCCTCCTTTCACTCATAATTGACCTCCATATTTATCCCCTTTTTCTTCATAAAATCCCTCCTTGAGCCTCATTTAACCTTCAAATTCACTTCAAGACCCTTTTAAAATCATTTGGTCTCCTTCCATTTGGTTTTAAAAACTCCTTTTCCTTCTACCGAAACCCTCAAATTGGCTTAAAGCCCCTGTTTTTTAGCCTAAAAACACTTATATTACATTATATGGAACTTTAGCCCCTGAGGGCTTAACTCCTATAACCCTCGCTTCTCATAAAACCAGTAGCCCTGCAACCGGGCGCTAAGGGCCTAAACTCCTCTCCAAACCCCGTCAAAACCTTTTTCTCCTTTGTATTTCATAAAACCCGACTTTTCATTATGTTTTAATAAAACCTGACAGTTCAAATTTGCAACAAATATTGACCGTCGATCTAATCCGATCAACGGTTATCGGCTTATCGCATCGCAAGTCCGCTTCAGGTCCTCCCTTTTCTTCATGTCCTTCAAATTTCCGATGCGATCAAACCTCAGCCGTCGATCATCCCTCCGATCTGACAGTCAATCCACAATCGCATCGCAAATTCCCTTTGTTCTTTCCCTTTCCCTCCTCTGATGACATTCTTCCCGATTAAATCTTAGCTGTTGAATCCACAAGAAACGACGGCTAAGATCTCGTCGCTCTCCGCCCATAACCCTTTGCCTTTGCCCCTTAGATTAAGTCTCAATCGTCGATCTAACTCCTATATCTGACGGACAGTGTTACATCGCATCGCAAAATTCCCTTTGTGCCTTCCCCTTTCCTCCCCCGACTTGCGATCACCCCAATTGGATCTTGATCATCCATTTCATAGATCCTATGGTCCAGATCAAACCCAACCTTTCTTTGTTATTTCACAAAGCCCGGTAGTTTAAACTTCTCAGTAAAGATCCACCATTGATCTTTGCAGATCAACGTTCTTTATTGCACCCGATCTCCTCCTCCATACTCCCAGTCCCACCACCAATGCCCCCTTTTCCTCTCATTTTCACTGTTTTCCTATGTATTTACCCATGCGCAAAGTTTTACATTTTAACATTAAAACCATGTTTCTGCGCATATTCAGTTTAAACCTTGGTTTTCATAAGTATTGCGCCTTTCTCCACCATGGGCCCCACATATTCTTTACCCTGCAACTCTTCATATATCACGCTGTACCCGCACCATTGGATTTGTAGCCTCCAATCCAATGGCCCAGAACCAATCTCGCATAATTTTTAAACCCTTCCCATAGTGCGCAAATTTTACGTGATAAAAGTGGTTTTCTGAGGACACGCGTTGGCCAGCGAAGCATATCGCGTTGTTTTTGGAGAAATTTCAAAACCACTTCAGAGCTGCGCGAAAACCATTATGGTTTTCCGCCAAACCACCTTCCCTCCATAGTGTATTCTTGCGTTTGATCCTAGCTATTAATCCATTTAATCTGACGGTCTTGTTTTAGTTTAACCCCTGGCCTTTCACACTTTGTTCATTCTCCCAAGTGCTCCATCGCTTGATCTTGGTCGTCCATCGTTTTCATCCAACAACCCAGATCACTCTGCAACCCCAAACTTCATTTAGCCCCATTTTCACTTCTGCTAAAGATTTTTTCCCTTTTTCTTTACATTTTCCTCCATTTCGTTATAACATTTCCCCCACATTATAAAACTATCGATTAATCTCAGCCTTTGATCCATCTAGATCAACAGCTCGGACTTAATCTTTCCTCCTTTTCATCCAACTGCCTCCCCATCAAACTCATCGTGCAATCTCGGTCGTTGATCAATCTGGATCGACGACCACGATTAAACCTCGCCTCCAAAGCAGCCTGACCTATGTTTTCACCGGGTTTTTTTAAAATTCTCTTGTTTTGTGTAGGTCATTAAGGTTTTTGCCACAGTTTTTAAAAAAGGGAAAAGAAGACCGGGGATGACGATCCTTAGGCCATTATCCATGAAGATAAAGAATTTGTAGGGTTCCGAATATGGTTTTATCATGCCTCATAAGCACTGGTAACATTATAAAACCATCCGTGCACTTGCGAAAGCAACAAAAGCACAGTGAAGGTCAAACAATCAAAGAGTATCAGTGTCAAGGGATAAAACGAAAGCAAAAATGAAGAATTAAAGGTTTTAACACAGTTTTGAGGGATTAAGGCATAAATTCAACTATCAAAGGCCTAATCCACACAGTTAAAGACAACATGAAGACTTGAATACAAAAATTAAGGCTAATCATACCTAAAACACAGATCAAAAGCAAATTAACAGTGTTTTAGGATAAAAAAAAGAAATCTATCAGTCCGAAAAGCGTCCACTGCCACATTAGAGGCAAATTGAATCCTTTCCAGCTACCAAAGTGCCATATGCATCTTTCAATAAATCAGAATAGGGCAGAGTTATTGCCTCAGTCAGTGATATTTTGCCTAAAGATAGCCAGAGTTATTGCTAACTCGCCTAAGAGTTTTTAAGTCAACAAAATCTGCCCAGCATGCTTATTACTTAATGAAAATAAATTAATACAGAGGAAATATCAGAAAGCTTCTCCGTTGAGCCCCTCAAAGGCCAAGAAGCATTAAAATGTATTAATTGAGCCTAGAGATCTTTTCTCTCGTCCCACCTCCTCATTTCTTCTATAAATACTTCTGTAGAAGATGAAATAAAGGTTGGTCTTTGAATATCTGTTGCCTGTAAATAGTTTTCTGAAGCCGCTGTAAGCACTGTTTGTAATTGAAGATAGCTAAGTTGAGATGAGAAGTTTGAAGCTATAGAGAACCACTGGACTTAATGATTGTAACTGGTTTGAACATCAAATACAAGCTGATTTATGGGATCCTGGTTTATGTCAACAGTGATGTGTTTCTTATTGTAAATTGTTATTTTCTTTTTGTTTCCATTCTTTCCACTTTCTCTGATAAAGAACAGCAAATATAGAGTTAGGATTTACTCTTACAAGTACCCTACTCTCACTGATAAGCTTTATCTTCATGTTTTCCTCCAATTGTGTATTTGAGAATGATTTAATATAGTCCAAGCAGTTAAGGAATGTTGGTGTACCCACGTCTTACTGTCTAAACTTTAAACATTGTTCTTGAATGTTATTTTCATTACTTACTAAGTAGAGTTGGACTAGGAAAGTTTATGGTTTGCCTTGTCTTCTAGTTTTCCTCCAAAGGTTGTTTGAAAGTTTTCCTTGAGAGTATGTTGAAAGCAGGATAGGTTCAAAGTCCTTACCTGAATTTAGACTACTTTTTATGTTTATCTTGAATGTTTTCCTTTTGAATATGCTGAAAGCAGGATAGGTTCAAAGTCCTTACTTGATCTTAAGCTATTCTAAGTGTTTTAAATGTTTTCTATTAAAAGTGCATCAAAAGCAGGCTAGTTTCAAAGTACTTACCTGATCTTAGATTACTTTTGTGTATTTCCTTAAGTGCATGCCAAAAGCAGGATAGTTTCAAAGTACTTATTTGATCTTAGGCTGCTCTTTGTTCTATCATCTATTTGATCTTCATTTCTTATTGTTTTCACTCCATAAAATCAACTTAAAGAGATCCTTTGACATAGATGACTTGCCCCATGGACCACTCTTGAACCTTGTTGTTTCAATTAAATCCTACTATGACTCCATAGCCCAATGGATTGAAGCTTCTTTTGGCCTATCTTGTTAGCTGAATCATTCCTTCACTTGCATATACCTTCACCCTTCATTTAGACTTCCTTCACCTTCATTTATTTTTGCCCAACCAAAACCAAACAAAAACCTTGTTCTTCATAACTAGCCTAATATCATATTTCAAGCCTTAAAGATAAATCAATCTTTGCACTTATAGAGAGATCCCTCTCTGGATTCAGGAGGGCTAGATCCTAGAATCCCAAAGTGGTTCATAATGTTGTCTCTGCAGATTTAGTCTTGCCAATATGCTAAAATTACAAGGACCTAACACCCTAGTCCTGTTGAATACACCACAAAATACTCCTCCCACATTTTCGGTCATATCATTAAACTTATCTTAACATTATGGGACAAATTGGTTTTTATGTTGTAAAGTGAACAGAGAAAAATTTTACTTGTTTTCTCTTTTGAGAAGATGTAGAAATTGATTGTCATGATTGGAATGTGCATGCATCAATCTACATTGGCTTGTTTTTCGAGCTTAGACATGAATAATCATTTGTTCATACTCCATACTATCGATGGAATCTAGTATCACAAATGTATTGATGGGCAATTTGAGAGATTATTTTGAAAGCTTGTGTGTTGTGTTATTTAGCTCCTTGAGAATGTGTCTGAAAGATAGCTAGTCCAAATAGTTGGGGGGATCTATAATATCATGTAGGATGGGATGTGGGTAGATTTTTTCTATCATGAATTATTGACCCAATTGATCATGATTTTTGAATCCCCCGTGATCTATAGGGATTTGACTCTTTTGATGGATGCAATTTCTAGAAGTGTACAAAGAGCAATGGAATTAAATCAGTTGTTGGAGCCTTAACTTTGGGTATACCTTACTTTCTCGCTATAAGATTGGGAGAGGAGGAGTAACACACCCACTTTGTAGCTAGGTGGGATAACTTGTGAAACACCATCAAAGAAGTCACAAGGGCATCCAATAGGGAGTGGAGAAATTACCATAATCCATTATTTTTGTGGTTTAGGATGAATCTTGTCTTCCAAACACTGTTTTTTATCAATTCAATTGTGATCTTTGTTATAATTTCTTGTGAAAAAAATGTGTTGTTGCTCCAGTCCCACCAGACATTGCTGATTGGAATGCATGGGAAACCTTTATAATAATCTTCCATGATATTTAGTAACTAAGTTTTGAAATTTTCTTCCAAGTTTAGATAGGACCACGAGCTTATCATGTTCAATTTTGCAAGGGTGGTGGTGATCATGACCTGCACTGTGTTGGGAGAGGAGATAAATAAGTGTGAAGAAATATCATCATATGACTTGCTTAAAGGATAGATGTTGGGCTGATTCGTAAACTATCATGGATATTTCTCGTGAACAAAATGTGTTGTTTTTCCAATCCCACTAGATATTGTTGATTAGAATGCATGGGAAACCTTTTTAATAATCTTCCATGATGTTGTATAACTAAGTTTTGAAATTTTCTTCCAAGCTTAGATAGGACCACGAGCCTATCATGTTCAATTTTGCAAGGGTGGTGGTGATGACCTGCACTGTGTTGGGACAAGAGATAAATAAGTGTGAAGAAATATCATCATATGACTTGCATAAAGGATAGATGTTGGGGTGATTCGTAAACTATCATGGATATTTCTCGTGAACAAATGTGTTGCTATTCCAATCCCACTAGATATCGCTGATTAGAATGCATGGGAAACCTTTTTAATAATCTTCCATGATATTGTGTAACTAAGTTTTGACATTTTCTTCCAAGCTTAGATAGGACCACAAGCCTATCATTTTCAATTTTTCAAGGGTGGTGGTGATGACCTGCAATATGTCGAGACAATATATAAATAAGTGTGAAGAAATATCATCATATGACTTGCATAAAGGATAAATGTTGGGGTGATTCGTAAACTATCTTGGATATTTATCGTGAACAAAATGTGTTGTTGTTCCAATCCCACTAGATATTGTTGATTAGAAAGCATGGGAAACCTTTATAATAATCTTCCATCATGTTGTGTAACAAATTTTTTAATTTTTCTTCCAAGTATAGATAGGAGCACGAGCCTATCATGTTCAATTTTACAAGGGTGGTGGTGATGACCTGCACTGTGTTGGGACAACTAGAGATAAATAAGTGTGAAGAAATATCATCATATGACTTGCATAAAGGATATATGTTGGTTTGATTCATAAACTATCATGGATATTCTGCTAGATAGTTCATCATAACAGAACATATAAAACTATATTTAAAAATGAATGGATAAGAGTTTGTGACAGGAAGTGTCAGTGAGTTTCGGGTGTGCTAAGGAGGGAGTGACGTCAAGGTATGCTAGGTGGTGTTAAGGCATGCTAGAGGCCAGGGAAACATGCCAAGATGTGACAGGTGCTAGGGTGTGCCAATGCATGCCAGGGCGGAGTGTTTAAGAGTGCTAAGGAAAAACAAGGGAGCATTAGTGTCAAATGCATGGAAATGAATGAATAATAGTGTGTGACAGGGAGTATCAACGAGTTCTAGGTGTGCTAAGGAGGGATTTTAAAGGTATGCAAGTTAGTTCCAAGGAATTATAGAGTGCCAGGGCGACATGCTAGGATGTGCCAAATGCTAGGGTGTGTCAATGCATGCTAGGGAGTGCCATGGAAACACAAGGGAGAACTAGTTCAAATTGCATGGTAATGAACGAATAAGAGTGTTTGATAGGGAGTGTCAATGAGTTTCAGGTGTGATAAGGAGGAAGTATCAAGGTTACATGTTAGGAAATTGCAAGGTATGCTAGAGTGCCAGGGCATGTCAAGGAGTGTTAGTGTGCAAACCCTTCTTCATTATATTACAAACTACAATACAATAGGCTAGAGCTCTTGTACCATGGATCGTGACCCTTTAAAATCACACTGATACAAGGAATACAACTAGGGATTGGTGTTAATCCTTTGACAACCAATCTATCATGAACAAGACAACACTTGACCTACTTGTTGATGGTGGCCACACATAACCCTTTCAGTCCACAAGTTTAATGAGAGCACCACAGGTTTAATGTTTGGAGAACAAGGGGCCACCCCCTTTTCCACCACTTTTGATGGGTACCATGCATCATTATGGCACTCATGGACCCCAGTATGCCTCCTAGAAGGCCCTAAGACATCAGCTAGCCTCTTATGAGGCTTATTATTCCATGTATGAGATATTTTGGTGGGATTGTCACCAAAATTTAGGGTTACTTGCATATTATTTTATGTTTAGGGGCTAATGTAGGCCCATAAGCTAATTCAATCAACTCCTAATCAATGTAGAAAATAGGAGTTAATTGGATTCATTTGTATCATCACTTGACTTGGGATCTCTCTATATTTAGAGAACTTCACATTTTTCCTTGGAGGACTATTTTGGATGATGAATGCGTTTTGATGTATGGATTTGGGTTATTTTTATCTTGGAGATTTGTTTTTGCAAATGTGAAGCTAGTTGGATATACTCTCTAACATTGTGAGTGCAAATTTAATGCTATTCTTCTTGTTGTTGCATACTATTGAATTTTTCTATAACTAGGGCTAATTGTTACATTATGGAAATGTGGAATTATGTGTATATTTAGCTTATTTAATGTATGGGCCATTTTTGGATGAATGAAATGTCTTAGAGATCATTTTATCTCAATAAAATTGCACCACTTGTATGAAGTATAAATGCTTGAAGGTCACTTTTCGTTTTCCTCTAACATTGGACGAAGTTGACTTTCTAGGCCTCCTTGATCAAGAAACTGAATTATTGTTCATTATCACCCATGACTCCATATCCCAAAGTGAATTATGCACTAATACCTAAAAAATGGCGATGATTTCCCCGCTTTTTTTCACAATTTTCCATTTTTCCCTAGGTCTAGCCCCATTAGGTCACCTAGGGCATCAATTTTCCAAGAATATAGCCAGAGGAAAACTTCAATCTCCTAGAGCCAACTACATTGGTGGGTCCCCTCACTCCCCTCATAATATGGGAAAATTCTGATGATGGAATCTTCAGATACCTCAAGCCCTAGCTCTAGGATCAAGTTTTTCATAGGTGTTCCCAAGGCTAGAACCTAGCAGGATCAGTTTGACCCATTGAAGTAAAATATATTGCCTGATCCTTTCCCCTCACATTTTCCAAGATAGGAAAATCATTGGTTGCTAAATTCCATCCTCAAACCTGGGTTGGGTCCACTTGGCTTCGTGTGGTCCCATTTGGTGTCAAAGGCCTTTCATCAAGGACCATTTGGGAATCCAATTTCCCAAATGATTTTAGGGATTGATAGCTTCCTTCATAATTATTATTATTCTCCCTCAAACCTTCAATCCCCCTCCTCTCTCCCTAGAAGATCAAATCCCTTGCTTAAAAGGCAAGCATGTCCCACTCTTGATTCTATCTTAGGGAAAGGGCTTCTAGGGTCACTTCCCACATATTCATTGACCTATAATATACAAGTGACTTTCTAAACTACTAGGAATCCTCCCATCAGTGAAATTTCATGAAGAGAAAGGAGCCTTAGCTGTGGTGACAATGGGCTAAACCTCCACTGTTTCCCTTGTCCTAGCAGTTACCCTCTTAGGAACCCCTTTTAGGTCCACTACTAGTTTGAGTTGTAACAAGTTGTTCACAACTCCATTTCTGAACAACTCTTTGGTATACCCACTTTTTCCATACTACAGCTGCAAGATGAGAAGTTTAGGGCTATGGAGGTTGCCCTTCTTCTCACTGAATTAATCCTCTACAATATAGTGAACTAGGGCTAGTTGGTTGGCCCACTTGACTGCTACTTTAGTCCTTTAAAGTATGCACATCCTTAGGCCCTATACACCTGCCCTTCTACCAATCTTGTTTTCCTTCACAAGTACAAGAGTTAGGGCTCTTCTTTGATAGTCACCCAACAACCCTCCAACTATACTTGGACTACCATCAATCTGCCCAACCACAGTCAATTCTTTTTACTAATCTAGGGCTCACAATATTGTCTTCATCTAGGGCTCTTCAAATCTTCCACCTAACAATGATTTGAGTCCTCTCAAAATTTTTTCTCTTGTGTAACGAAAATTTGATTTTTGTTGTCCAATATATGAATAAATTTGAACTACTCCTCTTATCATCCTTCTAGAAATCTGTAGATGACTAAAGTAGGGTTACAAAACAACCACTAATAGTCCATTGACTAATTTTTTATAGGTTTCTTCAGATATCTATCTAAAACTCCAAGGATAGTCCACCAAATCAACTCCTCTACATTTCAATCCATTCTTCACATGGCACATTTCTTCTACATGCTCAATCTTCTACTCATGTTCCACCCTCCTTTGGATCTGCTATCTCCACACATATTGAATCTGCAAACCATCTTCCAAATCTGTGGTCTATATTTCATAAATAAACCTCGCTTTAAGGGTCACAAATGCTCTTCTTCTACGCAATTTTTTCACAATCTTAAGGGCATACCTTATGAACTAAACATGCTAGGAAACTGTCCTAACTAGGGCACTATACTTATGTACTTCTAATTTTTGTAGAACAAACCTTATCCACCCATAGAAAAAACCACGACTCTTGCCTCTTTAAGAGACTCGACTTAGCTCATATGGATCCATAGATTTTAAGCATTACTTTGATTGAATCTTGACATGAACTTCAGATCTCAATGTTGACCCTCAAACTAGGGTTAGCTCAGTCAATATTATGCCTGCATCTACTTCTGTCCTGGATCTAAATTACAGTGAAAGCCCTCCTCCATTTATGTTTGTCTTTATAACCACCACAAGACAAGATTGTATCAATCCTCTCTTCTATTTCATGTATAAAATCTAACCAACGAGATTTAATATGATCTTGTAATGTAGTAAAACAAGATATTGAATCCTTCCTACAATTTGCAGAAGCAAAACACGATCGCACAATCACATATAAGTAAGAGAAAGAAATTATCAATCGCACAACAAAAGATGTATCTGGGGAAAGAAACTGCTAAAAACCCCTCTATCTCTATTGTGTATTGAGTCAATGAATTACGAAGCAATACAGTGCTTAATCTATCATGAGATTCTCCAACACTCTGTGAATTTTCTCTTATTAATCTAGGCAAAATCGGTCTAGTACTTAGCCAATTCTCAACCTTCCTTCAGCCTGCCTTGCTCACGCAATTCGTAGGGAATTAGCTCCCTATTAATTAGAAAAACCAACCTTCCATGATTTTGAAATCCATCATGGCATCCCAATGACTTTATAATTTCACATGGACAATTTTGTATAAATACAACTGATAGTTATGTTCCCTTTAACCTCTGTCTCAATCGGGTTTTCCTCGAAACTGACATGCATGCAACTATTAATAGTGAATTATCAGTTATCTGATTGATCACTCCTTGTGAATTAAATATAATTTAATTCAATGGAACTATCATTAGCTCATCACTCAGCTAGAACTAGTTAAACTGATTTTAACTCAATTAATTGAGTTAATTAATTCACACCTACACCCCACTAATGCATCAACTGCAACTGGACCCCAAAAATATTATAATACATCTACATGCCTCATCTTAGACCCTCATGATCCATAAATATGCAAGAATGCAATTAAATACAAAAATAAACATTAACACAGAGATGGAGTAGGAATAACACTTCATTTCATTAATATCAAATACTGAAAAATGCTTATAGACATAATGGAAAACAAACTAGCTCGGGCGATGGTAGCTTATCTCTGAGAAGAGATGTGGCGGCTACATGCCTCTGAAATGTGTTACAATAAGGCTCAAGGGCCTTTTTATTATTAAAAAATAAGAGAAAACCCTAACCCGAGGAGATGTAACACCAAGAGTTTATGGGTCCCGTGGAGGATAGTTGGGCAACCAATTTCTTGGGGTCGTAACTTGGTCATATTATCTCCGTTTGATGCACATGATACCTCATCAGAAATATATCTCTGAGGACCACAACTAATAATGTTATTTCTATGAAATCACTAAAAATTTCATGACCAAAAAATGTTGTTTGGGGCCTCAAAACTGCGCCAGAAGTTCAGGACCTGAAAAAACTAACAAAAATAGTAAATTGTTCTATAATTAAGGAAACTCATGAAAAACTAAAAGAGACAATGGTGAGGGCCCAAGTGGAATAGGTGAGTGGTCACCAATATCCACCTCGATCACCTCAACTCAAATTTCTTGAGCTAACTCAGTCTTCATGACTTAGTTAACTGACCCAAGTTGTTATGAGATGAAATTACAATTTATTGTCCAATTTATTTAAGAGAAAAATAAATTAGACGCCTCACATTCCTCACTCCTGGTACATCAAAATTCCTCACTAGTGTGGCTGCATTTTTTTTTTGTCCTTTATGGTTGCCAATTTCACTATTTCTTGTTGCAAATTTCAACACTCCCTCTCAACAAGAAAGGAATTCAATTTATCCCATCCGGTACCTTTGGAATTTTGCATGCAACACTTATCTAGTGTTGTTTTCACCTGAAAATCCTAAAACTGAATAGCTTCTGAACAACTGAATAAATATAATGCATCTGTCATCAGAGTCTTCTGACTACTGCTAGCTACTGCACCTATCTACTACACTCTCTGCGCTACTACTGGCATCTGCATCCATACCCTTTGCACTATTTCCAACTCTGATCTTTGCTCCAGTATCTGACATTTTTCACTTTGATTTTTGTCTTCCTGACATTTGACTGCATCAATCTGATTGATCCTTCCTACTATTTTTGTGATGTGGACTCCTCGTAGCTAGGTTCAATCCATGAGACACACCATCTCAATGGAACCTGCCCAAATTTCTTATCTTTGGATTATGTCTACACATCACCCCACCTTTCACCTGGAGGTATGGTTGCATGTGCTCCCTCTACCCATCTGGATCAAAACTTGCCCCTCATGGATGTATCTACTTGATTGGACGATTCCACTCGGTCTCCTCTCTACTTCTCCAATTGTGGCTGGTACACAACATTCTGAAACTACTTCTAAGGTTGCATGTTGAGAGGTAATTTGTACTCCCTCTCAACAACCAAGTCTCTAACCTCTGCTTTACTCCTCAAAGCTTTGCATGCATCTGCTACCTCAAGTGCATATAGGTTCTTGACTCACGCACATTGTAATTGTCCTTCCATTACAAAAGTTTCTAAAAAATAGTTGATTTTAAATCGACGATATCTCCCTCATCTGAGCTTCGAATTGATTTTCCATTTGGGTAGTTTTTCGCAAGGAATCCAAATTATATGCTTCTTTTTTTTTGAAAATTTTACACCAAAATATTCAGATATTCTCTGCAAAATCACCAACCCAAAAAATTCCTACTTTGATACCATGTAGAAAATCTAACCAACGAGATTCAATATAATCATGTAATGTACTAAAACAAGATGTTGAATCCTTCCTACAATTTTCGGAAACAAAAAATGATCGCACAATCAAATATAAGTAAGAGAAATAAATTTTCAATCGCACAACAAAATATGTATTTAGGGAAAGCAACTACTCAAAACCCCTCTATCTCTATTGAGTATGAATTCAAGTAATCATGAAACAATACAATGGTTAATCTCTCATGAGATTCTCCAGCACTCTTCCAATTGTCTCTCGTTGATCTAGGCACACTCGGTTTAGTACTTAGCCAATTCTCAGCCTTCCTTCAATCTGCCTTACTCATGCAATTCCTAGGGAACTAGCTCCCTATTAATTAGGAAAATCAATCTTCCTTGATTGTGCAATCCATCATGTCATCCCAATGACTTTATAATTGCACATGGGAAATTTAGTATAAATAAAATTGATAGTTATGTTCCCTTTAACCTCTGTCTCAACTGGGGCTTCCTTTGAACTGACTTGCATGTCACTATTAATAGTGAATTATCAGTTATCTAATTAATCACTCATTGTGAATTAAATCTAATTTAATTCATTGGTCGACCTCTCTCTAGCTCATCAATTAGTTAGAACTATTTAAACTGTTAAATTGAGTTAACTAATTCACACCTGCACCCCACTAATGCATCAACTGCAACTGGACTCCAAAAATATTGTATTAATACCTCTGCATGCCTCATCTAAGACCCTCAACTCGAATTTGTTAAGCTAACTCAGTCATCATGACTTAGTTAACTGACACAAGTTGTTATGAGATGAAATTACAATTTATTGTC
This sequence comes from Pinus albicaulis, assembly GCA_034641835.2. Lineage (NCBI taxonomy): Eukaryota > Viridiplantae > Streptophyta > Pinopsida > Pinales > Pinaceae > Pinus > Pinus albicaulis. Next base: position 404,562,335 of record CM076579.1, read on the forward strand.
CAATTTATTTAAGGGAAAAATAAATTAGACGCCCAACATTCCTCACTCCCGGTGCATCAAAATTCCTCATCAGTGTGGGTGCATTTTTTTTTTGTCCTTTCCGGTTTCCAATTTCAATGCTTCTTGTTGCAAATTTCAACATTTCATAATTTGATGTGGCCTTCACACAAAGACACCATTGAAATCACATGCCCAGATTCTCATGAGAAACCTCTCTTAATCTCGATCTGCCATAAGAGAACCAACAATATGCCATCCTACTTCCTATTTTGAACCGACCATTAAGGTATGAAACATTCTTGTGAACCCTGACATGATGATCTTGCTCTTGGAGGATGATCATGGCCTCCCTTTAGCAACCCTTACTCGACCTACTTTAGGACTACATATCTCTTCACCCCCTTGATCAAATGAGATCCTTCTCACTTGATGTTCTTTCCTTCATCATAAGGCCTCCTTAAATAGTTTTTCCTAGACCTATTAGGAACCCTCTAGAACTTACTAGTTTTATCCACTTATACATTAGGAAATATTAATTTTCCTTTTTAATTTTCTTTTAGATTTTAAACCCCATATTGGGTCCAAAATACCTTTGCTTGGCTTCTTTGCCCACAAATCCTTTTGTGACCAAACTCACACAAACCCATCTCACTAGGCTTGTGGAGTACCTCTCAAGCTAGACAATTCAACAACATCATCTAGTTGTAGTAACAATAACTTGGTCAATCTCTTGTAGTCAAGCGAGGGCTTGGTTGGGTTCCCAAGTTTCAAATTAAGTAAGGGTAGTTGTGAGGGCATGATAGCTAGGGAGGGTCAGGGCATTCACATTACGAATGAAAAGGCATGCTATCATATGTTGGACAATGTCAATGCATGCTGAAGAGTTTTAGGGAGTTTCGGGGCATATCAAGGGATAACTAGGTCAAAATGCATGGAAAGGAACGAATAAGAGTGTGTGATAGGCAGTGTGAGCGAATTCAAGTGTGCTAAGGATGAAGTGTGTTAGGAGAAGTTCATAATAGTATTTATAGGAGGCAAGCCTATGATTGTTATATGGGGCTCATCATAGTAGTTTTAGACAAAGGGAGATCACTTTGTGCTGGGCACAACATTATTTTGCCTTTAGCTATTTTTTTTATATGAGATGTGGAACACTGTGGCTACATGCTCATGTTTTAAACTATTCTAGATAATTTCATATTGTACATTGTTGTGTATAAGTTTTGGGGCACTCGACTTGTGTCAGCTTATATCTTGTGTGCCTTTTGCATCTTGTGGTTCTTGCAAACTCTCAGTTAATGTTCTACTATTTATACCAATTGAACATACATGTGAAATATTTCCTATGTAAGCTGTGTTGCTTAGTTGTTTTATGGCCATGGCTAGATCATATGATCCTTGTCTTGGTAACTAGTCAAGTGGGACAAGTTGAGCTTGGAAATGAGTGGCATAATATGAGTTATAGGCAGTTATTAGGTGTACAAGGCACAATCTACTTGTAGTTGGTGCAATTGGTCAAGTTGTTGTGATTGAAGCAAGCCAATATTGTCACATGAACTGTAGTAGCCAAGGAATTTATTGGGTTCCCAAGTAGTGAAAAAATGTAAAGGCTAGTTGTGCAGACATGAGTGCCAAGGCATGCTAGGGAATGCTAAGATGTATCAGATAGTGCGAAGGCATGTCAAACATGCTAATATGTGCCAAGTGATAAGGCATGCCAAGATGTTCAAGGGTGTGTCAATGCGTGCCAGGGACATTCAAGGCAACAAAAGGGAGAAACAAGTTAAACTACAAGGAAATGAACACATAAGAGGGTTAATAAGTTATCAATTTACCTTTTCCAAGAGGGGCATGCTAGGCACACCAACACTAGGAAACAATAGCTGCCAAGCACAAAGTCTTAGTGCATTCTAAGTGCAAAGTCTTCCTTTGTTGCTTCTCATCTACTTTCCAACAGTTAATCTCAAATAAATTTAATATTAAACCATGCCAAATTATACCAAGTCATGTCAACGTATTCCATACATGCTAAGACTTTCCAAGCGCTAACACGTTCCAAGTGCCAATATGTGCCACAGAGTGTTATGCATGCTATGAAGTGGAAGGGCATGTTGAAGAGTGATAAGGTATTATAGAGAGTGTTAATGCATGTTGAGGAGTGTTAAGGAGTACTAGTACAAAACATTAAGGGAGCACTAGGTTAAAATTCATGGAAGTTAGTGAATACGAGGAACGTGTGCTAGGGACTAGTGTTAATGAGTGACAATTGTCATGCCAAGGGGGGAGTGACAAGGTATGATAAGGATTGGTAAGGCATGATAGGGAATATCAAGGCATGTAAAGAAGTCTCAAAGTGTGCTTGGGAGTTCCAGGGTGTGCTAATTATATGTGCCAAATAGTGCCAATACATGACAGGTGCTAAGGATGTGCTGGGTGTTAGGGTATGTCAATATGCATCAAGAAGTTTCAAGGAAACAAAAGGAAGAACCAATAAGAGGGTTAATAAGTCGGGACTTTATCTTTTTCAAAAGGGGCATGCTAACCATACTAATAATAGGTCCCAATAAATGTCAAGTGGTAGTGTGTGTCAAGTGCTAATGTATGTCAATGCATTCAACCAAGGTGTTCCAGGGCATGCTAGGGATACATGCATGCCAACACATGCTAGGAGAGTTCTATGTTGTGCTAGCGCATGCCACCATGTGCTTGGGCATCAGTGTAATGACAATACGTTCTAGGTACAAAGATGTTCCAAGGCATGCGATGTTCTAAATGATGTTAGTGTGTGCCAAAGCATTAATTTAAGGTGTGCTCGGATTGTTGAGGAGTGTTAGGTCTTTCTCATTAATAGAATTGATAGAGCTTGATTATGTATTAAATAATATATTTCCTACACACACTAGTGGGAATTTATCTAAAGGAAATTTTCTAGATAATAAACTTAATAGATATGAATCATGTGTTGACTCATAGGAAAACTCTATTTGACTAGTCATTATTTGAGGGAAATGATACACACTATTTAATTCTTAAAAAATTGATTGAATCTAACCACTATGACCTTGGACATATTATAAAAAATACTCCATAATAATGGTATTAAATCGTTATATTTTGACAAAAAATATATTAACAAGAACATAACGTCATGAAAATTCATTGGAATGATCAATGGTGATGAACATTTTTTGACTGTCACCAAAAGTCAAAAAAATAGCATTGGCGAGGGTCATTAAAATTTCGTCACTAGAAGTGTCACTAAAGATAGAATTAGTGATGGGCCTTTAACAACCCTCACCAAAAGTGTCATTGAAAATGGATTTGGTGATGGACCTTAAAGGACCATCACTATATACACTTGCAGCGATGCATTTTTAAGGACCGTCGCCATATGTGACATTGGTGATGGAACTTAAAGGTCTGTCACAAGCATGAACCTCACCAATGTCCTTTTTTCTTGTAGTGATAAGGACGTAATCACTCTCTTATGGTTGGGCAGACACCATCAGTAGCGACCCAGATAAGATAAGTAAGCATAATTATTTGTTTTAGTTAATATTGACAGAACTGGTTGAAAAACATGAATTCAATCTTACTGTGTAAATCTTATAGACTGAAAATATATATTGCAGAAAAAAAGAATATCAATTCCATTTTAAATTTTGTTACTAGAAAATATGTATTGCGGAGAAGAAAGAACGTGAATATACTGTTTAGTTGTAGTACTTGGAAATATATTTACGTATGTGATCAAAGGAAAGAGTTTACTGTACATTATATATATATATATATATATATATATATATATATATATATCTATGTATGTATGTATGTATGTATGTATGTATGTATATGTTAGTAATTCTGTCAAAGAAAAGATTACAGTAAGCAAGGTTTATATTTTATGTTGTGTAAATTTAGATTGATATATTCCTAAATTCATGCTTTTGTAAAGCTTCAAGCCGACATGCAACTATTAAAACCGAACTAAATAAGAAGAAAGATTTGGAATACACTGGTGAAATAATATGAGGCCAAAGAATGTCATCTGGAAGAGAACTGTTAGGCCAGGATCCAGGAAAGGTCCTAGACCCTACTTCTGGTTGCTTTTCTTGGAGGCTAAATTATACACAGATAGACGAAGATGGTACGACCATCACTCATAACTAAAACTAAAGGAAGAAGAAAGAACTGTTAATCTAGCATATGATAGAAAATTCCGCAGACGCAGAGTAAATCTATATCACCAAATTAACCGAGTCAGGAAAGTTGAAAGAATAACATGAAACTATGTATAGATGGAAACAGAGAAACGCCAGAAGTATCATGGATAATAATCATTAAACAACAATCTGCTATGGACATTCAAGAAAACTAGAGAAGTAATTCTGTAAGGCAAGATTGTATATTATGTGCACATTCAAACATTGGTGTTGTATATAAAATTTTATAAGTCGAGCTCAACCTATAGAAAATGATAGCGAACTATAAACATAATTATGAATAAACAATGGCAAGCACGACTCTTCTTGGAAAGGAAAACTATATTCAAATAATAGCACGAAAAATAGAATTGCTTGATTGAAATAGAAAAGACATATACATTATACAATAAGATTACACAGTACCCAAAAACTGTAAAGATTACATGAATATCTTTTATATCAAATGTTCACGGTCTCATGGGGTTACAACACTGTAACTGGAATCTAGATAAACTACATTTGGAAAATGAAAAGACATGTGGAGGTGCCATCTTGGCAACCCGACCATCGGAAACACCAACGAAGAAAACCAGATTAGCTTCCACATGAATGTGAAACTCTGGAGACCACGCTCATCTTGTCTAAAATGTAAAGGGCGTTCTCTTTGCACTCGACATAGGGAGAAGCAGGGTATTGAATACCTTTTGAATGATACAAATATTAGGGTGGCGTATGTAGCTAGAACCAAGAACGAAAGAGTAAGAGACCTTTCACTGCAACAAAGAGAAGGAACTGCAAAATAAACCCACCGACATACCATTAAAATATGAATAGATATTTAGATGAAAAAAAAATGTGAGAATTGCAAACAGAAGTACAATGGAGAAAGGAGTGAAACCTACTTGTAAGCATCAGTCTGGTTGTCTGAGAGCTAACTGGAGGTGGATTCCAAGACAAGAAACCCTGGTTAGCAATCCTGGAGAATGACATTGCAAACCGAAGCACGAAGAGACATAAGCACTAAGGGATTGGTAATTAATTGCAATTGTTGAGAGTAACTCCTTTGGGGTTTGGAAATGCATGGCCATGACTCCAAACTCGGTAGCAGACCCTGAGAACACAAAAGGAAAATCCGACTCAAAAACATTGAAGAAAAGATAGCTCATAAAAGAATGCATACCAAATAATAATAACTGTGAAATGAACAACACCATTGAAAAACTGGTTAACCTGATGCATTACTCCGTTGGACGCAAAACGAGTATACCATCGCCGTAGAGTCAGAGAGCTTCTGGTAGTGAAACGTAGAAAGGAGCTGGAATGGTTAGGGCTACAAGAGGTAGT